>JACYFF010019584.1:5392330-5429762 GCA_017589665.1 Selenicereus undatus
TATATATATATGACTTTAATTTCTTGTAACTTATTGTGAAAAAGTAATAGTGGCAAACTTAAAAATATCGCATAATATTTGACAAATTTTTTTGAAGAAACTGCAATAAGGAGAAACTAGAGTGCCAACTAGAACTTCATAAATGGTTCTATGAACTTTGGTTATAGCCGGCAATTCTTATTGGGTTCAACGACCATCCGAAATACTTGAAGGTAATTTATTCACAGTTTTAAATTTGAGACTTGAAAATACTGACAATCTATTTGAAAAAAAATCTATTCCTTATAAACAAAGAATAACTCAACTTAACTTAACCAATTTTATTCATTTTCATCATACTACAGTGATCAGAATTTCACCGTTGCATTTGATAAGCTTTGGCTGTCAAAACTACCTCAAAAAAAAAAAAAAAAAACCCAGGGACAAACTAGTCACACGTTGCATAAAGTGAAAGGTGGGAGAGAAACTAGAGATAGACAATAATTTCTGTTTTTGTAATTTATTTCTTTTCAAGAAAAGCAAAACAAAACAAAACAAAAACCCTTCCCAAAAAAAAAACTAAAAAAAAAACGAATGGCCAATAATGTCTTAGCCTTCCCCATTCTTCGTTTGGCTTCTCAAAACAGCCAACCCCTTTACAGTCTTTCAAATTTTGCTACCCTCTTCCATCACCTTATCCTATCCTCTCTCTCTCTCTCTCCAAACTCCTTTCACTTCCTTTATTACTGCTACTCTCAAAGCTAGCATTACTCAAACTACACACACACACGCACCAACTTCTACTGTTTTCCTCTCCCTCCCCCGGCCCTTAATCCAACATATATACCATTTATATATTTATTATCTCCATATTATCAAAAATAACGTATCCCCGCACTTGATTCCATGCAATATCAAATTTGAATTATACGTTGTTGTAAGCACGTAGATTTGTTCGTTATACTGCTTGAAAGAGTTCGAGATAGAAAAGAGATAAGTAATAAGAGATGGCTCCGAAGGCCGGAAAAGCTAAGCAAAACAAGGCTAAGGGAGAGAAGAAGAAGAAGGAGGAGAAAGGTACGTACCACGTCAATTCAATGGCAAAACGTTTCCTATATATATACTCCTTTTAGCTCTTAATATTAATTAATTAATTCTTTGGTGCGATAATTAATTGCTATTATTTATTTATTTATTTTAGTTTTACCAACGGTAATTGAAATAACTGTTGATACTCCAGATGATACTCGTATTACTCTCAAGGTATTTTTTTCACCTTCTTATCTATTGGCATGTAATAGTTCACGTAAAAACAACTATATTAAGTGTTCTTAATTAATTCACGACTCAAAGGGTAAATAATTTCGAATGGTTGATTTTTTATAATTGTGGCTATATATATATATATACTTTGCATAGTTTTGGGGTTGGGATTGTTTTGTCTTAGCTATATGTAAAGGATTGGGTGTATTGGCTAAGGTATTGGATTTTGGATGGTGTATAGGGGATATCTACTGATAAGATTCTTGATGTGAGAAAGTTGCTTGGGGTGCATGTTGAGACATGCCATTTAACCAACTATTCCCTTTCTCATGAGGTATGTGTGTTTCACCTTACATTCCTTCTCTGTATTAGATAATTCAATTTTATTTTATTTTTTTGGAGTTTTAATCTTATGACGGGGTGATCCAAATTAATCTATTATTTACGAGCTATTCAAGTGATAATGTTATAATTATGGGTTTATGTGGGGTCATGAAAGAACAAAAAAGAATTGATATGATTAATTTTAATTGCCTATTAGAATACGTATGCATGTATTAAGGAGGCCTAAAGAAATATAATTTAAAATTTTGGTTAATTAATTACCGAACATAGTGTGTGTGTATGGTGCTACAAGAATAATTCACCAGGGATAAAGGGGAATAAAAAGAAAAAAGAAAAAAATGGTTGACATATAGACTCAAAAATACTATAATTTAATATCACACCCTAAAGGAATACGTACAATTAAAATTTAACTTGTTTTTCAAATTATAAACCTCTTAAATTATTTTTAAAAAGTTTACTCGTGGAATTAAAGTAAGGTACTTATAACAGATAAAGGAAAAAAGATAAAATTGTGATTCATATTTAAGAAACTAATGTAATGTTTGATTAGATGTAATCAATCTCGTAATACAAATAAGTTTGTAATTGTATTTTCATTACTTTGTTTGGTTATATGAGAGTATAGCAATAGAAGAACTATCTTGTAATTATAAAAAAAAAAGCAGTCCAATGCACAAGCATCCCGCGTTTACGCAAGGTTCGGAGAAGTACCGCACCCCAAGGGATGAGTTGTAGGCAACTTAATCTGACTTTGTCAGTGATTGATTTCATAACTCGAACCCATGACCTTTTGATCACACGGAGACAACCTTACCGTTGCTCCAAGGCTCCCTTTCTATCTTGTAATTATAATTACCACAAATTAAGTAATGATGATTACATTACAAAATTGATTGTATTACATTGTCATTACATTATATTTAACCAAACATCACATAAAGGTGAAAATAAGGGGCAAGGGAGAATCAATGACAGAACATAGAAAGTAAACATTTAATTAGCTCATGGTAAATAAATTTCATATGTATCACATTTACTTTAATTTTGGTTATTTAATTACCGAATATAGACAGTAAATATATTAATTTAACAAACTTTAATTATAAGATAAGTGATAAATGTTTGCCTACTTAGATGGCTTCAATTTGTTTATAATTTCTACTTGGCAAGATTTAAATTTAATATACTCAAAAATTCCTAATCATAGAGTCTACAAATTTCATCAGTTAAATCAATTCAAGTTTAAAACTACAAGTTAGCCTTTGTCCTTTTTTTTCTGGTCTTAGATCCTCCATTTTACTAAAATCAAGTTATTATTGGCCCATAAGAGGTAGAACTTGCCCATCACACATTTTCTCCATTCACATGACTTGAACCTAAGACTTACTTAAGAAAAATAAATGTCAAACCACTTGAACCAACCTATGTTAGCAGCCTTTGTCACTTATTAACATGCATGATTTATCCCACAAATCATTCTCATAATTTACATTCTGACCTTGTTTGGCAAACAACTGTTAGTTGTTAGTTACTTGTATTAGCTGTTAGCTATTTGAATTAACTGCTTGTATTTGTTATTTGAATTGAATATTCTTGCCAAATTAAATATTATTGCCTGGATTAATGAACAAGAAGTACAAGAAGTACATAGGTATAGTGTGCAAGTACTTATGGGCACATGCATGATATAAACCCTTGATATGAAATTCTACTCAAAATACAAATCAATTTCACCAACAACAATATCAATTTTCAGTTGTGTAGTTGTGCCTAAACATACTCCATAAATGCTTTGTCGTGTACTCTTAGTACTTCTATCTTGATTGTCATTATTGTTATTCTATTTTACATTCATATACATTCAGAGTCATCGTGTCATGTGGTTTTATGAAAGAAAAAAATCATCAACTTTGTCAAGCATTAGAAAAACATCTTGACTTATAACATAAAGTAATCTTATGATGCTCGTCTTAAAAGCTATTACCGTTAAGATTCTATGTTCTCATAATATTTTTGGGTAATCAAATTCAAATATAATTGTCAATATTTTTCCTTAAAACTCCTTAGTTCATAATAAACCACTCGTTGAAATGAAAAAAAGGGTGCAAACTCGACTTAAAATTCATATTGCAACCTTCCTAGCTTACTATCTTAATCACCAAGTGAACAACTGAGATGGCCGTACCCGACACTCGAAGTGGCTATCCACCTTATCGGCTAACCCCCAACCAGATCATAGTAGGGTCACTTCTTAGTTCGTACTCTCTGAATTCCACAAAAATACGCTTGGACTTAGGGCCCCTTTTTTTTTTATAGGTAAGTTAGAGAAGGTAAAAGAATGAAGTCAGTTAAAGTAGATTGAGGTGAGTTGACGTAGATTTAAGTGGGTTGATTTTTTTATGTGATAAATTGAACTTGATTAAAATAGTGAAAGTGGATCAACGTAAGTTGAATTTGGTTGAAATGGGTTGAAGTAGATTGAAGTGGTTGAAGCAGATTAAGGTTGGTATTTTAAAACTGACCCACGTAAAGAACAGATCCTTAAAATCCAAAGTTTGAAAAAATAAATAATAAAAATAAAAATTAAAAAAGCGTAATGGGCCCACGACTCACATGGTTCAATGTTGGAGTGTGTCTAGGTACGTGGGCCCAGGCTGAAGGATACGGTCGAGATAGTCTCACTCAAGCCGTGGCATCTCACCATCATCGAAGGTAAATCCCACTCCCGCTACATCACCATCAATCATCACCACACGCCTTTAATCAACGGTCTATATCTCACCAAACACTACACCCGCATCGCACAGGATTGTCACACGTATTAATCAATAAATTTATTTATATCTAAAGCAGAGGACTACACCGAAAACGACGCCGTCGGGCACATCCGGCGGCTGCTCGACATCGTTGCGTGCACCGCGGCGTTCGGGTCGAACCCTAACCAGAAGGCCGGGTCGACCCGGACAAGGGATGGTGGCGCCGCCGAGAACGGCGAAGCGGAGAATGCGAAGGAGGCGAAGGTGGCGGCGGGAGAGGCCAACTTGTGCCCGCCGCCAAGGCTGGGCCAGTTCTATGACTTCTTCTCTCTCTCTCACTTGACGCCTCCCATTCAGTGTGAGTTTCTCTCTCTACATTTACTCTTTTCTTATTAAAGTCGCGAATTCCACGTTGAAATTGAAGAATAATCATGAATTTTTCGTTAGTTTTGATGGTCTGTTTGTACGGTTCGAAATGATGAAGCAACTAAAGACTAAAACTAGAACGGGTAAAACTGACCCGATGCCTGAAATCCGAGCTAAACGAGCCGGACCCATACCCAACCCGACATCCGAAATACGCTAATCTGAAAATGGACCTGAAACCTAAACTAACCCAAAATGAACCATGCTCGATCCGAAATTTTCTACAAAATTGCTTATTTTTACATGAGAAGCGTATTAGACTAAAAATCGGTTGATCCGAAATCGACCCGAATCGAAGTTCAATCTACCTAAATCGAACCGACCCGAAATGTTCCCTAACCCGAAACATGACCCAACTCGTACCCAAATCGAATGACCCATTTGCCAGGTCTAATTAAAACAGTGAACAGAAGATAAAATTCAAAAAATTTAACAAAAAATAAAAGGCATTTTGATTGAGCAGAAGTGTTGGAGTTCTTAGAGTGTTCGCTTAATTAATTTTTTGCTCCCCCCCCCCCCCCACAAAAAGGCCCATGAGAATGATACAAGGCATCAGCAAGGAGGGAATATGAACTTTAAACTTTGTCTTTGTTGGTGCTCTGCAAGAGAACAGCAACAAGCATCAATGAAAGTTCTGGTTTTATATATGTTATGTTTCATATGATGTAAATATAATGAAATGTAATATTAATAGTTAGGAATATGTGCTTGAAATTAGTCGGCCCTTTGGAAGACAGGAGCAAATGAGCAGGAATGAAAGTTCTGATTCTTTGGGAATTATGATTCATTTGGCGAGGGCCAAGACGATCCAATGCCATTATTTGTAGTAAATGTTATACATGGATTGCGTTACATTACGTCATGTTATACCACGCAACATAGCATTAGAATAAACTATCACGCTTTATAGTGGAGACTGTTTCACAAGTCTTATGTTATGTTGATCAGTTGATGCGAGGTGACGATGGACATGGGCAGTAGGGCAAGACTGATGCTTCAAGAAGTAAATGATTTTTATTCTTTTTTAAAAATGAATAATCTATGTATAACTTACCAAATTTGCTAGTGGAAACCTTTGAAGTATGTTGTAGTTCTTTGTGTCTACATTGCCCGGGGGCGGGGGGGCGTAAAGGGCTCTCTGGGTCCGATCTATGCTTGATGTGCATGACGTCTAATTGATGACTGGCAATGTACTTCCTTTGGAAGAACTGAAAATGTTAGTACTCACCAAGCATGCATCTCAAAGGTATTCTGGCCATTTGCCTTCATTTATCCCATAGTTCAATTTTTGAGTGGCACACTCTCCATGTGATATTCGCAACGTTCACTTCTAGGGTCGTGACCCTATAATTATGGAGTTATGAAGTAGAAACAATGACATCTATTGCAAAGTGAATGTGCATTATTTTGTAACTTGTTGAGCATATACAGATCCGTTCTTAGCTTGTTCCGCCATTTGTGGCATGTTTAAAATTTATTTTTGTCAGTTTCATTGACTGTACTATTGCACCCTCTTGTCAATGATCTTTGTTGCTTTAGACTTCTTTCTTTTCCCTTTGTTGTTTTTAAATCTGAATCTTGGCGACAGGACCTTATCCTATGCTTGAACTTTCAACCGAGCTCTCTCCCACCCAGATTTCCATTCATTTACACCATCTTGGAATTCTTTTCAAATTTCTGGTGAATTCTGTTGCAGATATTAGGAGATCAAACCGCCCGTTCCTTGAGGACAAAACAGAAGATGATTTTTTCCAAATTGATGTAATAAATTTTCATTTATTCCTCAACTATTCTTTTCTTTTTTGTCTGAGATAACAGTTTTCTAGCCCTGACTTTCAGTTTTTCTCCTCCCTAGCCTAACTGCACTTATGCTATTTGCAAATGCATGTCTACAGGTTCGGGTTTGTAGTGGGAAGCCTACTACGATTGTTGCTTCACGAGAAGGCTTCTACCCCTCAGGGCGCCGACAACTCCGATGTCACTCACTTGTTGGCCTATTGCAGCAAATAAGTCGTGTATTTGATTCGGTAATGTGGACGTTGTCCTTATAGCAGCAGCAAGCCTTCTTTTGTATAGTTGCATTTGAGTTAATTTGCCTTTACTTTCTCTCCTTCTGCAGGCGTACAAGGCTCTTATGAAAGCTTTTATAGAGCACAACAAGGTAAGTTACAGGTCCTGGAAATACATAATAAACTAGAAACATGGTTGAATAAATTATTTTTTTCCCTATTTACTTGCAGTTTGGGAACCTTCCTTATGGTTTTCGTGCAAATACGTGGGTTGTTCCCCCTGTTGTTGCTGATAATCCAGCAGTTTTCCCTTCTCTTCCTGTGGAAGATGAAAACTGGGGTGGAAATGGCGGTGGTCAGGGAAAAGATGGGAGGCATGACCACAGGCCTTGGGCAAGAGAGTTTGCAATTTTGGCAGCCATGCCTTGCAAAACTGCGGAGGAGAGGCAAATACGAGACAGGAAAGCATTTCTCCTCCACAGTTTATTTGTCGATGTTTCAGTCTTTAAAGCTGTGGCCGCTATTAAGCGTATTGTTGAAAGCAATCCGAGCTCCCCTATTGCTCTTGTACATGAGGAACAAGTTGGAGATTTGCTAATTAAAGTAACAAAAGACATTCCTGATGCAAGCGCAAAGGTGGACCGCAAAAATGATGGGGTACAAGTTCTTGAATTTCCCCAAGAGGAGCTTGCTCGTAGAAATTTACTCAAAGGAATAACTGCTGATGAGAGTGCTACTGTTCATGTAAGTTGTTTTATTTCGTGTGAGTTTAGATATGATGCTCCTCTTTACATCTTGGTGTTTGCTCTTTGCTCACAAACTAACATGGCAGGATACACCTACACTAGCTGTTGTGGTAGTTAGACACTGTGGCTACACAGCTATAGTGAAAGTTTCTGCTGAGGTAAATTGTGGAGGGAAACCCATACCCCAGGACATTGAGATTGAGGACCAGCCTGATGGTGGTGCCAATGCTTTGAATGTCAACAGGTAGGTGCAGTTAAATTCCTGCTTAGCCATGTTTCTTGCGTGCGTTAATGGGAAAATCACTAATAATTCATTCCATACTTTTGCCATTTTGCAAGTTTGAGAATGCTGTTGCACAAGTCATCAACTCTATCTCCCACTGGTACTCAGAGATCACCAAGTATGGATTCTGAAGAGCTACATTCTGCTAGGGCTTTGGTCAGACAAGTGATGGTTGACAGCTTATCAAATTTAGAGAGAGAAACTAATGAACCCAATAGATCAATTAGGTGGGAGCTCGGTGCTTGTTGGGTACAACATTTGCAAAATCAGGCTTCAGGAAAAACAGATTCCAAGAAGACAGAGGACACTAATGCTGAGCCCGCTGTTAAGGGTCTCGGAAAGCAGGGGGGATTGTTGAAGGAAATCAAGAAGAGAATTGATGAAAAATACAACAAAAAGGAGCCAGGTAAAGAGGAATCAGACACTGCTAGCCAAGAGATAAACAAGAAATCCGACACAACTGATGGAGGAGAGCTAGAGAAAGAAGATGCAGACAAGGAAAGCATGTGGCGGCAGATACTACCTGAAGCTGCTTACCTACGGCTGAAAGAATCAGAGACTGGTCTTATCCAGAAGGTTAGCCTGAAATGACACTTGTTTAACATGTTGATCAGTTTGGTTGTTTTCATGGAGCATTTTGAAAGATCTAAATACTAATCCTTATTCTGAAACTCCTACTACACAGGGTGTTTCTCTTGTGTGTGTGTGTGTTTTGGGGGGGGGGGGGGAGGTATAGCATCATGTAAAGACTGCCATTTAATTGTGAAGGAAATTTTGAGTATAATTTTTTATGTCAAGGCTTGCATGTAAAATTCATAAGTTGCATAAATTTCAAAACTGTAACACTGATATGTGATGATCCTTCTGATGTTTTTCCGTTATGATTGTCAGTCACCTGATGAGCTGGTTGAGATGGCACATAAATATTATGCCGACACAGCACTCCCTAAGCTGGTTAGTCCTATCCTGCTGTTTCTGTTTTTGCTGAACTTTCATTTCTAAATTTAGATTATGAATTGTGGTTCCCAATGCATTAGGTGGCAGATTTTGGCTCATTAGAACTTTCTCCGGTTGATGGAAGGACACTGACGGATTTTATGCATACAAGGGGCCTGCAAATGTGCTCTTTAGGACGAGTGGTAACTTCCCCCCTTGTCCTGTATTATAACCTTCTAGGTGGAAATGTTGCTCATACACAAGGAGCCTGAGAATATCGTCTTTAGCATTTTGGCAATCCTCTTTCATGTTCTAATGGACTTTCACGTAGACGATATGCAGATCAACAGATTCCCATCTTTAACCTCCTAAATTTACCATGTTTTAGACTAAAGGTTATTGAATGGAAGGTCTTGGGACCATAACTTTCTTAAAAGCTACTGTAGATGATATAATAAAGCTGCCAGGTAGATGAACTGTTAGTCATTTTATCCGTTATTGTCATGTAGCATTGTTAAATACTCGACATAATGCAAATTAGCTTTGGGATGGAACCCTATTTGGATGTGGTTGAGTCTATTTGGTTGCTTCTTGATGTCTGAAATATTCCTAACAAGTTTGTGATAAGTCTATTTGGATATTGTATTGAGCTGATGCTTCAATTTGGGCCTCGGTGGTCTAATGCCTGGTGAATAAGTTAGTGATAACACTATGGTCACTAGATGGTGCACATATTCCTTTTTTTTTGGGGGGGGGGGGCTTGCAGCTCTCCTTGAGTCGATATGGATGAGAATTTTGTTTATTGCATGTACATTTCCTGTAGCCATGTTGGAAAGATAATCCACTATAAAAGCCCTATTATGTTAGTCAACTTAATGTCACTTGATTTGAGTTCTGTTGACATGGGCAAGGTTGATGACTTTGGGAACCTTGTGAGCTTCATTTATTTGTTAGTTCTCCTCCAATTTTCAAATAAGTTTCTTATATTGTGATTAATTCCCTTTGCAGGTTGGACTTGCAGACAAACTTCCACATGTGCAGTCATTATGTGTACATGAAATGATTGCTCGAGCCTACAAACATATTTTGCAAGCTGTAATAGCAGCAGTTGATGATGTAGCTGATCTGGCTGGTGCAATAGCATCATGTCTAAATGTTCTGCTGGGAACACCATCCTCTGAGAATGCTGATGCAGAATCTGCTAATGATGATAAGCTGAAATGGAAATGGGTGGAAACGTTTCTGTTGAAGAGGTTCGGTTGGCAGTGGAAACATGAAAGCTGTGAAGATCTTAGAAAGTTTGCCATTCTTCGTGGTCTTTGCCACAAGGTTCTGCTGTTTGACTGTTTGATAGCTCTTTACCTTCAAATGTGGATATTTCCCTATTGGCTTATTTTTTCCCTCATCCTTTGAGTAATCTTTCACAGGTTGGACTTGAGCTTGCTCCCAGAGACTATGAAGTGGACACTGCATGTTCCTTTAAAAGCTCAGACATTATAAGTGTGATACCTGTATATAAGGTACTATGATGAGCCAAATAAGAACATAGATACTTTAGTTCATTGTTGCCTCGGCACTTAACTTTCATTTTGATTCACAGCATGTTGCTTGTTCTTCTGCTGATGGGCGTACACTGTTGGAATCATCAAAAACTTCCTTGGACAAAGGCAAATTGGAAGATGCCGTCAATTATGGGACTAAGGTTTTAAGCATTCTCTTGCTTATGTGATTTATGTCTATAAATTTGCCCGGTAAGCCTGATGACTGTTAAATGTGAAGGCACTCTCCAAGCTTGTGTTTGTATGTGGTCCTTACCATCGCATGACGGCTGGAGCATACAGTCTTCTCGCTGTTGTGCTTTACCATACTGGTGACTTCAATCAGGTACGTGCACATATAATCAAGTCATGTAATGTAAGCTTGTGTAAAGTTGATGCTGCACAATGATGTGGTTGATGAGAGACAGTGACACTTTTGTTGATGACTATGGATGGTACCATGTGCCTTTGCGAGCTTTGCTTAGCTCATTCAAAAGTTGGTCATAGGTGAACCTAATTTGCCACACCAAGCCAAATGCATATACGAGTTCACTGAAGCTGATTCTGTGACGAAGTTATATGCCTGACCTCAAAACTGCTTGACTTGATGCCTTTCACATTGCTAGGTGTGATCTGCTTGCTTTCTAGTGCTGCAACAACAGGTACTACAGACTTGGAAAAGGGATAATTTGCTGTTTTTCAATTGTTTGCTAAGTTTTTTCAATTTATTTCTGACCTTCGCATGTTTGGTATCTTGTTTACGAGAATGAACTGGATGTGTGCGTGATTTCATTCTATAAATGGATTTGAGTTATAATCTTTTCAATTGCAATGTCCTGGAAATGAATACTTGAGCACAACATGATCCAGAATGTACCATGCTAGGTTAGTGCTTTATATCGCTGGTCAATGGAGCATCTTAGATGCCTTGCGAGTTGCGAATCTCAACATGTCTCCCCCCAAATTTTTAAAAGAAGAAGAATGTCCTATTTGAATGCTCAACGATGTAAATGAAACTGTCTTAAGAACCCCCATTCCTTCTGATTTGATCAATGCCAAAGATCCAGTTAAATTGATATCTGGATTCTACATTGAGCCCACATACTCGGCAGCTTTTTAGATATTTGGTTTAATTAGTGTTTATGATCTTAATAGGCTACAATCTACCAGCAAAAAGCATTGGATATCAATGAAAGAGAGCTTGGACTTGATCATCCTGACACAATGAAAAGTTATGGGGACTTGGCCGTTTTCTACTATCGCCTTCAGCATACAGAATTGGCCCTAAAGTGAGCATTTATCTTTCTTATTTGATTGCTATGCTGCTGGGGTTTACCATGCCAGTTCCAATTCCTAAATTTTGCTAACAAATATTTGTGGATTTAAAAAATGTGAACATTCTGAAAACAGTGCAGCAGATCTCTACCTAAGAAAGGGGGATCAGTTTATAATGAAGTTAATCAGTTTTGTGTTCTTTTATTAGTATCAAGTGCCTCTTGAATAGAACTTTCTGCGTCAATACAAAGATATCAGATGATGGAGGCCATGCCAAAGATAAACCACGAGATGATAGCATGCCTATCATTCGACATTTTCATCTAGATTAGTGTGACTTGGATTCAGCCATGTTCATTCAGACCATTGAATGCCTGATATAGCCTTAGTCTCTAATTGTTGGTCTTTGGGCATTTACTAGAGAATTTTGTGATGCTAGTTCAAAATGAGAGTATGTCGAGTACTCCATGATGGTCCTAGAGATGAAATAGAGAGTATTTTTGATGTATAATTAGTAAAACGAAGAAAACATCGAACAGAGGCTAATATGGTCAGTCTGTTGGAGAAGAGGAACGTAGGACACAAGCTGGAGTACAGCATGTGAGGGATATTAAAATGGCTATACCAGAGTGCATATGATTCTTAAAACAGGAATTGAGTGGCTTAAGAGGATTGCATGGCCTGCGAAAAATGTTTGTGAATTGTGACATTGCCAACGTTGCTTCTGTGTTACCATAATAATTATGGTGACACTAAGTGAATGTAATCCTTTTAACCAAAAAAAAAACAAAAAGGTGAAAGTAATCCAGCAGCAGTATTAATACCTTATGCAGCAATTTGAAGATTATGCCTGACACTATTTTCTCTGGTCAAGATATGTCAATCGTGCACTGTATCTCTTGCATCTGACCTGTGGTCCTTCTCATCCAAACACTGCTGCCACCTATATTAATGTGGCAATGATGGAAGAAGGTTTGGGGAATGTTCATGTTGCACTTAGATATCTCCATGTGGCTCTAAAGTGTAACCAGAGACTACTTGGAGCTGACCATATCCAGGTTCTCTTTCTCTTTCTCTTACACAAGTGTGCGAATGCGCGAGCGCGCACACACACACGCACAAATTCATGTGTCCGCAACAGTTGTATCCATTTTGAGTTGTGATTGTCTCTCCTGTGCAGACTGCTGCCAGCTATCATGCCATTGCAATTGCTCTGTCTTTGATGGAAGCTTACACCTTAAGTGTTCAGCATGAGCAGACTACACTTCAGATATTGCGGGCAAAACTTGGGCCAGAAGATCTACGGACTCAGGTGAAAGCGATTGATATCTTCAACATCAGTTCATCATAGTGATCAGCTGTCAGAGTATTGACTCCTAGTATTCGTTTTATAGGATGCGGCTGCCTGGCTTGAATACTTTGAATCAAAGGCTCTAGAGCAGCAAGAAGCTGCACGTAGTGGTACTCCGAAGCCTGACGCCTCTATTTCTAGCAAAGGGCATTTGAGGTATTTGATCTTGCTAGTCACATAGTCCACATGTCCTGTTTGTTATCTCGTAGATTGTTTGACATCGTACTAGTAGCTGCAAGCTTGTAAAGTCACTAGTCTTAGATGCAGATGCTTATATCATAGTCACCTGAGGTTCATTTGCTTTTACTTGTTTCATTCCATGTGTGCGGTGCTGGGCAATTAGATGTACCATGGTGCTGATACATAAGCCCAAGTTTAATGGGATTAGTGTAATTGACAGTGACTACATGTCAGATCGTGATCTTTAGTGTAGCAACTGACAGAGTTGGTAAATATAGTCTGTGGCTCTGCCCTTCTGGTTGACGTTCACTGAAATTAGGGTGAATGTGTGAATATAGCCTGCTCTAGTGTTGCAGGAATTTTAGTCTTCTCATTTGTACACTGTTCCCCCTGTGCATCCCCATTTTCATGCACAGTCTGGGAGACCACCATGTTTGTCTCCTCTTGCTGAAACCTTCCAACTTCCAAGTATAGAATTTACTTGATGCAGCAGTAACAGTTAATTCCTTGAGCATCTAGTGTTGACAGGTTCATAGCTTTTACCTTTGTCCAGTACAAGTGACATGAGCTGCGACATGATTCATCGAGTGTTTGTGACGCATTTTCTCTGTTACTATTCCAGTCATATCTTCTCACTGATGATTCAAGTTTGTTTTTCTCGTTTAAAATTTTTACAACAGTGTGTCAGATCTTTTGGACTATATAGCCCCAGAAGCAGAATTGAGGGCAAGAGAAGCTCAAAAGAAACAAGCTCGTGCTAAGGTGAGAAATGAGCAAGTTCCTATTATCACAGTTTTCCTCTTAACTTCAACTAGACGTAGAATTTTGATTGGTAAATACTCTATGTTCAGGTTAAGAGCAAAGCAGGCCAGACCCCGGAAACATCCTCGGATGAGTTGTCCAAGGATGAAGCTGCATCACCCACCTGTCAAGCTGAGAACAGTGACAAAGAAAACAAATCCGAGCCTAATTTTTCAGAGCCTGTGGGTGAGAAAGAAGTTGGTCCATGTGTCCAAATAGTCACTACCCAAAATGGTGATCTGACTCAAGATGACACTTCTGACGATGGGTGGCAGGAAGCTGTTCCGAAGGGCCGGTCAGCCATAGCTCGCAAGCCTTCTGCTTCTCAGAGGCCCAGCCTTGCCAAACTCAATACAAACTCTGTGAACCAACAATCACGATTTCGAGGAAAGGCGGCAAATTTCAGATCCCCAAAAACTCCGTCAAATGAATCTGCTACATCCAGTCCCGTGATCTCAAAAAAATTTGCTAGGAGTGCTAAGTTTAGTCCAAAGAAGAGTAACACTGCCATCTCCCCAGCTGTAACTGATAAGTCAGTGAACCCCAAATCTGCGCCACCTAGCCCAGCCTCTGCTGATCATGTTGCTAAGTCTGCTCCTCTTGCAACACCGATTACTGTTCAGACAGCTGGAAAACTTTTCTCCTATAAAGAGGTTGCTCTGGCCCCACCTGGGACAATTGTCAGGGCAGTTGTGGAGCAACCAGCAAAGGACAGTGTTATTCCAGAAAAAAGCCCTGGATCAAGTGACGAAACCAATAAAACAGAATCAAATAAATCTGAAGAGGAAGTAGCATTAGAGCATGTGGATGAAGACAATGCTCAGAAGTCCGTGGAGGATGAAACGGAAGTATCACACGATGTGAAAGAAGGAAAAACTGGAGATGATTTAGAAAAAGTGCCGCTAGATGAAGTCCAGACCAGGGCAAGCAAGGATACAGAGGGTGAGGGCCAAACAAATGTTGCAAATGGAAATTGTGATACTGTTTTGACATCAGATATGAAGGATGGCATCATTGAGGAAAATAGAGAAACTAAAGATATCCCAGGCTTGGAATCAGAAGCAGAGAGTTCAAAGGACGCACTCTACGGAAATGAACAGTTGGGAGCAGGTTCAGATACTGGACATGTGACATCATCCCATGATTCTCCTTGTGTTTCAAGTGCAATCACCACTGAGCTGTCATCGACAGAAGATGGAAATTCTCAGGGTTCACCAAGTAATAATTACAATGGGGTGCCTTCTCCAAAAGGAGAGAAACAGGAAGGCACAGAAAGTGGGAAAGAAACAATCAAAAAACTTTCTGCATCAGCCCCTCCTTTTAATCCATCTACTATGCCAGTTTTCGGCTCTGTTCCTGTTCAAGGTTTCAAGGACCATGGAGGGATATTACCCCCACCTGTCAATATCGCACCTATGATTCCAGTTAACCCTGTGCGTAGATCTCCCCATCAATCGGCTACAGCCAGGGTCCCGTATGGCCCAAGACTGTCTGGAGGCTACAACCGGTCGGGAAACAGGGGGTCACGTTCGAAGCCTGGATTTCACAATGGAGAACATGTTGGTGATGTGAACCACTTTAATCTGCCCAGAATTATGAACCCACATGCTGCAGAGTTTGTGCCTGGCCAACCATGGCTTCCAAATAGCTATCCTATCTCCCCGGAAGGATATCTGGCTCAACCAAATGGGATGCCAATATCTCCAAATGTTTATGTTATGCCTCCAAATGATGTTGTATCACCTAATAGTTTCCCGGCATCCCCAAATGGCATCCCACTTGATCAAAATGGATACCCACCATATTCTAATGGAACTCCTGAATCTCCTGTTGTGCTTGTTGAGCCTATTGCTGAAAACAATGGTCTTTTGACTGAAGAAACCACAGAGAGTTCGTCAGAAACAGCTACTGACTTAGCCGAGCAATATGCTGAAGTAAAAGCTGTGGATGTGAATGGCAATCCTGAGACCAGAGAGTCTCCTGACACACAATCAGCTCCTGATCTCCTTAATGTAACTGCTGAAAAAACTGATGATAACATTGCAGTCGAGGAAAAACCAAGCAAATGTTGGGGAGATTACAGTGACAGTGATGTTGAAGTTACTAGCTGAACGAGATATTTTTGGCAATAAATGGAACTTGGTCAACCTGGCAGCATGGGAAAGTGAAGCTGCATTGTTTTAGTTGTAGTCTAACAAGTGATGGATGATAGAGAACAATCTTTTCTCTTAAGATCGTGTCACCTGTTCAAAGTCAAGTCAGTGATGCATCAAGCACAGGATATAGTTGCTGGCAAGGTTGATGTGATGTCTTGATGAAATTGCCTGCTGCAGAGGTTTATCAATGCCAGGTATTTGTTAATACAGATTGTTCAACGCTGTGCCATTTGTGTAATATTTTTGTTCATAGGTATTATTGAATGGATAAATAGAGACGAATGGACAAATAGAGACACTCTATAGCTTGAGGGAGAGAATTTTTTAGAATTTTGCATTCGTTCTATCTTTTGAGCTCCTTGTTTTAGCTCGCTAATTTGTTCCTCAAAAGATCTTTGTGAAGGGCTTCTTTAACTGCTAATAATGTACAGTTGTATGCTTTTGTCGAATGAGTAGCGCATTTACAGAGAGACGCCATTGATCAGATGTATAGTCTTTTTAGCAGTTCATAAATAATATGTGCTTTTTTCTGAGATGAAAACAACCAAACCTATCAATCCAGCTCCTACGGTGGAAGGGTTTTGAGGTGCAGATGGAAGGGGTTTAACTTGTTTGACACTTGTTCTCCTTAAACAAGGTCTCGAATTCGAGTCTTGTAAATAGAGAAAATGTGTGATGGAAGAACTCCACCGCTTGTTGGACCAATAGTAGCTCGGTTCCTGTGGAATGGAAGATCCAAGACCAAAAAAAATATAAAATAAAGCCTTTTCTCCTTCCCTTTATTCTCTTTTAAGGCTCTATTCCCTTCAACTTATTTATTTATTCATTTAGTTTTCAAAAGTTCAGTTCAAGAAAAAATAAAATTATTTTAATTCTCAGTTTAGCAAAAAGAAGTTCAATTTAGCTGAATTCAGGAAAAATAAGTTCAACATTTAATAGGTTTAAGTTAAGTTTGGCAAGGATAAATTCAATTTAGTTCAAATAAGTTCAGTAAAAATCAGTGGAAAACATACCCAAACGTGCCCAATAATTTTCCCCTTTCTAAACCGTTTGTCCAAATTTCCCCCTCTTTAAGCCTCATGGTTTTAGTCACTTTTCCATCCTCATGTGACAAAATCCTCCTGCATAGTGCAATGCGGGTCCCCTGACAATAGGCAGAAACTAGAATGGTTGACATTCACACATCATGGAAATCACAAACTAAACTCCATGACTGCATTTCATTGATGTGTCCTTGTAGACTTGGGCAAAGAAGTAGGTAATAACAAAATTACAAAACTTGCCCATTAATTTATTTTTTATTTTTTTTTGTGATGGAAGCCCATTAATTATTTGACATTCACATCTTGCATGAGCACATCGCGCTGAGTCCACAACTGCAGAAACCACAAACTGTTCATCTACATAGTGTTAGAAGTTCACAGAACTAAGTACTCAAGGACGACCCATCCATTTGGCTTTCCAAGACCAACAGGAGCTCAAAATCCACAATTTGTGCATAATCCTGTCGAAAATAGAAAAATGAATACATCAGGACCGCTGGGAACGGCTTCCTTCAAACCTAGCCGTCTTTCGGGGTTAAGAAAAGACACCTACTTAAACGGTACAAATGTGAAGTATATGTTTCCCCAGGGATCGCACTAGAAATAGTGCACCTAGTAGTACATGGGTCATTTGAATTGGATTAGTTTTTGATTAGGTCAATACCACCTGGCCAAGTAGTCAGGTCCAATGAGCTACGGTTTACATTCGGGATTGCTTCTAGTTTGTAAAATTATCAAATATTAGTGAAGCTGGTTTCAGATCGCTTCAGTTCAGATGAGGCCAACTAAAATTAAGGTTGCGTTACTCATGGTTTTGATTGGCACTAATTGCAAGTTACATAATTAGGCATCGGTTAGTTTCAACAGGTCTAACAATGAGTAGGCGAAATGGGTCATAGGGGAAACAAATCCTGCAGCCTACAACCTTATAAATTCAGCCTCGACTTTCCATTGAGGATATGCATAAATAAACCACCTTGGCTCACGCTGAATGTTAGCAAACGAACTTCGCACATGCAGCTAACATTTTTTTTTAAAGGAAAAAATTGTCTAGAGAGCACTTACGTGCAGATTGGCATATGAAATCAGCTATTTGACTTCCTGTTCTTGAGGATAATCTCCTGAGGCAGAAGGTTGTATCTGATTTCCAAGATATCGAAAATGTTCTTCATCTCCAAGACCAGTTCAGATCTCCGCCTGTTCTTTTCTCCTATGTCTTGGAAGTTCATTGTATGATTGATAAAGAGACCCATTTTGATCTTATTCATGTTCTCAATCTCTTTAACAACCACACTGTGCTCTGGATACCAAAAGTGGGGATTTAGGTCCAGATACCTGCACAGACAAGTTGCATGAAATTCAGCGTCACTACACAAAGTTACAATTCGTCTGCTGGTAAAAATGCTAGAAACAACTGGAAATGCATGCTAGCTCAGCTAGGACTTAGGCGTGTTCTTGAAGAAAGGGACTACAACATTTTAGTATAAGCAGGTCAACAACGACTTGTTTGCAAGTTACACTATCATTAAAATGAAACTTTATTTTATTTCCTTTTCTTTTGTTTCCTAAAAAATATAAAGACATCAAGCCTTAGACAGCTCTGTGGTTAACACTGAAAAAGGAGAATCAAAATTTCTGCTTCCTCGCTGTTCTTGGGTGCAAAGTTGCATAGTCCCTACCTGACAGGACAACTTGTATACTCACAGGCTAATTTTAATCTCATTAAACACAACGGCCGATATGCAGCATTTCATACGCTGTTTCTTGCAAAACTTCAACCTGTCACATATTCTAAAATATTTCATTGTATTCTGAATCCAACAAATGCAGAAATGATCAATTATAAATTAGAGTGCCAAAACGTGCTTCCTGATTGTGAAGTCTCCCAGACTTGTGAAGAAGCATATATTTCCTTTATTCTACCTCACCAAACTTCAACTTCCAAGGATTTAATATGCAGAATACAGAATTTGTCTCAGGTTGGCATCCAAGGCAATGCTACGCAAGAATTTTTGACTATTCTCTCAAAGGACGTCCAAACTTGGATTTCGTGCCTTTGTGATAATAGCTAAAATTTATGCATTACACTGATTTCTTGCAAATTTCTAGTCCTAAAAAGATACTATCATAGAAGTTAATCAAGTAGTTAATGCTCAAATCATGAGTGAAGCCTAGTCAACTTACTGCTTTATCCGATCTTTCAGCTGTCCAATCTTTGACAATGGTGTTGTATAGTCGATAGAGAACTCCAAAGCATCTCCTTGATCTGGACTTCGATAGTAGTTACCAATGGCTTTTGTAGCTAAAACAGCATTTGGATAATACAACTTTTCTTTGTCGGATTTAAGAAAGATCGTTGTCAATATGTTCATTTCCTCAACCAACATCTGCCATTATATTGAAGAAACTGAGTTATCAATAACTACCATACTATTAATCACAAGCATCTCAGTCGAGAATCTGGAGATAATTACCATTGATCCATCAATGATACAACGATCACCAACATCAAATGGATGCATAACGAAAACAAATATGATTGCTTCGAATATGGTCTTGCAAGTGTTTCCAAATATAAAAGCCGCCACCACAAGCTGTGAAGACAAGAAAAGGACTACTTTTGTCGAAGCAATCTCTGTCAGTAGAAGCCAGAGTACGATGATGAGAACAATCAGGATTCCTCTTAAAACCTTATTTAACTGTCTCACAGCAGTCTTGTTGTCATTCAAAGCATGTTGAAGTGCCTGACGATCTTTATAGACTTTTACCTGCACATGGAAAATGATAGTCAAAGGAAAGGAGGAAAAAAACTCATTCAAAAATCAATTTGTAACTACAAATACAGAAAGCTTCTTACACTAACAGACAACAATAATCAAGTCTGATGATTGTCTGAACCACACGGTTGAAAAATGAGCTCTTCAAACTCAAAGGTATTTGTAAAAAACAAAAATTCACATAGAAAAATAAATTCGCTTTAGAACCTGAGTAAAGATATACATGGTAAAAAGATAATGACACCCACCTCTAAAACAAACCAGTAAAAGTTCGAAGCAAAGCAGCATAAGCGAAATTTTCACCCTAGAAATGCAAAAGGGAAAACGCTCTCCTTTAACACAATGAAGAAACATAGCCATGGCTAACACAGATGAGATAATTGCAATGTTAGACAGAGTTATGCAACAGAGTAAACTTGCATATCAATAGATGTCTAACTGAGCTATATGAGGAAAAAAAAAAATTGAAATAGCATCCTTACCACCCACTTAGAAAATGCCTTCAAGGTGATTTTTCCTTTGTCATTGACCTCAAACAATGGATAAACAAGGTTCACCTCCTCCCTTATCATGAACCTCCAGAGGTCAAATTTATCTATGTATCTGCAACACAAATTTGAGATGTTAGTAAGAGAAAAGCATAGGAAATTTATGTCTTGACTAAAAATGACAATAAACCATATTTAAAATAACACTAAGAAAACAAAATAAATAAATATATATATATATTTTTTTTTTTGATCAGGATATATATATATATATATATATATATCTTACCTTTGGTCATCTTTGTCCCTGACTATGTTGTCAAATATCCTAACAGCAGTGGCAATGGCCTCTTCTTCACTAGTAACCTCATCATCATCCAATTGAACCCCTCCTTCAACAACATCTTTCTCAAGCATCCCAGACATTGTTGACAACCCTGAATTCAACACCACATCGACCAACAACTTCATTGTCCAGGACGGCACTTTTTCTTGTTTCATCTGGTGAAGCTTTCCCCAATCCACCAGTTTCTTCTCTTTATGATTATTTGTGTGCTCCGTAAAGCTCACTTGACCACATGGACTCTCCTCCCTATTGATGGTACTGGCCAATTCAACCACAGGACGCCCGGAGAGCATTTGAAGCACATAGTTATGGAATACAGCCTCCTGAATCCTATCAAAAAACCTGTTTAAATGGAACGAGGATGCCAACACCTTAATCAAGGTGGTCTTAACCAGCCACATGAACGATCCTATGAGCAGCGTGACAACAGTCCAGGTTACGAAATCAAGTATCTTCTCTGTCCTCGTATCCTTTGCATTGTGAGACTTAAACAACAAGATCCAAGTGGCAAGAACCACACTAATCCAAATGACCACTTCAACATTATGCTTCAAGCCATGAGTAAAATACACCACATTCTTCTTCAACAGGAACTTCCACTCAATCAAAAACACCATGAAATGCACAACCCAATGAGTTACCAACATGCCAGAGAATATAACCAGCAAAAGCACAAGCCATTTCCAACCCTCCAAACCCAAGAAAACCTTATTCTTAAACCTCCTGACAGTTAAGCTAGAAACTAAACAACCCAAAATCAACAAGAAGACAAGCAATTGAAATAAGAGTTTCACAGTTAACCTCCTATTATTCCTTGCACTTAACTGAGCAGTCACCCTCTGATATATCTCCTTCTCATCTGGACCTTCATTGCCCCTGCCCTTTTCTCCCTCCTTAGCCTTGGGAGTGTTATCAGCAAAAGAAGTAGCCCTAATTGAATAAGGCGTTTGTGGGTCGAGCTCGAACGATTCACAACGACGTGGCCCCAGGGTTTCCAACGTTTGTGAGTCAATGGGCACCGAGGGTTCCCCAAACCTGGACTTGGGTTTGGCCTTGAAGCTCCTATGCCGCATCAGTGGGGACTCAGGAGAAGTGTATCTGGGGGGTTTATTGGGACTAGGGCTAAATTTGGAGATTTCAGGAGATGGGCAGTAGCTATTCTGAGGATTGGGTGAACCCACTTTAGGGGATTGCTCATTTTGGGGGGAAAAGATAGGGATTGGGATTACCACCTCTGCTTCTTGGGTTTGGTTTTGGTTAGTGTTGGAAGCCATTGAAGAGGTGCTTTGAGCTCAAAGATGAGTTCTTTCTAGATTAGAGAAGTCAGGAAACTAGAAAAATGAAAGGGTTTTTGTGGGGGAAAGGCATGACAGAGAAGACTGAAGATCGAAGAGTGAGAATAGAAGGTGACAGTGGTTCAAACATACAGATGAAAGACAGAAGTGCACAGGTGAAGACGAGAAAATGACAACTACAATTTTTTAAAGGAAAGATAAAGCAAAGGAGATGCTATAACATTTGTTTTAGTGGGAAAAAGACGATGACAATGATGAAATCATAAAATATTAGAATTAAATAAACATTTTCGTGGGTAGCTGGAATTCTGGAAAGTGGAAAGGCCATTGATGCGGTTGAGGTTGGGCACATGAGCCCGGTGGGCAATTAAATTATTAGAATTTAAATAGCAGGAAAACAAAAACTGCCACCACTTTGGAATTTGGCGGACGACTTTATACGGAGCAGGTCGGGATTTTAGTTTTTTAAAATTACTAGTAAAGACCGTACGTTACTCTGGATCAATTACTAGAATAAGTATTTATGATTTTATGAATAGCGTTGAATAATTATCTATTATGCAAAAATTTAAATATTAAAAGTAATAATTCAAAATTTGTCTATTATTATTATTATTATTATTATTATTATTGTTGTTGTTGTTGTTGTTATTTTTATTATTATTATTATTATTATTATTATTAAAGTTTAACTACCTAATTACTACATTAATTGTATGAAAGGTGTGGAGGATCTTGTTCTTTTACTTTTATTGTAGATATGTTTTCAAATTGCATCCTATAATGATTTAATCCACATAATATTAAGATGCATCAAGCATAATTATTGAAAATTTTGATTAGACTACACAATATGTTATGTTAAAAGTCTTTAGTGAAGATAACAACAACGTAAACCCCCTCCCTGAGTTAAAGAATGGTTAATATCTTAAATCATGATCTTTATGAAGATAACTATAACCCTCACCCCCCAAGGATGGGACAAATGACTCCAACCAATTTTCTGATTAAGTTTGAAAATAAAAATATTCTCTAGTTAACTATCATGCGTTGCCTCAGAAGTAAGTTTTTAAATAAGCAAATGGTACTTCAAAAATGGTACTTCAAAAGTATCATTGAATAATTTTTTGATTGACATCAGTGTGTTTGTATGAACAAATCATGGAGATTTCAATCCAACCCAAAAGATATGTATAAGATAAGTAGTGAAAATATGATAAAAGGGAAAAAGTTATAGAAAATAATTATGTAAAGCATACCAAAAAATGAAACCCCCTAGGAATACAAAATATTTAATTGAATAAATCACATATTTAGGTGTAAACGTTAGTGAAAATTATGAGCTAAGGCAGATGGCAGGAGAGTTGAGTAGATGGCATGCTATATGGATTCTTCTTCTGGCTGTATTAAGAACCCAAAAAAAAACAATCATATTTAGATTTGAAACATATAAATGGACAGGTAGAATGCAATGTATATGCTTATATTCTTATTACCTAGAGAAGTAACTATCACCCTGATGCCTCAAGAAAGAAACTTCTTCCTCCCACTCAACAGATGTAATTACATCAATAGAGGGTTCGATTTCACCTAATTGAGGAGGCTCAATGACAAACACCCATGGCTTGTCTAGAAGATCGTCCAATATGGCGTATAATGAAAGATCGGCTTGTGGCTGCATATATTGCAATTTAGGTGTATTAATCTACTTAATTATGCAGGTATGAAACACCAAGTAAAAAATATTGCAGTTAGAATGTGACCATTGCTGCATATCCACTTAATACGCTGTTATTAGTATGAAGAAGAATTGCTGCAAACATCTTGAACAACGGTAGAAGTTCGAGTGCCCAAGTTATCTCGTATATCAACTTTGAAGAAAAATCTAAAAGGTCAAACAAAAGAATAAGGTTAACAATCTATTATATAACTGAGCATGCCTTAAAAAGTTTAAAAGGGTAAATGGGACTGAAGGAATGCCACATAATGTATACCTTTGAGAAGTGCAATGTTGCAGATGTAGGCATGTACAATACGGTATGTTAAGATCAAACACATGATTACGAGAACACGTATAACAATCAGCTCAAGATGCATAAACAATTGGAAAAATACTTTCGACGTATGCAAGAATGCGATAATATTTAAGCTGCAATTGCATGTATATTATAATACATTAGACATTATTTTTTGCCATTGTGTGTCTTTTATAAATCTGTATATAATCTATCTATTACTTTATATGTAATATCTTACGATAACTGTCAAATATTCTAATAAGTGGAATTTGTGAAATTTTGACTACTGGCAACCGCTGATTGCTTCCTCAATTCCTCATACTACATCCTAGTTCTAGATGTTCATTGAATTGGATTTTTTTTTTAAAAAAAAAGAAGAAATTGTTGCCTCCCGCCAATCCCATGTATTTCTCATTCCCATCCCTGTCAGACAACTGTTACATGCGTCTTACGGCTTATTCCACATCCTCTCTCTATAATTTCCCCGCCCAAAACATTAGAGCTCTCTCGCGCTCTCTCTCTCTCTCTCTCTCTCTCCCCCCCTAGCCGATCCTTTTGCCCTTTCACAACTACATAATGAGCCTAATGCAAACTAACCGTAACACTTCTAAAATTGTTGCATTTAGGCATATAAGGCATCATTTTTTATAAATGTTGCAATATTTGAGTAAAAATGCAGCATTTTTTTGAAAAATGTTACAAGCTGAAACAAAAACGCTACACTTTTTAAGAATGTTGCAGTTCTGAGTAGAAATGAGACATTATTTTATAAATGTTGCATATATACATAAGCATTTTGTCACAACTGTTACATTTACTATAGTATTGAAGCAACTTCAAAGACTAATACGGTTAAAAAATAAGTTGTCCTCAAATAAATTATCAGCAAACATTATCAATGAGAAATTATCTTTGAGAGGTTTTTGATAACACATGCCGCAGGCACTCACAAGGGTGTGTAATTTACTTGAAATGTTAACGACTATGTTTTCTCTCTAATTGTTATCAACAAATCTTATATCAAGGATAAATACAAAGAAGTTAACGAAAAAAAGGACTTCAATTAAAAGTATAATTACAAGTATTTAGCAACCTATTATAAAATTTTCTAAAATACATAATACAAAATATGTTGAAATGAAACATGATAATTTTTAGAGTTATTGGTCAATCAAAAGAGAAATTCTAGATAAAAATTATCCAAGGCAAAATGATGAACTAACATTGTAGAGGACATCACAAGAATCATATATTCATATTGGATCAAATATGCTTGATGATAGTGCAGTTAACTGTCGAACAAGTTCTAAGAAAATCATTTAACTACTGAACAAGTTCTAAGAAAATCCGTTCAATCAAACACTTGTGTATCATTTAACTACCTAATATTAATTATAACAGTTATCAATATTTACTATTATATATAAAAGACAAACACTTAGAACATGATAACCAAAGTAGTTCACTATCAAAATTTTAAATTCTTTTTTCAATAAGAGCAAAAAAACAAGGTTTTTGTTTTTGGGATAAAAATTTATATTCTACATCATGTATTTATATGACATGGATAAAGTATAAAATACATACTTTATCTATCCATTGTTATGTTTCTAAATGGAAAAAATAGTACATTTTAATAAATTTATATGCCAACCGATAGATAATTACTATGGTACAGAGTTGTTACAAATTCTTTGGCTAATGGTGCATTTAATGAGTATTTTTGAAGATAAATTGGGGACAAAAAGAGTATTGATTAGAAAGATAAAACTGGGATAAAGGGAGTACTTGGTTTGCCATTTTAGAAAAACTAACAAGTGGATAGACTGAGAAAATAAGAAAATGAAGGTTGGATAAACGCATATTGAAGGAAATATTCTGAGGTCAAAAAATAAGTTTTGATGTATCTAAGAAAAAAATGAAATGAGAGAGTAATGAAGATGAGAAAATATTATTCTTTTTCCATAAAACTCAACTTTTTCCTATATTTAGTCTTGATATTTATAACTATATATATCTTCTAATAATTATAAACTATTAAAAAAATATAGAATTCTAAAGATGGCTAATTAACATTTAAGTGGATTAATAATGATACATATATCAATAAAATACAACTCATAAGACAAGTGACCAATTTCTAAAAACTCTACAGTTCAACATGCTAAGCTTGGCAAAGTCACGAAATGGGTGACCTCTTGGGAAGCTAAGCATTCAATATGCCATAAAGGTTTGAAATAATCGGTGAACCACATTGGCAATTTGTGGAGGAGTTGTGTATACCTATAAGAGAGTATGAAATTATAATTATTATTGTTGAGAACAAAATTTTCGTTTACCTAGATATAGAAGCAAAAAAAAAAAAAAAGGCGTTGAATTTGAATGGTAAGTAATGAAAGTGTTGCATTTGCCTTTAAAAAAAAGTGTCGTATTTACTAGACCAACGCAGCACATAAAATAAGTGTTGCATATTTGTAAGAAGCATGAAGCTACTGTAACAGGACCTAAGGTAGTATTTCAAAAAGTATTGCATTAGAATTAGTGCAATATCTTATAGTGATAATACAACACTTAGGGTCTGTTTTTTTCATGGGTCAATTGTAATTTACCAACCTCAATTCACCTCAACTTATTTCAACCTACTTCAACTTATTTCAACCTACCTCAACCTACTTCAACCCACCCATTCATAATTTTAATAATTTGTAAAGCATCATGTGAAATTTAATCATTATTGCATCAAAAAGTTCACTGTACTACTTTTTTGTAAATTATCGTACTTTGAAATTGTTTTATTTTTGTATTTTTGTATTTTTTTAGTTTTTTATTTTTAAATTTCTAAAATTTTTAATTTTTAATTTTTAATTTTTCGTATTTAATTTTTTTTATTTTTTTTATTTTTTTATTTAAATTTTTAATTTTTAATTTTTAATTTTTTAATTTTTAATTTTTAACTTTTTAATTTTTTGAATTTTTTGTATTTTTTTGTATTTTTCATTTTTTGTATTTTTTGTATTTGTTTTTTATTTTTATTTTTTATTTTTTTATTTTTTTTATTTTTTGTATTTTTATTTTTGTATTTTGTATTTTTTATTTTGTATTTTGTATTTTGTATTTTTATTTCTAATTTTTTATTTTTTAATTTTTTAATTTTTAATTTTTAAATTTTTAAATTTTAAATTTTAAATTTTTATTTTTCATTTATTAATTATTTTATTTTATTTTAATTTTTTGGTTTTAATTTATATTTTTTAATCTTATTTTTTATTTTTATATAATTTTTTTCATTTTTTATTTCAGCATTTTGGCATTTTTGTATTTTTTATATTTATTTTTAATTTTTTTATCTTTTCAGTTTTATTCTGAACAAAAGCTACAGAAAATTCCAAAAAATAAACAATAAAAAATACTAAATACTAAATAAAAAAAAAGAAATAAGAAATAAGAAATAAAAAAATAAAACAACAACACAACACAACACACTCCCAGTGTGGGTCCCGCTTTCACAGGGTCTGGGGAGATCCAGCTGTAGGCAACCTTACCTCTATTAGTATTCCTACCCATAGAGAGGTTGATTCCATAAGACCCACAAAAACAGTTTAGATAAAAAGTTTATAGAGAAAACAATTGCGAAAAACCATTTACGGCAAAAACGGAGGGGGGAGGAGAAAAAGGGAGGGGGGGAAAGCAAATAAAGAAGGAGTGGGAGTAGAGACATACCTGAACAAACCAGGAGCGTTTAGTGCCGTCGCATCTCAGAAAGCACGACTTGCAGACAAGCACACCAAAAACCCTACCTGCCTTACACCGCCTAGGCTACTGCCCCCGACGGAAATACAAAATAAAAAATAAAAAAATAAAAAATAAAAAATACAAAAAAAATAAAAAATACTAAATACTAAATAAAAAAGAAAAAAAGAAAAAAGAAAAAAGAAAAAAAATTGAAAAAATAAAAATAAAAATTGAAAAATTTAAAAATTTAAAAATTAAAAATTAAAAACTTAAAAATAAAAAATAAAAAGAAATAAACAAAAATTTCACAAAATTTTGATAACTTAATAAATTATCACAGATTTATTACATTGTCATTATTTTAACCAACTTCAATCCACCACATAAAAAATATATCAACTTCAACCCATTTCAACCTATATCAACCCATTTCAACATACTTCAACCTATTTTAATCCACCTAAAAAAAATATATCAACTTCAATTTACTTCAACTTATTTTATCCTTTTACCTACTTAATTTACTTACGATAAAAAACAGTACTTTACAAAGTATTGCTCTAAATTTGTTTTGTAGCAATGTTTCTCTCTCTGTCTCTCTCACTCTACAGTTCACCTGTTCTTCTTGTACTTTCCTTCTCTACCTGGCCCAGATTGCAAATCCCTGTGCAACATTCAATTCTACACAGCATAGTTGTCTGCAATTGGCGGCTTGTTGATAACTTTGCCCGCCCTACGCAGTTTAACTTTGGTTTCAATTCCTCAGTTTTTCAACTCTCTAATCAATTGATTTTCTCTGTATTCTTCTAGGGTTGAATCCACGAAGATGGTAACAATCACCCGTTGAAAATATTATAGTAAGTCAAGTGTGAGGCCGTTTCACGTAATACATATCATGATACGAAAGCTTTTACAATGATTTTTAACAGTAGTTGGACTGATTAATAGTTCATTTTTGAGTAATTGTAATAAAACTAACTACTACATGAACTATTAGTCATCTCTTGATAAAAAAAGTCACTAAAAAATACATCATAGTTACTACAAAACTTTAAAAAAAGTAACATATAAGGAAATCCATCTTATATTAATTTTTATGTGAGACGATTTCATCCAGAAAATTGAGTTATTAGAAATACAGTGCGAATTTTCATCCACAATTGACGTCTCATATAAATTGACGCATAAGGGCCAACCCAGGGTATCGAGCCTATGAGTGAGAGCGGTATTGCTTGGTTTTGTTCCATTGCATGACATTTTTACAAATACAATGTGGGTTTTTGTCCATAATTTTCTGGTGAAGTGACAAAATAGAGGGACATATTTTGTCAATCTCATTTTTATGGGTGGCAATTTGGCTGTGTTTGTGGAGAATTTTATAAAGAGGATGATACATATTTTACTGTGGAAATTTTTAAGTGTTTTGTTTTAACAAACCTAATATATTATATGATTTAAAATCATTAAATTTTTCCGTAGTTTCAATTAATTATAAATTGTGGAGTTTTAGAATTCGTCAAGTATGAGGACAAGTATAAATAATATTTTTATGGGGTTAATTTTATTGGTGAAGATATCATATGCATAATTTTACAATAAAAAATATGATTAAAAAGGTAATTTCACACGATTTATAAATAAATGATATCCTTTATTTTTCAATCATACTATTTTTTTAGTTAATGAATAATATTATAATTTTATCGGTGAGGCCTTTTGTCAAATATCGTGCCTTTCAAAAAAAGAAACTACCGTAAATCAAGGATTTTGACAGTATGTTAGGTCGTGTGGATCTCGAGGTAATTTTTGACGGACTACTTTGACTGAAAGTTGATTCGTCAAAATATTTGACGGAAATTTTGGCCGAAAATCAAGGATTTTGACAGTTTGCCAGGTTGTGCGGATTTCAATGTAATTTTTGACGGAAGATTTTGATAGCAAGTTAGTACGTCAAAAATTGTTGAACAGTTTTTGACGAGCCCATAAAAAAAACTAACAAAATTTACCAATGATTTTAACGGAACCCATCAAAATCTCTGGCCGTCAAAATTCTCCGTTCCCTTGGCTCTATATTCATCCAAATTTTTCATCCCAAAATTAAACCCCTAGATTTCCCCCTCCCCAAACAGCGCCCCCTTCCATCCCCCTCCATGTACTACTCCCTCCTTCCCTCTAGATTTCTCCTTTCTCTCTCCTTATTGAACCTTCCATGGCTACTCTTTCTCACACTTCAACACACATGCAAAAGCTATATCTTTGTGCCTCCAACTCACGATTCCACCACCATCATCTACCACCACCTTGGCACGACCACACCAAAGAGATTTGAATCTGCCATAGAAGAAGGAATAAAGCCATTGAAGCATCTCTGCCTCCAGATTGACGTATCTCCGCTGTGAACAATGGTATAAGTTAGATTCAGACTTCTCATTTGGTAATTTTGCTCTTCCTTAATATCTTAGATTTGAAATTTTTGATTATATCCTTCTCTCTTTCTCTAGCGTCATTTGTCTATTTTGCAGATCTTTAATTTGGGATTTGAAATTGTTGAATTTCAAATCCTAAATTCAAGAATCAAAACCTTGTAATTTTCGAAACTAAAATTTGTGATCAGAAAAGTATAGTCTTCTAATTTGAAAATTCAAGAATTGAGATTAAAATGTTTGGATTTCAAATTTTAGATCCAATCATAAATGTTTTGGACACTGAAAAGATTCTATTAATTTTTTAATTCGAATTTCAGGTTGTTGAATCGAGATCTCAACGAAGGCGTTTTTTTTTTTCTTCATTTTCATGGACGATTATAAGAATACACGAAAGTGGGGAAGATTGAGAGAAAAAAGCGCAAATTCTCTCCTGTTTTTTCCCTTCAATGGAAACATTTATCTACGATTGATTTCTATATTTTGTAGTAGTTTTTAGATAATTTTTTGTCAAAACTTTGGCACCAACTTGATATCTCGAATCTTTGGGATTGTTATGGGATATCCTTTCCGTGAAAAAGTATTTAATTTTGGCAAAATGTCAATCTATCAAAATTTCCATCACGATCGTATTGACAGATCGACAGTCCGTCAGTACGGTTCATCAATTGTAATTTTGACAGACTGTCAGTCCGTCAAAATTTTTCCATCAGTATTTTTGACGGGTCAATTGAAATGTTTGTCAAAAAGTCACTTTTCTGTCAAAATATGTACTTTTTTTCTTCAAAATTTCCATCAAAAAGTAAGCCTCATGTTTTTAGTGATATATAGATATTTTTCTGATATAAAGTTGTGGTAACAAAAGATCTTACAATCCTCAAGCTCATTCTCATTTGTTAATTAGTTCCATTACTAATTAATATGGTCCAATTTTTTTTATTCATCAAACTCCTATTAATTGATATAACTGTATTTAAAATTGAGTGACTTCGTATGTTTTTGCCGAGTCTCATAACTCTATTGGATATAATATTAACTACAATTAGTTTGTTTTATCTTTTAGCATGCATGCAGCTGTTTTGTTTCTTGGGTTAACCAGAAGTCCTTGCATCTTCTTTCCAATCAAATGTCGTTAATGGATGCTTCCTTGCATATGAAAAAAATAGCACCGACATGAACCTAAAAAATAATCTACAGATACAAAAAGTATTTAATTAATAAAATAAATCATAACAATGAAAACAATGTTGTTGATTAGATACATTAACATATTTCTAATCCAACATCACACGGGAAATAGTTCTAATATGGTCCATTTAGCAATCATAATTGATTGAAGCAGCTTCATTGATCAAGATAAATTTGATAATCAGTTTGATATATAAAACAATGTTCTAGTGCTTAATTCTAGATATACATATATAGGCACTAGGTCATAGGTTTATTCTCTGTTAAAGTAGATACACACACTGGCGGATCCATACTATGCCTAATTCTATTTCACACTGGACCCCCCGAACCCCCCCCCCCCCAAAAAAAAATTCTATTTTAAAATAGGCTAATTTATTAACGATGTTGGTTTATGGACACCCCTAAAAAAAATAAAATAGTGTATATCAGTAACGATATTAATTTATGGACACCTTTATCCTAAATGTCTGGATCCGCCACTGGATACACATGTATATAACGAACAAAGTCTTAGCCCAATGATCAATTTTGAGGTTTTCTATGGATTTAATTTGCGCAATTAATACAACAAATCAACTAGGTTTTGTTTGTGTCAACATTCCCCAACGATGAAAAACAGCCAAATAAGTGACGTGACCAGAAATTGGGCGTAAGTGATTCATGGAAGCCATGAAAACTTAAATGCTAATTTTTAAATAATTTACGGGAAATTATCTTGTATCAAATTGCAGATTAAATCACAAAATAATTGCAAACAATTAAGGTTATTGCTATCAAGAATTTCAATTTTAATTATCGTATATGTCGAGATTTATACTCTTTAATTAGTCCTTAAACACAGAGGAAACTAAAGAAAAGAAAGAAAAAGATCACCATCTAGTTTGTGTGGGATAATGTTTTCTATTAATAGAAGGGATTAAGGGCAATTTCTTATATGCTCCCCGGAATACATGTTCTTATTGTCCACGTAAATATATTGTTCACCTGTATATTTGTCATATATTAATTTTTTAATATATATTTGATGACATAGCTCATAGGAGTATATGCTCCCAGGAGTATGATATACATATTGGGGATTAAGGATACGATACGTGACATGATCCTAATTATCGAATTTTGATATTATATGTGTCCATAATGCTAAAAGGTTCAAAAGGTGGGCCTATAATTTGTGCTATCATATAGGAATCTAGTGTTACAATCTTGATATTAGATATCTTGGAATTTTTAATTGAAATTTTTGATGGGTCAATTAAAATTCTAATAGTTATGCATAATTTTGAATTATTATTACATTCAATGAGACGTTAGATTCCAATTATGAGAAATTAGTAAAAAGTTAATGGGACCTTGCAATCGGTGCATGAAAAGAATCAAATACTATTAAAAAATGAAAATGACCCAAACTTACCAACTGATATTAATGAATGTTTTGTAGATGTGAACCCTCGCATGTATTAGAGCATATACAGCGATCGCGAGGAAGAGAAAGAGGAGAGACAGTTGTGAGGCGAGGAAAGTTTTGCAGCAACAAGCTTATGTCTCACGTCTCACGGGGAGGTTCAGGTCAGTGAGTTTCCTCGTGAGGTTGATTTGTTTTTTTAAAATGTTTTTTTATTAATTTTTCTTTTTTTAAATTCTAAAAATAAAGATGTGTATTATGGAGTGAATTTATAGGTATTATTTTATTGTTAGATATAGGATTTATAGGTATTATTTTATTTGGTGAGGCAAAATAGTGAGCTTTTCACTGGAGAGAGTGGGGATTGTGAGGTAAAAAATTGGAGAGATAATTGATGTGGCAGTATAGTAGGCCCCCACCAGTGAGCCAAAAAATTGGTTCACCATTGTATTTGCTTTTAATTGGGATTTATTATGGGTTGTTTGGTAATTGTAATTTTTTGAAAAAAAAGAATTATTTAGAGGTATTTTAGTTGTTGTGATCAAGTGAAGCAACTAAGTGGATGTTTGATAAATAACTATTTTGTTCTAAATAGCTTTTTTTGAAAAGGTTGTTTCTATTTGTATTTTTTAAAGAGTTTTTAATAGAAATGACATATATACCTAAGAGTTTAAACAAATTACATTTCATGTTATTAAATTATATTTTTATGATATTATTTTTATAAAATACAAAGACTTTATAGTATCACAAAGTATTCCTTGAAGGTTTATACTAGTATTATTCGAACCCAGTAAGATCTTGAGGATAAATAAGAGTAGAGGCATCTTCTTTATTTTTATTTTTTAGAGGAAAAAACAAATAAGTGAAGTTGTATTGTCTCTTTTATTATTTATATCCTTTTTAGTCAAGTAATATATTTTTTGATGTAGATTTTCTAATTTAAGTAGTATATTATATCAAGCTTATTGGTTCTCTCACTATGCACCTTTATGAACGTTTGATATTTATACTTTAAATTATTCAGTCCTCCTTCTGAATATCTAGACAATGAGTCTTAGACCGATGCAAAATAGTAATATGTGATACTATGTTTTATATGAATTGAATCTAATGAAGACAAAATCACTACAAATTCGTATAAGTTTCAATTTCAATTTATAAAACAAAAAATTTTAAAAATAACAAAATAATGTTATAAAACATTGACTTCATTTACATAAGTACAAATTGAAAAGAAATAAGATACACATTGAATATAAGTTAATTTATACATATGACACCTGACCAATTTAATTCTTTTGAAAAATAAATTGACCAATAAATAAAAAATATATTTTATTAAGAAGTAATTTACAGATAAGAATATCAATAGAGTTTTACCAAATCTTTTTCTTAGAAACAACTAGCTGTATCAAACAGTTTTTCTACAAACAGCTAGTTCAAATAGTTAATGCAAACAAATAGTTCAAATAGCTAACAACTAACAGGCGATATAAACGGCTAATAGCTAACAACTGTTTGCCAAACAGGGCCTATGTGTTATTAGTGTAATTATTTATTGCATTTTGTTATACTTCTATCTTTTTGTTTTTGGCTAAATTCTCATACAGCTTTGTGACAACTGATTGTTCATATTTCTTATTGATTTCATTTTGCAATATTTAAAAAATAGAAAATTATATAAGATGATCCAACTTTATCCTTAAACTTAACATTGCCTCTCCTTTTCTTGTAGGTGATTTTGAGGTCGTTATAAATGAGTAAGAGCTAAAGTTTACACAACAATATCAGCCCATTAATCACATAGGACAACATATGATACCATGTAGGACAACATGCATAATGGCCATTCGGATTACTTGGCTATACATGCTGAGTTAGGGTCAAAGTAGTGTTGTACTACATTAAATTAAAGCAAGTGAGTTTTTTAATATATCTTATGTGGTAATTTCTTGTAATATAGTTTTTAAGAAATTAAGGTAAATTTAAATATTGTTCATTTAGCTACTAAAATAAGCCCACCTAAAAATTGAATGTCTCACATGTTAGGGAATTTTGAAAAAAATAGTAAATAATAAATTATTATTATAAAAAATAAAATGAATTTAAAATGAATAAATGAAAAAAAGAAAGAAAACAATAATTGCATTTTCTACTTCGAAATTGATATATTTTTATTTCCTATTTATATATATACTAATAAAATGAAAACAAAAATTGAGTAATATACACTATTGTATATGATATTTGTATCCAAAATTTATAATCAGCGTAAAAATGTTAAGCAGTTTCTTAAAATATGCAAATGATTATGGAAAAAAAATAGTAACGTTGAAGATCGAAGGCACCCTGACAAGCAGTCACTCTTGGGGTAGCGACCGACCAGTTAATCTAAGTCCATGGCTCGATTCAATTAATCAATGAACACCCTCTTGGATTAGCTCCTTTGTTGTCCCTCCAGCCCAATCGAATTAGGGTTTCCTATGAATCAAGTGCTCAGTCTTTTGACCATTACAAACCTCGAGTTCATGGCTTCGATGATAGAGCGTGAGCAACGATTTAACTTTGGTGATTGCTTGGCTGGTGTGCATCAAGTTACTCAAACCAGGTGTGTCTGCCCTGATTAAAGTTGGATTCATTGACTTGCTTCACCATTTCCTGGTGAATTTGTGGAATTAGTCTAGGATCTTATTCTTGCTATCATGGCATGTCAATGGGAACCATTATTAATTTGCTGACTTTTTTGGGATTCAAATCAACGATTACTTTCATGAAGACGTAAGAAGACTATCATGGGAATAGAATCTCCCTATGAGGCATTGTTCGAATCGAAAGCATGGAAGGTTTCAAGTTATTTAAAACAAAGACTTATAGGCTGGCTCTTAATTTATATGATAAATCTATGCAGTATTCTATGTGTTTGTTCCTCAAGATGGGAGTGATGCTAATTAAATTGATGGAGTAACTTGGAATTCTTATCAATTTGAACATCATTACTTGTTGGTTGAAATTGAATGGATTTGAATTTGCTAAACGTCAATGTGACTTGGTAATGAAACTCGACTTGTTTAATGTCAAGGGACGGTTCAGGAGAGCCTAAGCTTTATTGAAAATGGGTTTGAAGGAAGAAGCTTGCCAAGACCTTTTGGTTGTTACCGTTTTGACCCAACAATGATGAGTTAAGGAAGAAATCGAGTAAAATAGCGAAATTATGTAACAATTCTAGGGAAAAGAAGCCCTTAAAGAAGGTTTAGGTTTGTTGTAGCAACCCCTTGAGGAACTAATCCAAAGAAGTTGGTAAGATGGGTTTGAATTTAAGTGCTAGTGATGGCAAACTTATAGCTAGAAGCCCTATGTGAGCATGGGCAGTCCCAGGGAGACTAGAAAGAATATTGGTAGTGAAGTAAGTAAAAAAACAAGAAGAATCAAATCTCAAATAATGTTGAGATGGTTGAGGAGGTGCATGAGAATCAAATCTCAAATACAGATGAATTAAGTACGTACCTCCAGCAATTAATAGCTCTGTTATGGATTTTGATGGGGCAAGTATAAAATCTGAATCCACATTGACATGTACTTCATGTACGGAAGGCAATGGCTTCACCAAATCCACAATATCGATCTATGACCACTCTTCAATTAGGGTGCCCAAGGAGGTAGCTGTCACGTATCAGCTCTCAGGAGAAACTGTGTAAAGGAGGCCGCTGAGATCTCTTAGGCTATTTCTAGCAACAAATGGAAAGATAAAGTAAGGAAACAAAAGCAAAGAAACATGATTTTGTTCTTCAACAAACATCCAATGGTATATATAACTATTCGCGTTCGTCATAGTAACTCATCTAGCTGTAAAGGTGGCAACATGCATGCATGATCATACTCCAGTCGATGGGGATCATACAGATAATGTCAACCAATTTGCAGCAAAATTTTGTGTCGGATATCAAAAGGGGCCTACAAAAATACATCCAATCTCCGACGAACATACCGATGGAAAAAGGTCTATTTTCCGACGGAAAAAGCAATCTCTGACGGAAATATCGACGCCGGTCGAGATTCAGCTCGTCGCAGAATATAATCCGACGGATTCCGACGGAATTTCTGACGGAAAACACCCGTCGGACTGCTCAGAGCAGCAGAACCAAGCTAGAGGGGGGTGGGAATTCCGACGGAATTTTCAACAGAAATTCCCGTCGGATCCCCCCTCCAAAAAAAAATTTTTTTAAAAAAAGTTTTTTTTGAAAAAATAAAATTTGTTGTTCACAATAGCCCAAAAAAAATAATTAAAGATATTACTAAATGTAATACGCAAAAATGTAATACGCAAAAGCAACCAATTAAGAATTAAGTTTTATATCTCATAACGTACAGTACAGAAGGTGCTAAATTAAATATTAAAAACGACATTGAAGTTATTTTAGATTACCACGCAGATGACATAAAGTACACGCAACCGTTTGAAAAAATTATCTCATAACGGTTGAGTTGGATCAAGGAAACCCCCAAACAGTCCAGTAAAGGTGTTTGTTTCGTAGTTCTGCTCAGCGGGATCGTACTGTGGGGTCGGTTGTGGTGCTTCTCTACCTGCATCATTCCAAACGGTTCGACCACGACCACGTCCACCATTGTATCCAGACATCTAACGAACAATGAAAAAAGAAAAAAAA
>JACYFF010019584.1:5439762-5459271 GCA_017589665.1 Selenicereus undatus
ATATTAATATTTATGTTTTATTCACACACAAAAAAATAGAGAGAGAGAGAAATTGGCTTTATGTCCTTTTGCACATGTGGAGGTGGCCTGCTAGCGTGACCTTGCCATCTCTTTTAAGGTTAAAGTACAAATTGAGCTTTCACTTTAATTATTATTTTTGCGCTTTTTGGAGGCAGACAACAGCCATTTATTATGTTTGGTAATCATGTTAATATAAGGAATTACGATAAATAAGTGATAGATATAATACTCATTAGTCATATGCAAAAAATAAAAAAGGTCTTTTTAGTATTAATTGTTCTTAAAAATATCTAAGGAATTAGTATTTGGATAGAAATTAAGACTTAAGAGGGACCGGACATGCAAGAAACAACTACGTACGATCTTCCAACTTTTGTTTGTTTAATTATTTGATAATAAATTGGGTTACTTTGTCGGATTTATTATCTCACAAATTAAAGAACCCAACAAAATTAATCCATCATGGGACGAAAATTGAACTCAAAAAGGTCCATTAGAGCCCCGACGTACAACAATCGTCACTACAGGGCAGGGCAGCACGGTGTATAAACATCCCGTGTTTGAGCAGGGTTCGGAGAAAAACCCCACTCCAATGGGTGAATTGTAGGCAGTCTACCCTGATTTTATCAGTGACTGATTTAAAGGCTCGAACATGTGACCTTTTGATCACACAGAAATAACCTTACCGTTTGCTCCAAGGCTTCCCTTCAACAGATTAGCAACGCTCACGGCCCCTCATGCCGAACAGATTAGCACCCCTTCAATATCTCTCAACCTTAATATAACCCTTAAAAAATCGGTGCTAGCTTAATCTAGACAAAAAGAAATCTGCTATATGAAAGTTGTTGTCCTCTAACTTAAGTTTTCGTCTGTTTTATCTTGCTCTAAAATCAACTCTTTTAGATCCATACCGTTAAGAGAGTGAAATTATTTATCTATGACACAGAAAACAAAAAGGAAAAAGAAAATATGAGTAGACTTTTTTGCAAGTGCTGAGTTGGGATATAAATAATTCAATGTTATTGGGGGATCATTATTTATATGTAATTTAATGTTATTGTGGCATATTGTGTATTATTATCTCAGCATTATATAAGGTAATTAACTCCATGCATGCATGGACGTGGAATTCAATGGTTGGTGAAGAAACAGAGAAGGGGGGAGATAAGGTTTGTATTATTATCAATGCATGCATGTTTAGGGCACTCGCAGCCCGGTTACCCGCGGGGCACCCACAACACGCGGAGCACCTACCCCCCTCGCGGGATGTGCCATGTGGGGAGGGGCACGCGGGCCTCCTCTGTCTGCTGTGCTTCCTCGCGGTCTCTCTCCTCTATTTTTTTTTTTTTGAGGTAATAAATAATTTTTATATAATTAAAAAAATAAGTTGTGTGTTATGAAGTGGGTCAATGGTAAATTTTTTTATTGGTTTATTCAAATTAGAGTTCCATGGATTGGAGAAGTGATGGAATGCAAGTTCTAAAAATATAAAACTTTTGCTGATGTGGCAGGCCAGAGGTCCAAAAACTAAAACTTTGACTGGAAATGCCCTTAATAATGTTAACTAATTAATACCTGTTAGAATCGTATAGAAGATCACATTGAGTTGGCATTCTGTGTATTACCCAACTACCATAACGGTACGTACAACGAATACAATAAACAAATTGATGTCATAGGTCCTGTTTGGCAATTAGCTGTTAGCTGTTAGCTGATTGCATTAGCTGTTTGACTTAGCTGATTGCACTAGCTGTTTGTGAAAAAAGTGTTTGGTGAAGTTAGTTGTTTCTAACAAAGCTATTTGATAAAATTCCACTTATACCCATTACTCAATTTCATTATTTTTCTAACAAAATAATTTTTCATTGGATATTTATTTTTCTTTTCAATATGAATTATGAATTAAGGCTAATGTGATATATAAAATTACATTTATACTTTTTCCTAATTTTAGTACTTATCATCAAAATATATTTTTAATGTTAAATGTTTTCTTTTTTAATAGCAATTGAAATTATGTGATATAAAAAATATTTATATATCATATAAGACTAACTAACATAAATTATTTGTTAAATTAAAGTATTAAAATTAAAAGCATTATCTTCAACATCATGACCATCAACAACTCTTGTCTCAAAAAAGAAAAAAAATAAATTGAAAAATTTTAAGTATAAGCATCCAATATTTGGGAATATCATTTGTGAATGATATGTAATGTAAATTTGTCCAAATATTAGTAAGGTCATTATAATAGTAAATATCAAAAAGCTCTTTGAAAAAGCTATCCCAAATAGCTTTTTGTAAAAGAGCTTTTTGGGTATAAAAAGCTAATCTAAAAAGCTAATCAACCAAACACCTCAAAGAGCTTTTTGACCAGAGTCAAACAGCTAATACCTCCAAAAAACTCTTTTTGCACCCAAAAAGCTCTTTGCCAAACATGACCATAATTTGGCATTAAATTGAATCAAGACTTTGTGAATGAGCATGCAATTAATGTATATAGCATGAAGGTTTATTAAGTGTTTTTCTTTAATAAAAGCCGTTTTGAAAATCTTCTACTTAGTGATTGTATTGTAAATTATAAATTTTTTCTTTTTATTTATTAAAAACTTTCATTTATTGTGTTATTTTTAATCATTTCACATAAATTTGTTATTTCAATAGCTGCATTTTTCAAATACATTTGTTTTAAATCGGTAGTTGAATACCTAACTATTAATCACTAATGGGTGTTATAACTAATCGCTAGTAAAACTATTAGTCATTATTAAAACGGCTAATTTTACCGAACACACCTTAAGCTAGACAGTATTTGATGTGTAATTCTTCCCAAACAAACTAAGTAATAGTGTTTTATCTATTGTTTCATGTTTGTAACTCCACTTTCCACGTTGAGGTGGGATAAAAGGTTTACCATTTTAGGGGGCAAAACAAAGGTCCTTTTCGTTATAAATCAATTAATTAGGATGATGATCATGAGGTTGCACCTAACTTGTCTCTTAATTAACATCGTGTTAATTAATACAATTAATCATTTCAGTTGAAACCCTAAATAATTAATGGTGCAAGGTAAGTTTTAGTTGGAGCATGGGTAAATTTTAGTTAACCTTTTTAATCATGAAAAGTTATGGTTCCCACAACAACCAACCAAAAAAAAAAAGAAAAAGAAAAAAAAGAGTTGATCATGAATTGTAAGACAGTTGTTGAGCAAGATAAGGGCATGGCATGCCTATTAGAGGGAGTTCATCATTTCAAACTTTTACTTGATGTCTATCTTGGTTATCAACTTCCCAAAATGCTTCCTTTGGTATGAAATTCCATATTTTAATGCTACATATTCTTTAAGGGTCTGTTCTTTTCCTTGGTTTAATTTACCAACTTCAACTAGTTTCAGCCAATTTCAGTCCATTTCAATAAAAAATACCAACTTCAACCAACCCCTTTCAAAATTTTATTCTCACTATTTTAACCAACTTTAACCCATCATATAAAAATATACCAACTTCAACCCACTTCAACAAAAAATACCAACTTCAACCAACTTCATTATTTTACCAACCCCAATTTACTAATGAAAAGAACAGGCCCTAAGTATCAATAGATGGAGCAATGATAGCGATTACAAAGTTAGATGTAAAGTAACCTATATATGATGTTCAATTTATTTTATATAATCATACCCTTAAATTTTAAAATAATTAAATCCAAATTGTTTTAAAGGCATATATAAATCTAAAATTTTTCCTATTACAATTTGGTATAACACAATTTGTTTTTCATGTTTTTCATATTCCACCATAAAGGTTACAAATATACCTCGTCATAGGCTCATAGGCTCATAGCCACAACAAATGATAGAAGACGTTCCAATTTCCCAACTATCAGCTAATTATAATAATAGAATCAATTGATTTTATATATTCATATAATTCATTCTTTATATATTGTTTTAAATTAAATAGAGCTCACCTACATATTTTAAATGGGAGTCAGTACTTCTCCTACAGTTTTTTATGACATCTAAATCATAAAGTTGGAAAACGGGTCAGTTCGGGTCGACACATCTAATAAACGGGTTAATTTTGTGTCAACCTTGTAAATAGTCTAGATATACTCAAAATTGAAAAATAACACGTTTTCAAACTAAACGGTCAAATCGTGTCGACTTCGGATCGAAATCGGTTCGGTTTATGTCGAGTTTGGATTTCTCTCCGAAACTTCAGATCGGATTCGGATCGGATTATCATGTCGGATTAGACTTTTTCAACTCTACTAAATCACTTTTCAATTTTCAGTATAGTTAAAAATTCCAAATTCAAAATTTAGAGGGAATATAGAGAGAAAAAGTAGCCATGGGACCTTTCTCTTATCCCAACAAAAGCAAGAGGCCACTGCCACTGGATCTATTCTCCACAAAAGAGAAATCGAATGCAATTATATTATGCAATTTATTGCATCAGCATCCAACACAATTTAGGTCTGCAGTCTGCAACGGCATTTTGTCTTTATTCCTGAACTCCTTTTCTTTTTTCCATGTCATTTGTTAGGTTTAATTTTCCACTCATGTGGGTACAATTTAAAAATTGTAGTATTTGGTGAGCATCATAATTTTTAGGTCAGTTTATAGTTTGCAATTTCGTAGTATTTGTCTCCCCCATTGTGAGAATCATGGATCACGCCTTAATCTATATCTACAACTGTATGGGAGTGCTTACATATGCTTTGTTGTGCTTTCTTATGGTGTCTGTTTTTTTAATGGAATAGATACTTGAAGATCCGAGCAAGGCTCTCCAGTGGTATTTCAAGTTTGGGTGGGTGCAATCGCCCGTGTTTGAAACAGATCTCACTCACAAAATCCACACTAGATCAATTTATCAATTGAAAAAGATTATGAAATATACGTGGATCTCTTTCTTTTGATGTATCATGAGAAAACAACGGTTCATATGCAAAGATGAGCGCCCATTATGTTTTAAGTCAGATTTTTTAGAATTAGATATTTTGTTGACATTTAAAGTTGCATTGATCTAACCTGGAGATTCATTGTGGATACTAGATGGCTTATAAAATTAAATGAATTTTATCTTTCTTTCAAAAATTACAGTGACTTCTGCAATCTTCCTTGATTTTGAGATGACACATATGATCATTGTTTTAACAATTTAGTTTATAGCTAATGTTGTCTGCGTTCCAACAAATTCTTCAACTTTGCCATTTATTGTCATAAAAACAACTAAATTTAAAATTTAAGCTGATAACTGAAAGCCGAATAATAATTCACACTCTAATATTGAACTTCCCTTCATCCTACTCCCAAGACTATCATAGTTCATTACTTAAACTAGAACTTTAGGCAGTTAGACAACTTTATCCCTAGCAGCTTAAAATTTGAAACAGTTAAACTATTAAGTAATGCTTCCTTGGTGTAGAAAACCACAAAGACGAGAAGGTTAATTTAGGAACAATATTATTTCGTTCTGGGTAAGCTGAAGCGATAAATACCCTTCCTAAAATGCGAGTTTCTTCAACTATGACAGTAACAGTGTGACAGAGGGGTGGCTGAGGCCGGAACAGTATGAATTTCGCAATGCGACTTGATCATACAACACCTTTTATTCATGCAGACTTCTTTTTTATGGTCCGATAAAATACAACTGGGTTGGCCTTCAGGTGTAAAAACTGCTTGCTATAACATCGAATTCCATGGTAGAGGTGCTGTCTACAGCGTTTTCAAATGAAGGTCCTCTTGGCTTGTTAAGCAGCATAGGATGTTCCCCGAACTCACTGTGACTTGGATCTTTGAACATCGACTAACTGGTAAAGATCCCCTCGGCGCTGCTTCTCCAATGGCAGATTAGCCCTATAATCATCATAGGGTATAATTAATGATCCACAAGAGAAATATTGGAGATTACTAAAGAATGATAAACCTCGCAAATAAGCCCCGCAACGCATGCTCAGATTGAGTGATGTTCGGGTTGATGGGATTTCCAGCAAATTCTTCTCATATGATCATATCCAGGTAATTTTTCTCATATCCAGGTAGAGTTCGGTATATAATTAATGGGGCGATAAACTTGCATTGAAAAACGCACAATATTAGTTAATGAAATTTCGGGGGGGGGGGGGGAGTTTAATGGTGCTTTAAAGGTCAAAAAGGTGCGGTCACAGGTAATTCAGTTTGGGTTGTACACTGTGATCGGTTCTGAAAGGTCTGGGAGGCAAAGCGTTCACATGGTGAAAACTGAAAAGAAACATGGCAGAAGAAGACAATGCTGCCTCCCAAGTCCCAAGGCAAAGATCACTTTTACCTTCGGAGTTCAATCTGTGAATAATCAATCTCAGCAATTATAATAGCTTCATCATGTTCTGTTGTAGCCAAGACTTCTCCGAACTGCCAAAAGAAACAATTCTAAGTGACAGCGATCACAGAAGCTACAAACTCTAAGATATAGTTCCTTAGCCAAGAAGCAAACCAACACTGTAATACATTCACCCCTCTACTTAGGCTACCATCCCTCTATTTTGCTCCACAATTCTAACTTAGATACATTTAATTGCAGCAACTGATAACAATCACATTTTTGAACAGCAATTGGTCCAACTAATGCTTTAGAACTTACAAATATACCTCCGTTAGGCAGCCATCAGAAAAACCCATATGCTGCCAAATTACTTATGGTATGAAAGCTAAACAGTACCAAAGATTGAACCAAAAAAATTCAAGTACTTACTGGTCCTACGAGTGTGGAGTGACCCCAAGCTACATACCCAGCTCCAGCATCACGAGCAGGTGAACAAGAAGCAACATACAACTGCCATAGCAAATGAAAGATGCATAATCTTGCTACAGAAGAATGCAACAGGGCACAACATGACAAGAAAACTACATCTAGAAATCACCAAAGGAGCTTGGATATTTCTCAACTTGAATCTTCGGTATATGCATCAATCATCTCATGCCACCCATGATTATTGAACCCAAAGCACATGTATGGTGTATCAGCATCTATGTAATATAGGTTTCAAGATATTACCTGATTATCTACAGCCCTGTCAAACCAAAAAAAAAGGAAAATTCAACAACACTGTAACGGCAAAAAACCACCAGCGAAGAAGTGCACAGTTACAATGTGAATGTCATATGATATTATGATCAGCTCAAGTAGGGAATGCAAGAGCGTAAATGTGTGGAAAACACACTTCATCTGAACAGAAATAACATGTCTTAAAGCAATCTCTACCATCTCATAAATTATGCAATTCCTCCGTCCTCCCTTGATTTATGATAAGAGTAAAGAATGGGTAAAAAGATTTAGGAAATTAGAATATTTTGATATTGGAGATCTTTTGTATTTTTTTTTTATTTTTGTAGGTTATTTTTAAGCATATTTTAAGATAACCAAAATAAAGATATTTAGTGATATTTTATTAAGATTTAGTTTCCTAGTCTAGTCTATTAGGATAATACTAGGTTATATATTTTTATCATTTTTCAGTTTATATCTTATTATTTAGGTCTCCTAATACTAGTTAGCTTCTTAGTTATATAAACCCCTTTATGTAATTGAAAAAGGCAAATTATGAATAAGTATTGATATTGAATTTAAATGAAAATTCTTGTGTGAATTTTCTTGGTATGGGAATTGCTCTTAGAGCATTCTACATCAATCATCCCCCTTTGTAGGAATTGCTCTTAGAGCATCCTACATCAACCCTCTCCCTCCCTCTCACTGTGTATGTGCACATGCACGCGTGTAAGCATGTGTTAAGGCCAATCCTTCTAAATTCTAGAAGCATTTACGGATCCGCACATGTTCGATGAGAAGCTTTTTTTGGCTCAAGAAAGGGTCTTTTGAAGCCAAGTACCTTTCTTGACTGGTCAAAGATCCAACTGAGGTTTTTGGTTAAGAGAATTTTGCCTTTGATTTTTGGGCCCAAGAAAATCACTTGCAAAACCTTGGAGGATCTCTTCATAAAATAGATTTGAGATATAATCATAAAATGACACATTCGTCCAAAAGTTGCTATAGCCTTGGCAAAACAATTATTAAATTGCTCTTATAGAGCATTTCAAACAACCAAGGGCCTGTTCTTTTCATTGGTCTTTTCTAATTTACCAACTTCAACCTATTTCAATCCACATCAGCCCACTTTAATAAACTTCAACCCATTTCAATAAAAAATATCAACTTCAACCAACTTCAACCTACTTTAACCCACTGCAACCCACCTCCTTCAAAATTTTATTCTCATATTTAACCAATATACAAAGTATACCAACTTCAACCAACTTTAACCAACTTCAACTTACTTCAATCTATTTCAACCTATTTCAATCCACTTCAACAAAAAATACTAACTTCAACCCACTTCAACTCAACCTACCCCAACCAACTTCACCCTTTTACCAACCCCAATTTACCAATGAAAAGAACATGCCCTAATTCTAAAAGAAAAAACTGTGACACAATATCAGCTAAGAGCTAATGCAATTTGGATTCTGGAATAAGCTTTCAGCCAATTATTAAGTTCAACCTGAAGCAATTGAACCCAATTGTGGCTTCCTTGCTGCTTTTCCACCTAACGAATCACTTTTATTTGCTCATTCCAATCAACTATGGTTAACTTTCAAATTTAGTCAATAATCCAGAATTTGACTAGATGTACATACGTGCAGTACACAGCATGCCAATGAGTTTTATTAAGGGCAAGGGCTTCAGTTTTGTCTCTGGTAACTTGATGAAGTCAGAGCAATAGCATTCTTGTGCAGTCAATTATCCATGCATACATATTATAACAATTGAGCAATCAAAAAATAAAGAAAACGGAAGAGGAGAATGTAGAGATTTTCTAGACCCTAGACCACTTACATCTGCATGCAGCACAAAAATTCAACCTTGGTTGTAAATTGTAATGTATTTTGATCCAAAAAAAAAGATATTTTCTTAGCTGAATAATAGTAGCTACTAGCTAAGTAGCCATAAAGTTTCTAAGGACACATTTAGTGCCCACTCTTTCGTGCTTACTCTGGCCATCCCATTCCTCTCCTACTGGTGACCATTGTCATCAAATCACGTAAAGGCAAACATACCAAGACAGGACTAGAAACAGCAAAACTGCTCAGTTAACATAAATTTTGTTCAAACAATCAACTGAACTTGGATTTTGGCACAGAATCCTATTTTGATAAAAAATAAAAATTTCTTGAGCAACGTCAGCGATATATCATTTCACTAGACATCAATCAATGTGAAAATCAACTCGGATCATCAGGAAAGAAGAATTTTGGGTTGGGAACCTAGAGATAGAAACCACATTACCTTGCCCTCTGGAGCAACTCCCAGTGCAATGGTCCGGTAGTCATGTTGAATGCCCCAGGATAGCACAACAAGTGAGCACCTGACACATTAAAAGCCAGGTGTTGTCAAACTTGTACATTACAGAAGATTTTGGGGGGGGGGGGGGCCAACCCTAGGAGCAGGCAACCAGATGGTCGTTAGTTTGTTATACTTGACCTCAGATTAAGAAGGCAATTTAGTGAGGAATTTTGCTTCAGTCCACTATGATATCAACTTAAAAAAGGGGGGGGGGGGGGGAAGGCAAAGACAAAAGTCGATATTTCAATCGCCCAGAGGCCCAGGCAGAGACAATATTGTTTATCAATGAACAGCTATCCACCGCGATTGCAAAAAAGAAAGTTAAGAAAGAAATCAACAAGTCACAGGACGAAGGAGAAAGCAAAGTTACGACACTGCATAGGAGGTTTCAACAGGAAGACAACAGACAGAACATTTGTCTGCCAGCAATGGAGGAATATTTGAACATCAAAGAGAGGCTACACCAACATACTGGTAACATAGCCTAAAATAGAAGCATGCAGAATTGTTAAAGACAGCAATTTCATATTTCAAGGTCTAAATAATGATCCTAATACAAGTATACAAATGTATGTGCCCACAACAGAAAAAGCTCCAGGGAAATTGTGAAGATCGGTACCTCTTGCTGCATATAACATAGCCAATTCCTGAAAGCGAATGTCATAACAGATGCCTATACCAATACGTCCAACCTCTGCATAAAAAAATTTGGCTACATTAATCCAAAACAATCGAAGGTATTTCTCCATTTCAGAAAAGTAGAAGACAGAAGAGGCTTGATTTAACAGAGACAAAGAATTGCAGGATTTGTTTGATACTAAGGTTATTGGTAGTGAAGGGTCACAAAGATCAAAGTTCAAATCTCAGAATGGAACCAAGAACGGTATGATTCAACAAGTTTTTCAAAGAAAACATAAAATATCATCATATTAATACAAAGAACATACTTAAAGTACGAAAATAATGAGTCAAATCTCTCAATTAATAAGCACTGCAGTCACATACACACATCAAATGTTCATGAATGACAGGGGATCTAAGAAACTGTAGAACATTTATATCTTATTTGATTATATCCTTCTCTTCCCTTTACATAGTTCTAGCAACTTGGCACAATAGCATCCTGTTCACTGTCAATTTGGTAGTCACAAAATTCTGTTTGCTTGCACCAGGATCTGCGGTGGATGATATAAGCATGCATATTTGCAAAATAGAAGATCATGTTCTACGTCAAACCTGTGTCCACAACAGTAGGAGCTTCTCCTGCTGTAAGTGTTTTTGATTCCTTGAAGGTAATTTTCCCAGGAATGTCAATATCAAACAAGTGTATCTGCATTCAGGAAAGTAACACATCAAAAAAGGCTTAAAACAACATAGTAGTACAGGAGAGTTTTCAGTAAACATTCCAATTTTATGGTTACCTTCCTATGCTTAGCAATCAACCTCCCCTCAGTATCAAATACACAACATGTATTGTACAACCGGTCCTCAAAATGCTCTGGAATGGAGCCCCCAATTATAGTGACCTTTAAGGTGCGAGCGGCTTCAGATAGCATTGCTGTAGAAGGAGACGCATCCCCACCAGCATCAATGTCTTCAGCGTACAAAGGGAAACTATCATTTGAATATGGGCTATTCCATATCTCCTGAATAGGCAAGGAACGCATCATATTACAGAACCAAATTTTCCAAGTCCTTTTAAATGCTAGAATATAAATACAAAAATTAATAGCTCTATGGAAGTCCATACTTTCGGAGAGCAAAAGCACCTACAATCTATTAACTATCACAAAAGCCTACATAGAGGTTGGCTGGATGTCAGGCAACAGCAAAGTAATGTAGGCATAATTACATACTTTTTGGTAATCATGAGTAGAAAGTATGAAGGGGATTGTTTTGATCACAATGCTCTTATACAACCAAACACAAATACAAATATGTTTGCATTACAAGGTTAATTACATCCAATCAAACAAGCCATTAAAATCCATCAACTACTACAAGCACCTAGAATACATCAACTATCTAAAGCATCTCTTTATCTTTAACAAAAAGATGACCAAAAGGTTCAACTTGAATTTCATCTTGAATCACCCTTCTCGTTATTTCCTAAGAGGTGAAAGACTATAACTTAGAGAAGGGTCACCCCCAAACTCATCAACATTTCACTGAAATAGTAACATTTCATGGAAGTAAAAAGTAAATACACTCTCAACCACCAATAATGGTCCTAAAACATGTGAAACATTTTGAAGGGCTAAGGGGAACATGAATCACCATCAACCACCGCCTTGTACACCCCCCCCCCCCCCCTTCAAAATCATGAAAACCATATGTAACAGCCTTCATCTCAAGAGGCCTTAAACTTTTTACCACCTAAACAAAACAAGACAACCTAAATCCATCCTTGGAAGAATTTAAATGAGCGTATTGGCTTCATTGGCATATTGTAGATATTGAAATGTGATTCAAAGATGGCCCAAAAGGGTGCCTTATGGAAGCATATAATATGCTTCAAACTCCACAGTGATCATATCACCCCCTAAAACATTTTGAGTCAGGAAGAGCAACCAGTCACCATTTGAGAAATTTCCAAGCATTTTGCCAAAGCTCAGAAACCATTTATAACAACCTTCATTATTGGCCATGCCGACAAGCGTCATAGTTAATGTATGCTGAATTGTTTAGAATTGCCCTAAAATACCAGAAAACATTTGCAGGGGTTGGCAGGTATGAAGGTATGGAGGTAATTGTTTGATCAAGATTACAAGGTATGAAGGTAATTGTTGATCATGATACTCTCATACAACCAAACATAGAAATGAAAACACAATTACAAACTTGTTTGCATTATGAGGTTAATTACATTCAATCAAACAAGCCACTAGAATCTATCAACTACCACAACCACCTAGAATCTATCAACTCTCTGAAGCATCTCTTTATCTTTGACAAAAAGCTGACCAAAAGGTTCTATATGAATTTCATCTAAAGTGAACTCACCCTTCTCATAAGAAGGTGGAAAACTCTAACTTAGAATAGTGTCACCTCCAAACTCATCACCATTTAACTAAAGTATTAAGATTTCATTGAAGTATCAACTAAATACACTCTCAACCACCAATAATGATCCTAAAACACTGCAGAACATCTTGAAGGGCAAAGAAGAACATTGGTCAGCATCACACACCTCCTCATCAATTTTTTTCTCAAAATTGCGAATACCACATGTAACAACCTTGATTTTCTAGTCCAACATGGCTCTAAATTTTTTACCATTTAAACAAGATAAAGTGTTCTAAGTCTATCGCCAAACAATTAAATGACCCTGCAAGCTTCATTGCATATTGTAGATGTTGAAATGTGATTCAAATGTGGCCCAAAAGGGTGCCTTATAGTAGCATATAATATATGTTCAACTTCTGAGTGATCCTCGTGACCCCGCCATAACATCTTGAGGAGTCGGGACAAGCAAACAGTCATCATTTGAGAAATTTCTGAACATTTTTGCCAAAAACTTGGAGGCTGTGTATAACAACCTTCATTTGTGGCAGTCCAGGGCAAGTTTCATAAATAATGCACGCAAAATTGTTTAGAATTGTCCTACAATACTCGGAAACATATGAAGGGGGTTGGCTGGAGCATACAGTCACAATTTGAGAACTTTTGAACATTTTACCAAAAATCCTCAAATTTTATATACCAAACTTGATTTCAAATCCCCAGAGGCTCCAAGCACTTCACATTTCAAACCTCTGACCACTGATGAGAGTCTAAATATCCCAATACACAATCATAATCACTGCGATCCCTTCACTAACATTCTAAACTTCTCCAAGACAGATAGCCACAAGCCACCATCCCTTGATGAAGAAATCAAACATACATTCTTATGCAGTTATGCCCCAAATTAAATTCTTAACATTCACTAATAGCTGCATTGACTTCCATCTAAAAGCTACAACCGCAGCACATTTCAAAAAAAATAAATAAATATCCCAACAGACACAATGTAAGCAAGAGAGGGAGAGAGAACTGCTGAGCACAACTGACAGGCAAGACAACGAGCTTGGCACCCCTTCCAACAGCCTCCTCTATAGCCTGTCTAGCATGAGCAATGTTCCTCTCCTTATCCGCTGTCACTGATAGCTGACAAAGTGCAATTTTGAACTGCCCACCAAAAATCATCATCAAAACAGCAAAGCCAAATACCCAATAAGCAACAAAATAACCCCACATCAGATCATCCTCGAATTAACGCAAAACCCACACTCTAGAGAAAGAAGAGTACTAAAATCGTACCTTGGAGATGGGAGGGGTTGGCAATTGAAGGGCAGGAGGAACCCTAGCTTGTTCGGGCTTGAAAGAGGAAGCCATGACCGTTGCCCACCTTCGATTGACCCGCTTAGATGGTCCAAATTGAAAGTGGGTGCTGATTGTCTTGGAGAAAATGGAGGGGAAAAGGGTTGAGCCTTGATGAGTCTTGCAGAGAGAAATTAGGGTGCTGCTAAGATCAAGATTGAGATTCCCAGCTCTGAGTATTGTTCGCCCGGCAAAATTCATGTCATAGAGCGTCTTGAGTCTTTGTTTTGGTGATAGCCGCTTGAGCAAAAGTGGGTATGTAGGTTGACTATTGACTTATTGTGGGTCTCCCCGTGTTCAGCAGTCAAGATAAATAGTTAATTTTGAGTGAGCCTCTCATATATATATATATATGAAAATAATGAGACACATTATAAGATAGAGTATTTTCAATGGTGAGTCAATTTTTGATTTATTAGTTGTCATTTGTATCTATCACATCAGTTTGTGAGCTAATTTTTTGGTTTACAATCCTCCTTCTCTTCAATATAAGACTCACAACTTTGACTTACCAAATAAAATAATACTTATAGATTCATTCTATAGCACACAACTTCTTTTTTAAAATCTAAAAAAAATAAATAAACCAATAAAAAATAAAAAATTACTAAAAAAATTATACTGTAGGGAAGGTTCTAAGCAATAATTTTTGCGTGAGACAGTTTCACTAAAAAAATTGTGCAGGATAAATAAACACATGTGGATTTACGAAATGGATCTCTAAGCAAGCTAAACAGGACACATACTTTTTTCCAATTACTTAGTTGGGTATGACCAATACAATAATATAGAAGAAAATATTACTATTATGCAGTTTCTCATATATAGTTTACGTAAAAGAACAAATCTTACAGACTGCAAATTTCAAACATAAAAAACTCATAAAAACCACAAGTTTCAAACATAGACATGAACTAAAACAACCACCTACTGGCCAAGTGACAACCTAATATAAATGAATCTGAAATTTTTCTTATGTACTTTCTTAGCGTCATATTCATTTACTAGAAGTTTTTGTAAAATAATAATAAATACTTGTTATAAATATTTATTATGGATCAATACTCATCAACATTAATTAGTATCGATCAACACTTGGTGATATTTTCTAGTTATAATTTTCCCACTCATAGACACCTACTAACGTAGGTTAGTGTTAACCAACACTCATAAATACTTATGAGAGTAATAAATTACTTATAATAAGTTGAAAAAAACAAACCTTTATAATCTTGTGCACTTGTAAATTGCACATCAAATCCAAGAGCCTTCACGTCAACTAAGGCACGTATCCTTTCTCAAAATTATATTCATTTCTTACCGATTGTGCTCGTTCTTGTTGAGCTATATACTCTTACTTTTGTCAACTTCATTTAGAGATGTTAAATTCCTCATAACTTCTTCTTAGTTCCTTCCAAATTTCAAACTAAGCTAAAACCAAAAGATATCTATTTCTCATCCAATTGCTTTTGGTTCCTTCTAATTCTCTAACTAAACTAAATTAAACATTAATTTTTTTCTACTCTAAAATTAATTTGAATGAAGTCGTCAAGGGGGAATCCCTACTCTGACTAGTAGTGGTGGCATCTTAATTATTAGGACATTTTTACACTTGAGTAAAGTTAAGTAAAGGGATTTACATCTAATCTTAGTTCCTTCCAGGATATGAGCCGTCGGCCTCCCCACTTCTATCCCTAGCAGCGCCAGCCTTTTCTTCCTCGCCCTAACCCTAGCGGCCGCCTGCCTCCTTGCTCCTTCATGCTGCTTCCGGCGCCGCCTTTAGTCCTTCCAACGCATCGTTTCGATCTTCTTCTTCCTAGTGCTCTTGGCGGCCATAGCTTCAAGGAACTTAAACCCTTCATCTAGCTTCCTAATCCTAACCAAACGACAAAGTCCTAACCGTCGCCATCTTCTGTGCTCTTGGCGTTCCATGACGTTCTGCGGTGGTTTGGTCACCGTCACCAGCGTTGGGCCGCCGGAAAAGGGCCTCCTTTTGCCAATCAGCCTCCTCCAGACTGTCATATGTCTTGATTTTGCCCTTGGTGTTTGTTTGCATGTATTTCATGGCACTATGCCCAGCTAGTCGCACGACACCGTCCCCAGCACTTTCCATCGTCTAGTGGCCAACATTGGCACAAACCGGTTGACTTTTCAAGGCACTGGCGAGGCAAACCAGGGATTGCGGAGGATGGGCTTGGTATGTCTCAAGCGAAGCATTACAACAATGGCGAGAGTAGAGGTAATCGAACGCGAATCTTCTCACTTTTCATTGATAATTTACCTATTGATTTGGACAATTTGGGCTCAAAAAAATTTTTAGTAGTTATGGTAAGATTGTAGATGTCTATATTCCTAGTAAAGTTAGAAGAAAAAGTGGTAGAAAGTATGAGTTTATCAAATTTGGTGAATTCTACCATGATAAAAAAGCAATTGAAGCACCGAATGGTGAAACTGTGAATTGGCATAAGTTGGAAGTTGCTTGGACAAAATTCCAAAAGAGGCTAGCATCAAGGCCAAGAAAGCAAAGGGAGGAGCCTTAAAAAAAGATGGTTTGGAGTACAATCAACAGTCGGCATCTCCTTATAAGCAAGCTCTTTTGAGAAACCTGAATAGCAACAAGTTAGAAGCTCCTAATGGTAATCTTGAGGTCGTGGGGAATGATGTTCATGAGGCACTACGAAAAATTTCAGTTCTTCCGAAGGAAAATGCCGACAAAAAAAGAGACCGTCGCACTGGCCGACGAACATGGCGACTGGAAGACCGAAAAAGCAAACAGGGCGGCGGATGTTCCGACGGACTTTAAATCGATCGGAATTTCCGACGGAATCCGACGAATCCGTCGGAATCCCTGGTCAATGGTTGACCAGATCTGGGACGAATTTCAAAATTCAAAATCGAAATTTTTTTAAATTTTCCGACAGAAAAATTCGTCGGAATTCCGACAGAATTGGGATTCCGTTGGAAAATAAAATTTTTAAAAATTTTTTGCCCGAATTGATTGGAGGGAAAATTCAATTTTTTTTTAATATTCCGACGTAAAAATTCATCGGACATTCTCTTATAAAACTCGCACTTCGCTTCATTTTTTCGTTGCTCGTTTCGTAAAATAGAGAGAGATGGAGCACCGCTGCTTGTCATCGCTCCACCGCCGGTTGACGCCATCACCTCATCTCGTCGTTATTCGTCGTCGACTTTTTGATATGGTTTTCTTATGTGTAATTTGTATAAATTAGTTGTTAATTAAATATATACGTTGAATTTAATAATTTGTATAATTGGTTTGCATGTAACTATGCAAATTAATCGTTTATATAGTTAGTTTGTTACATTAATGTTAGTTTGTTAGAATGATAATTTACTCTCAATTTTGTACTTTGTTGTTAAAGAATATAATTTTTAATTAATAAAGCATAATTTAATGCTAATATCAATTTAACGTCAATGATGAGAATTTAATGTGTATTACATACATTGAAAAATATTTTTGCTGTTCGGTACTATATTTTTTATTTTTTTAAATAAATTTTAAAATTCCGATGGGTTCCAATGGAATTTCCGACGGAATCCGGAAAAAAAAATTGAAATTTTTTTGCGAATTTTTTGTTGTGTCCTACAGATGAGTCCGTCGGTTGCCCAATTCTGTCGGAGTTCCATCGGAGAACCAGTCTAACAGACTTGTTATTTCCGTCGGAACCCCTTCCCGACCCCCTTTATTCCGACGAACGCAGTTGGTCAGAATTTCTGTCGAAATATCCGTCGCAAAAAGTTGATTTTTTAGTAGTCGTACTTTCGGATAATAGCAAGACAATTACCCAATCCTTGGATGATGCTCATAATCGTCCCATTTTTGTTGGAAAGTTTCGTTCTCAGACACCAAATTGTGGATCCTCTATGGAAGACGATGAGAAGGTTAACAGTACTTCCTTGCTCCCATTTGATCGTACCCTTGAGATGGACATTCAACTTCATGAGAAGAGGGAGATCGCTAAATATTCTAACAAAGGAAATATGAGTGGCAACAGAAATTCCAGGCCAATTCATAATTCGCCCACCCAAACTGAAATAGTGAAAGAAGCTTTAGAAATTGGCAAAAGACTCGGTATTTCAGTCGTCAAAGAGGAGACCCTAGCAATCAGAATGATCACAAGAAGTTTGAAAAAAAAAAATAGAAAACAATGAGCAAGTTTGAGAATGATCAGTAGGTGGAGTTCTCAAATGTTGTATGTGTTTATAGCCAGTAGTTGTATGAACTTTTTAGTCTAATTATGTATTCTCTAAGAAGCATTAACTATCTTCTTCTTAGCCGTATAGTAGATGTTTTATGTTTCTTTTCTTGTAAGGGCTTTGCCCAACTAATAATCGAAAAAAAAGTCATTGTAGAGCTCCTGGCTTTGTCCAAGCGCCACAAGTTCATGGGGAAAGTGGACTCATGAGAATCATAATTCCTACAAAATCCCAGGTTGCAATATGCATAATCAAATATCCTGTTAATCGAAATCAACAACATTATTTTCTTGTTTAACCTTGTTAAATTTTAATTTTAAATTCAGAAATAGACACCCTCCTTAAAACACTCGTGAGGAAGGCTAATCGTCCAATTAACTAGCTATCCCATATTAGTATGGATCAATTTATAACAACAATAACAACACCTCTCAGTATGAGTCCCACTTTTGTAGGATCTATGAAAATTCAGATATATGCAATCTGACCTCTATAGATATCTATGTCTGTTATTATTGTGGATCAATTTATTCCTCTTAATTTCTTTAATTTTGCCCCTCCCTCACTTAGCTCAATTCAAGGGATAGGATTTAGCATTGCTTATTAAATCCTTCCTACAATTAATTTTTGGATGAGGTTGTCTCACGTAAGAGTTAATAATGAGATGAACTTTTTCAAGGGTGACTTCTTGAAGTTTTTTTTTTTTTTTTTTTTTGTGGATAAGGCCTTCTTGAAGGTTTTGATGTGACCACAAATTTATAGTAAGATGATTTTATGTTGGGGGGTTGATTAATAATTTATTCAGTACTGAGTTCTATCAAAGTCATCCTTAAATGAATTCTTAATCACCCTCATACTTATTAATCATCACCACTGATATACCCATCTCACAATAAATATTAGGTACGTAAGACGGTTTCACATAAGACTTATTACTTCCTTCCCTACTGCAACTTGCAATACCTGTCCAAATTAATAAAAAAATTAGGTTCAAATAGAAAGGCTGCCTTCCATTTCGAAAACATTTATTCCGGAAGTAGTTAATCATCGCCCATTGTTTACTTATTATGAAGATTAATCATTATTTAATTACTTATTATGAAGATAAAACATATTACATTTTAGGATGCTTCATGAATTCTTATATGTTTACATAACGAAACTCTTTCATTGATCAGTTTATTACTAAACTAATATCATACCATATTAATAAAAATTATTATTTTAATATCTTTTTTCTAATTCAATTCCAAAGAGTAATTTTCGGGACACCAGACCAGATAAGTTCTTTCATATTTTTTTTAAATAAAAATGATGTAAAATCTAATGCATGGAAGATTTGAACCTAAATCTTTGATCACATTAAATCCTTATTATTTTTTGTTATAGAGAAAAAGGTAATTTCTTATTTAATAAAATCACCCAATTTATTTTAAATTGATCCACTCCAAACCATTATTATTATTTTATTTTTATTATTATTATTATTATTATTATTATTATTATTATTATTATTATT
>JACYFF010019584.1:5479104-5514260 GCA_017589665.1 Selenicereus undatus
AAAAATAAAAAATAAAAAACAAAAATTTAACAAAATTTTGATAACTTCGTAAATTATCACACATTATTTATATTCTCATTATTTTAACCCATTTCAACCCACCGCATAAAAAATATAACCACTTCAACCTACTTCAACCAACATCAACTCAGTTCAACCCACTTCAACCTACTTCAACCTATTTCAACCCACCTAAAAAAAAAATATCAACTTCAACCTATCTTAACCCACCTCAGCCAACTTCAACCCAGTTCACCCTTTTGACCCACTCAATTCACCCACGAAAAGAACAGGCCCTTTGGTCATTGTCATTGAAAAGCCGTTTTCGTTACATTGGCATTTATGATGCAGAGCATGAACGATCTTTCTGGGTTCATGTAGGAGACACATTTGTAGCCATTCGGAGAGGATACTCAACGGGATTGAAGTCTAAGGTGAGTTTGTACTTAAATATTTACACTTGATTTATGAAGGAATTTCATTTCGTACCGTAACATGATAACATCCAGTTTGGACTTGAATGACCATGATGAAGTCTTTGAGCATGATGTTTTGGATGTCTGAACATCAAGATCAATATTCTAATAACACATTTTGTGAATTTGAAATATTAAATGATAGCTTTATCTTTTGATTGTGTTGCATAGCACACTAGTATTGCTTGGATTGGGCCACTCAATTTAAAGTGTCCATTTAGCCGATACAGCTCTACGCACATTTTCAACCATCTCTAAAAGGTATGTCTAAAGTAAAGGATCAATTAGGCACACGTCCATAGTCCATACACAGGTCAGACTATGTAGTATCTGAATCTCTCCATGCACATGTCCGGCCGGTGTTTAGTATCTAACCTTGGTACTGAAGGTCGAATAAAGAGTATAAGTAACTCTGCAGCTGCCTGTAACTCCTGTGCAACTTTCTATGAAGAATACCCTTACTTTTTCAGGTTGAGCAGCAGAAGTTAATATTTGTCCTCTAGGGGCAAGGGAAAAACTGTTCATAACATTCTTTGTAAAATATGTTGATGGCCCGAAGCAGGGAACTGTTGAAGTAGAGCGGCAAATTTACATCCAAGGCAAGCAAGGGATGATCATCGATGTGCATTGGGACAAATGTTTCCATCTCACGACTTGCTTTAAAGTTGCTTGGAGGCTGGAGCTAAGATCAAGTAAGTATAAATGCCCACCCTTCAGGGAGAAGGTTAGCCGGCCATGGAAGCCACTGCAAGTAGTGCATTCTCAATTCACATGGAATTCGTGAAAGAGGTTAGTTTGTCCTATGCATTTGTAAATTTCTTTGGTGACTGCCTTTTGGCCTAGATCCCCAGCCAATCTGCCATATGATGGCTAGGTTTTTGCAAACTACAATGTGTAAACTGTATTTGATTTGTCAAGTTGGGTTGTCCATTTCTATGCACTGGGACTGGTTTAGTCAGTGTGTAGGGGTTCCTTTCATGTGTTTAAGGATCTCCGAGCAGAACGTGCGCAAACCATGAATAATGCCACCCAAGTGTGGTCGAATCTCCAGTCTGCACACACAGCAACTTGAGTTGCTCTCGGGGTGCACTGGGGGAAGCCCTTCTGATGCTGAATTCAGAGAAGTAGCCTTATATAAAAGGGATTTGATAGGAGAAAATAAACCTTTCTCCTTGTAGATTTTTGAAGACAGAATCAGAGTTCCAGAGAAACAAAAGGGTTGTAGCTTTGAATTGTAGATAATTGTATATTGTTGTCAAGGCAAATGCTATATGTCAATAAATTTTGGGTAAATGTGATGTATTCTTTACTGCTTTCCGCACATATTACAAATAGGCTAAATTTGGAATTAGTATTTTGTTAACTTTCTACCTGTGTTATATACCATTGATTATTTCTGTTGCTGCTGTTGTTGTAACTTGTTTTTTGATAAGGAAATATTTTTTGATAAGGACTGTTGTTGTAACTTGTACTGCAAATGTGATCCATTTCTACGCAAATTACAAATTCACCAATATTAGTTAGCTCCTGATATATTTGTTGAGAACTCAAGACCTTATTTAGTACATATAACTATTGCAACAACTACACTGTTCGCATTATCAGTATGATGTTCACTCTACATATGCATATGTTGTATAGAATGCTGAAACATCTACCATATAGGTGATGTCACTGTGCATCGGGTAGTAACAGTAATACTACGGCCAAGATAATGGCATAGCAGGCACCAAATAATTTCCTTGATCTGCATAATTACGTACTTGGTTGGGGGCTTCCATAACCTCCTCCCTCGCCGTGTGATCCGCCCGTGCCATACCCGTAACCAGTAGCTCCATCTCCAGATCCATATCCCCATCCCGAGCCAGACCCTGATCCAGAACCAGACCCTGATCCAGTCCCGAATCCAAACCCCTTAGCGGAACCAGTAGGGGAATGGGCTGACCCATACCCATATCCCCAACCACTCTTTGGCCCAGCTTCCCAGCCCCAGCCATAGTCCCAGTTTGGACCGTGGCCTGAACCAGTACCACCTGTCGGTGTCCCTGCATTCCTTGGGCTGTTTGGTGGAGTCGAGGATGAAGCAGTTTTAGGAGATGCCTTCGCTGCTCCTCCTCCATGGTATCCTCTCATAGAAGTGGAAAGTAGCATGAAGATCATTATGAAGAAGGTGATCATTATGCTGTGAAAATGACCCATTTTGGGTGAAGTTTTAGTGCTAATCTAAGGCAAGGGTATATATAAGGGTCCAAGGGGGTATTTTCTTTCTCTTTTAGGTTTGAGTTTATGGGGTGTGAGTTGGGTTAACTTTTCCTGTGCACTACTGAGGACAATGCAACTGGCATGGATCTCTCTGGCTATAGACGTCTCTTTCACCTCTATATTTAATGTCGGATACAAGTTAAAACTTATCAGAGTTCGATAAGATGGGTGGGGAATGTCCTATTGCAACTCGTGATATGCACTATGGTGTTGGGCGGTACGCGTTCCTTTTTTATTAAAGGTGGGCGCAAAGATGTTAGATAACGACTACACAATAAGGCGTAAAGATAAAATGCCTTGGACATGTTCTTTTCGTTGATAAATCTCAATTTATCAACTTCAATCTATTTTAATTCTCTTCAGGAATTTCATGAAAAAAATATTCTTTAAGTCACTTTAATCAATTTCAACTGTCTTCAATCCACTTCAACTAACTTTAATCTACTTCAACTCGCTATTTTAACCAAATTCTACCGATCATATAAAAAATATACTAACTTTAACTCACTTCAAACTATTTTAACTTACTTTAACCCACTTCAACTCATTTCAGTAAAAAATACCTGCTTCAACTCACTTTAACCTACTTAAACCGATTTTACTTTTTTCTCAACCTCTATTTTTCAATGAAAAGAACCGATCCTAAGTAGCACAAAAGTCTATTCCTCTTCAACAAACAATGGGAAAAGAACATAAACTAATCAACTTCTGTCCTCATTTGAGGACGGGCTAAACCGCTAAAATCACTTCTTGTCAACATAAATGTTTGCCAGAAAAAATCATCACCATAGCATTTTGCAAACCATAATTACAAATTTTTAAGTGAGATAATCTTATACAAGAATTATTGCGAGATGGATTGTTTTGAAGTGACTTTTTAAAGGTTTAAAATAATTAATAACTTTATAGTCGATCAATTCATGAGAGTTACAATTCAAAAAAAAATAAAATTCTTTGAATAAAACATTTATACTGATTCTGGTCATGCATACGTTCAAATTACATAAGCGTACCCCAAAAAATAATATCTTAGAAGTTGAGACGGACTGAAAAATAGGGGAGAAACATGCAAATTGATTTAAAGTCTATATCATACACTCGAGTGTTTGTACTTCCATATGACACCTAAGCAATTATATATTTAAATATAAAATATATGACAAATACACTCCAAAAAATATATATAAAATATGTATGGAAGCATGTGCTCCCGGGTGTACATAAACCTGCTGAAAATCATGTTTAGATGTTATGTAGTATGCTAAACATGTTATTTTGGGGGGGGGGGGATTTTGGGCGATAATAAGCTATATTTTGGGGGTATTGAACAACAATACTTTCAACTTTGAATTCGGACGTTCATGCACCATCCAGCTGGAAAATAGCTCAAGGCAAGTCAGGTTCGTGTTCATGTCGAACATAAACCGGTTGAAAATCCCTTGATATGAACTTAACCATTTTATTAAACGAGTTGAAAAACATTGGTCTATGCCCATTTAATTTTTAAATGAGTTGACGTAATTTTGATCCGTTTAATCCATTTACAGCAAACAGGTCGAGTTTAGGGCACTTACTTTTACGTTTATCTATTTAACTCTAAACTAATACCTAATTATATAGTATTAAAATTTACGTTTATGTACTATCTCAAGCAACTACTTTTCAAAATTCCTCTAATTTATCATAATTCACATGTATATATTTTTAAATTTTGTTATTCTTAATTATCAAATAAAAGTGTAAAAGGGTCAAATATGTTGCCCTAGGCCCATATTCAATGCTGTGTCCCATGTTGGGCCTCTTGATAAGTGTTGGGCATAGCAGAAAGAAGAAAAAGTAAAGGAAAAAAGAAAAGGGAAAAAACGGTCCACATTTATTGAGAGACAAAAGGCCACATTCATAGTTAGAAAAACCAACAACATACGACCCAAAATGTGCAAGCCTAGCACGGGAGTTGGTGGAGGCATTTCTGATCCAAAACTCCCCCTTTTGTGATAGCTCATAGACGTATACATTACCTGAGATCAGCAAATATTTTTTCGTTTTGGGTATTAAATCCTCTATTTTGCTAGAATTGAACTACTATTGATCCAATAAAGGGTAGAGCTCTCCTATTACAGATTTTCTCTATTCACAATACTCGAACACGAGACATTACGTAAAGGGAACAAGCGTCAAACCACTTGAACTAACCTGTGTTGGTAGCAAATACTAAAACTTATAGCTATGAATATGATATAACAAATTAGTTGTTCAAAAGATGTATTAGGTGAGAAAAAGATGGAAAATTATGTCCTTTTCTTCAACATTATGGATTTCTACATCAGCTAGCCACAATCTCTTCCACGAACTACAAACTGCAAGATCTTGCAATTGTTCTTTCATGTAAGTAAGCTATGATAATAGGTGGACTAGTAGTAACTAGTAACCCTTTTTTTTTCTTTTTTTTTGGCGCGGGGGAGAGAGTGGTTGCATTGATCAGTTTTGACAAACATACTTAAAACAAAAAATCAAATTTTATGAAAGAGATCTACGACCTTAGATTTTTTTTTATTGCAGAGTCTCCTCGAATAATACACTTATTTTAAGTTTAACTGAAATAAAGTTGCTCAATCTCTCCAATGTGGATTGTGTTTTAAAATTTTAAATGTGAATATAAAAATATCTTTGATTAAGGTGGTAGGTATCAAGATGAAGTTTCAAATATCTTTGGTTAAGACCTACAACGACATTGCTTTTATAATTGTTTTTTTTTTTTAAAAAAAAAAAACCTTTCTAAGACCTAAAGTCTCAATATTCTAGTTTGTTTTTGGAACATGAGCTCTTGAACATTATGAACTCCCTGAAATCCATCGGTAGTTATATTTGTATGAATACTATCACAATAATTAATTCGTATTTTGGATATTTGTGTATTTAAAAATAGTTTTACCTTTATGAGGCTTGTCAATGAGGGTTGTATTTGAAAGATGGTTAAAGCATAATTTCAAATTTTAAATCAAAAAAATAAATGCACTTCGTGCATAAATTGAATAAGATTATCTTAAGTATTACATTGAAATTTATAACTACTTTACTTGTTAAACTAGAAACAAAATATGCACTCAATCTCCTAAGCCTTCTAAATTATTTCAAGACATAATTCTTGTTGGTTTATCCCCAAATTATGTCCTTCACGGAGCCCCAGAGGGCTTGGCCACGGTCCGTGGCCAAACACACTTCAGCCTCTGCTTCCAAAGGCCACCATGAACAGTCCATGGTCTTGACTATGGTCCATGGTGATGTACGGCTCTAACGATGCTCGGGTTCCCTCATTGACGTGTTGATCGCTTTATAAGGGGCATGACCTTGGGCTCCAAAAACATCATCAAGGACATCAAGAACATCATCAAGAATACAAGTATCATTGAGCATTTAAAAGGCTATTCTTCCCTTTGATTAGTTATTCGTTCTACTATTTTTGTTTTGTGAGAGAGTGTTCCGAGTGAATTTGTAATCACTTATTGATCTTTTCTTAGGGCACATCGATCTGAGATCAATTCTGTACTCTCCCATCACCATATTGGATTCTTTGCTCATCGTTGTATGTGGGTTTTCCCGTTTAGGGTTTTCCACATAAATCTTGGTGTTTGTTTTCATTATCTTGTTATTATCATATTTTGTGAGTCCTAATTGCTTACAATCAAATCCTAACCGATCCTAATAACTCTAAATCATTGGACTAATTTCATGAGTAGACCCACGATCCATCAACAACAAAGAAAAATCCATAAATGACTTATGGCTCTTTGACCCCCCCCCCCCCAAAAGACGTCTCTTGAGAATTAATCTCCTTGTAATCAGCAAAAATGTTAGAAAGAATAAGACTATCTACATCTGAATCTTTCCAAACTTTGTAAAAACAGCCATAATATTATAATTTTTTTTTTGGGAGGTGCGCTTCTACTGATGCTTGTTTCTTTATGATCATTATGTTATCCCTGGCCCCATACCGAGAGCACTAACTGGGTTGCTTTTTCCTGTGCTGCAAATATGCAAATGCAACTTGCCAACAAAACAAAAGTTGCTGCTTCATGGTGGGGACATGAACTAACTAAACTACAGACTTTTGTATGAAGTGGAAAATTTCTCATGTAATTTTCCATCACAACAGCATTATTAGCACCTGGATTATGAAACTTTAAGCTTAATTGAGATGCTTAGGCATCAGTTTTCACTTCCAGTCAGAAATGGCGGTCCTGATGAATATGGGCATGCAGTGATGCAGAAGTGGGCTCTTCTGTAGAGTGGGAAATGATGTAAATGCCCCTAGTTTTGTACTAGACAAGAGCATCAGCCAATGGTTTCTCTTCTTTGCCCCTTGTTTTTGCCCCTCCATTGGATAAATAAATACAAATTCAACACCCCATCTCACCAAAAAAAAAAGGAAAAAAGAAGAAGTGTTCTGATTTATTTGTATTAAGCTGCAAGCCCATAGAAATGGCTAATTCACCAGGGTGAAATCAACAGATGAACCCTTCCTCAGGACTAGAAGCATCAAATATAACTCTGAAAATAATACCCACAATAACAATCTTTTTTTCTTTTTAGTGTATTGACTAACTAATGATTTCTCATAATTTACACCTCCGGACAACTATATTTAAACTTAAAAACAACAACAACAATAACAACAGCAACAATTCTCACAGTGGTCTCGTTTTCATGTGATCTGAGGAGATTCCGATGTAAACAGTCTTGCCCCTACGCATATGACGCGTAAAAAGACCATTTTCAATAGACCATATAAAAAATTTTAAGAAGATATTTAAACTTGACAAACCATCAAAAAAAAATTTAAAAAAAAATATTTTTTTTTCATCCATCACACCATGTGTCAGATTATTTACCATAGTTTATACATATCATCACTTCAATGAAAAACCCTAAAACTTTTCCGATACATCGCACATGAATGCAAAAATACTAGTTATTTTCAAACGATTTTAAAATATTAAAAAGATATACTAACTTAACTAACAAAATTATTAAAAGTACTCTAGTTTGTGTCTAGAACAATGCATTATCTTCACTGCTAACTTGCCCTCCTTGTACCTTCTTGGCTCTCACCTTAATGCTGAAGCCAAAGGTCAAGGATTTAAGGACAAGAAGCCAGGAAAACTGTGCAACTAGACCTGTCAAAAATTGACCCGACCCGAAAACCCGACCCGAACCCGCCCGAAAATTTTGGGTTTTGAACACGATTTTCTCGACCCGAACCCGAAATAAACCGAACCCGAAAAACCCGCAAATTAGCGGCTCAAACCCGACCCGAACCCGAACCCGCCCGCTTGACCCGAATATTATATCCTTATTTCTTATTTTTTCTAATTTATCTCTTTTAACAATAATGGTTAGTCATTTTTATTGAGTATTTTGAAAAGATATTATATAACTATTGCATCTATTTACAAATTAAACAATAATAACCTTATTTTTTCTTCTCCATTCTCTGAAAATAATACCGTATACAACTTTTAAATGAAAAAACGTTTAAAATAGGTATAAAATTGCATGGAATAACTATCTAATCTTTTTTAAAAAGTTAATTTAAAAGAATACAAGTATTAAAGATGCGAAAGTCATACCATTATATAGTTAGTTAAACAAATCTGTCTAATTTTTTTAAAATTAATTAATTTTTAATAATTAAAATTTTTCATGTTATAATTGCAAGATAATATCTTGTACTTCTTTTATTTAATTTTATTTGGTTTTCGTTCTGACTAGTCTTGAACTATGATACTAACGGTAAAAAAACGACTGACCGTATTTGTATTGGGATCGGTCAATCAATAAAGTTTTACCTGATTGAACATTGGTAGGTCAGTTAATAAAAATATCAAATTATTAAATAGATTATTAGCTTTGAAACTGCTACAACCCATTAAAATGCTCTAGACGAGCTGCCCAATAAATGTTCGACCCACTATTAACCTTCTTTCAATGTACCGGTCGATCTACCCACAAGTGGGGCTTAATTCTTTACCCGCCCATAATGGATGTTCATATATTATAATAAAATGTTTGAATATTTTAATATTCTTTTGAGAAATTACAATTATTGTGCATTTTCATTAAATAATGACAACTTTGAGTAACAAATATGCAGAATTTTTGATTTTAAAAAAAGAAAAATAACTCACGGAAAAGGCGCTCTAAACCCGTTGGGTTGATCCGAAACCCGTAAAACCGAAATACACCCGACCCGTATTTTACCCGAACCCGAAATACACCCGACCCGTATTTTACCCGAACCCGAATACACCTGACCCGTATTTAACCCGCCCGCCCGAACTGACAGGTCTATGTGCAACAATAGCACCAAAAGACCAGACCCTAAGTTGTTAGGTGATGGTCTAACCTCAAACTCGGTGAACTTTGTCACAAGAAAGTATTCCTATGCTAATAAAAAATCCCAAGACTTTGGAATCAAAAATTACATAAGCACTGCTCTCTCATCAATCTTGTCTCTCCAATTCATCAAAGGGTAGAAATCAGAATCCAGATTTGTCTCTTTCACATGATCACATTGTTCAGAGGCTCACTAACTTGCATTATCTATTCTGTATGTATTCTCCCATGGTCTGCTCTTTTTGTTGGAAAATATGAATTGGTAAATGAGTGAAGTTGGTTGAAATTGATAGAAGTTGGTTGAAATAAATTGAAGTGAGTGTTTTTTGTTGATGTAGGTTTGAAGTGAGTTGAAATGTGTTGAATTTTTTTATATGATGGGTAAAAGTTGGTTAAAATAGTTGAAAGTGGGTTGAAGTTGGTTGAAATGAGCTGAAATGGGTATTTTTTTTATTGAAGTTAGTAAAATGGGTTGAAGTCGACTGAAGTTGGTTGAAGTTAGTAAATTAGGATTTACCAACAAAAAGAACATGACCTACACGCCTGTTCTTTTCATTCGTACATCTCCTTTTATTAACGTCAACCAACTTTTACTAACTTCTATTAATTTTCACCGACTCTAACAAAAAAATTTGAATGCTTTTCAACTTCAGTCAGCTTCAATCAATTTCGACTAACTTTTATCAACTCTTACCACTATCTTTCAAATTTTCTTGTAAAGGAATCGCCACTCATTTATATTTCTTACCAAAATCCATTAACTTCTGCCAACTTTTTTTTTTTCATGAGTTTTGACTTGTTGATTATATGAAGAAAAAAAAAAACACTTTTAGATTGATAATATTTTCTATCCAAATGATTGGACTAACTTATATTATGTTATCACTGTCTTAAAAATATATTACGTGATCAGACAAATAACAGGAGAAAGCTCTTCTACAAACATGTGTAAACCCTCCTACAAAGTGCTGATGTGGCTAGCAGTGGCTTTATAATTATAAATAGAATTTTAACCTTTATCCTCAAAATATCTATTATCTTGAATGTCCTCAATATGAATGGAGCCAAGTGCCCCTGTTCCCAAGCCATATGTTCAAGGTTAGGTTAAGTGGTATTCTTTTGATTAATAAAGCAATATTGAAGGATTACATCTTCACAAAGTAAAATAATTTATTAGTTAAGATCAACATCAAGTTGATGTCAACCTTCTTTGTTTTTCTTTTCATCCTTTGAGATCCAAGGATATCAAGAATGTTCTAATTTCCCCATATCAACACAAAAATCCATATGAATTCTTGAACATCATGCAAAAGAATACACAGGATAATGAGAAAGAAACCCAAGGACTTGTATCATTACAAAGTGGCACCACATATGTACAAGGATTACCAACATTTTTTACAGTACTCCAAGCTAATTCTGAAGTCATGGCTTCAACTGCTTCCTTCATCCTCTTTTTCATCCCAAAACAAAAGAAGTAAGAGTAACAGATGAAGTTCCTAAACCCTAAAACTAATCAATCTCAAATTCACTTGAGTTGATGTTTGGTAGACAGCCTCTTGAGCAACTCATAGGTGGTGATCATGGTGGCAGCAGACATAGACATGGAAGCCCACCTTGGACCCAACCCTCTATAGCAGGCTGCTAACCCTCCCTCCTTGACCAAGTCCCTCACCGTCTGAGCCACCGTGGGCCGCCTTCCGGGGCCGTTCCGGTCCCCGTCCAACACCTGCAGCCTAGTCTTGATGGTGTCAAGTGGCATGGTGAGCAGGGCAGATGCTCCACTAGCTATAGCTGCACTTACACCTTGAACACCCAACAAGCACAAAGGGTTTGGCTCCAAAATCCTCCCATTTTCACAGTTTTTAGTGTCCTCTCTCCATTTGCATTTGTAACATCCAATACCATCCCAAATTAGCCTGTGAGCCAGTGAGTAAGAACCCCACCAAACAGCACTAGATGGTGCATATGTCAAGATGGAGATCCCAAATCCCCTGTATAGCCCTCTAATTCCATCCAAACAAAAAATCTTCCTAAAAGCATCAACGCCATTTTGGTAATTTGATGTGGGCGAGCTAGAAAACCCTGATGTAGCACAACTGCCCTGAACCATAAGCCTCTGGCTTACCACATCAACTGGGGTCCAAACAAGCTGTGCTGCCATGGAAGCACTCAACCCAGCAACAGCATTGGCAAGAGTGGCTGCTGATGCCTCTGAGAACCCTACCCTAATGCTTGCTGACCCTATATTGCTCTTTGTGACCTCAAGGGCAGTCATGTATAGGGCACGTGCAGGGATGGTGCCCATCAATGATGTCCCAAACCCTTTGTAAAAGGCTCGAGCGCCTTCCTGACGAAACATCAGGAAGGCCATTCTATAACATGGTACCCGAGCAGGTTGCACCTGCTGTCGTGTTTTAAGCACGATAGCAGGATAAAGAGCAGCTGATACCCCTGAAAAAAGGGCAGCTCCTAAAAAGAAGAATCTAGACTTGTCAAGCATCTCCCAATCCACATCTGCTGGCAAGCGGATTTCTTCTGATTCCTCCTCAGCTGCACCTAAACTCATCTTCTTGCTACCCACTTGGAAAAACCCACTTAGCTTCAATTCTATACAATCAAATCAAAACATATGCAGTAAAACCAAGCTCAAAGAAGCTCTCAATTCTTGAAATTGCACGGAATTCTGAACTGGGTACTGTAAGCAATAATCTGGTTCAGGGTTTTCATCTAACAGTTGGCAGGCAAAGAGAATAATCACCAAAATGAACAAGAAAGCTAGAATTTTTCATCTGGGTTTTCGATTTCAGGGGTGAAGGGAGTGATACAGAAGCCTAAAGTGGAGAAATGATTGAGGAAATGAGAATTGGGAAAGTGAGCGGAAAAGGGCCTTTAAAGGGAAGGCTTTGAGAGACAAGGCTGCTCATAGAATCAAGGGAGATGTACAGCTGTACGTAAAGTTTGGATAAAACAAGAACAAATAGGCTGTGGACAATTTATCGCCGGTGGAATGGGCGAAGACCACAGGCAACTTCAGTGGTTTTTTAGCTCACAATTATGAGCCATGACTCAACGAACCTTCAACACCCACTAATTTTTTCATCATATTTTATTAATCCGTTTAATATAAATTTTAAATTCTATTTATCTCTTTATTCTTTTTTGCGCAAAAGAGACATAAAGATTGATATAGACATGAAATTCAAACTTTGATGTTGATAATAAATTTGAGAGGTTTTATCCATTTAATTAATTGACACTTGTATTTGTCACACTATTAAAATCTGGTTCTAAAATAATCAATTAACTAGATTTTATTGATTGACAAATCAATTTTGGGCTATCGTTTCTTGAAATTTTATTCTTTAAGAGCCAATTAATTAGTTCTAGGAAATTTTCAGAAAAATAAAAAAAATATATGACATTTGGTATGTGCTAATGCATGAGTGGCAATGACTTAGGCAATGGTTAGGAATAGGAATAAGGACCCTCTATTTCTACAAATTTATTACAAGTAGAGGTGATGAATAGAATGTAAGATTGGAAATAAAAACAAAACATTGCCTTTACATTATAAACTCATATGTTTGTATTAAGGATGTATTTATAAATTTTTCATTTTACTCACAATTTAAACTCCCACATACCAAAATACATAACTGAATTTTCATTCCTAAACATAAATTTTTAATCCCACTTATGAATTTTTGTTCTATCAATTCTCACACATTAAATCTCATATAAGGATTGCTTATTCCATGTGGGGTGGACTAAGAAAATTTTTGTTTTCATCTTTTATACAATGGCTCTAAATCATTCTTTTTTGTTCTATAATATATATATATATATATATATATTGTTTGGCTAGTCATTGGTTTTTTATTCTTTGATCTTCAATTCATAGAATTAAATTAATTATTGGGCGTGTTTTTTTTCAATTAATTATAAGTAATTTATTACTTCTCAATACTAATAATGCTGATAAGTGTTGATGAGTACGGATGAATGTTGAGTAGGACTAAAATTATGAGTAGAAAATATGACTATGAGCTGATAAATGCTAATCAGTGTTAATCAGTATTAATTGGTGTTAATCAACACTAAATGCTGATAATAAGTACATATAAAAAGTTGAAATGAATATACTCATTATTGCCCATAAGAAAGGGAATTATTTTAGGGTAGAATTTTTTTTAATTTACAAGACTGCAACACAAAAACTTGTTTAAGGAAAGCAAGAGTCAAATTACTTTAACTGGTCCACATGTTAGTGTTTAAAATCATCATTTAGTGGAGAGCATTTAACGTAACCAACGCTAATCATAACTAGTTATCATACAAACATTGGTTTTGTAACTATCATTTTCTACTCTTTGACCATCAATTCATCGTAATTAGGCTATTTATTAGGCATGTTCTTTTTCATTTATCGTAAGTAATCTATTGTAGTGGTAAGTCCCAATTTTTGTGTTTGCTAAAGTTTTATTCGATTGTACGGTATTTACTAATATTTTTGTCTATTTCCAACGAAAATTTTATCCGGTTTGTGAGAGTTAAGTTGTTAATTTATTTTTCTCACTGGTATTGTGAGTTAGGTTATTCTCTCCATTAGTGTGAGTTTGGTTCATTGCCTTTGTGCGATTTATCATAGGTTTGAAAATTTAGAGTGTGCGTCTCTTATGGAGTAGCATTTGGATGTTATTGTATTATATCTACGTTTTTTATTAAAGAATGAGTCAATAATGGAATTTCATGTGATTATACTATGAAGATCTTCCTTTCAAGTGCAATCTACAACATTAATTGGACATCTGGTCCACGAAATTATACTATGGTTCACCGATATTTCGAAAAGACACATTGACACCAAAGAATGATGTTGGTAGTAAGAATATGACTACAAGTTTAGAGCTGATCGGTAGTATATCGAGAGAACAATTCATTTTTTTGATGTTTTAGATTTACTTTTGTTAAGAGATATTCATTGTATACGCCATATGACTTTTCATTAATGAATTGTTCTTTTTTCTTATAAAAAACAAGTAACTTATTACTTATCAGCGCTGCTAAGTTCTGATGAGTGTTGATTAGTATTAATCAGGGCTAAAATTATGAGTAGAAAATACGACTATGAACTAATGAGTATATATAAGTACTGATCAGGGTTGATCACAGCCAAATGTTAATGATAAAAACTTATAATAAGTTGAAGAAAAAAAAAAAAACAGGCGTATTATCGAGCCATAAGGAAGAGAACTCTTTTAGAGTAGAATTCTTCTAATTTAAAAAATTGAAAGTCAAAAACTTATTTAAAAAAAAAAGTAAGTGTCCAATTATTTAAACCAATTCACATGTTATGTATTATTTGATTAGATGTAATGTAATGGTAATGTAATGCAATCAACTTTATAATGTAATCATGACTACTTGGTTTGTGGTAACTATAGTTACAAGATAGTTCTTTTATTGCAATACTCCTCTGCAACCAAATAAGGTAATGAAAACACAATTACACACTTATTTACATTTGGGTCTCTTGGAACCAGCCTCTCTATGGGCAGAAATGTTGGTAGAGATAAGGTTGCCTACAGCTGGATCTCCCCAGACCCCGCGAAAGCGGGACTCACACTGAAAGTTATTGTTGTTGTTCACTTATTTACATTACCATGTTAATTACGTCTAATCAAATATTAAATTAGTGTTTTACAATCATCATTTCATAGAGAGGAGGATTTCACACCCCACAAAATGTAACATGGCTATGAACTTCCAAGTCACCCCCCCCCCCCAAAAAAAAAGGAAAGAAAGAAGAAAAGAATAAGCTATGAACATGTACTAGCACCATATATTGCGAGTTTTATGGGTAACTCAAACTTACAAAAATAAAAATATGACAAATGTCTAGATGCCAGTCATTAAAAAATGGGCACTAACTATGCCATTTGTGTTGTCAGTTGATAACATTTAGGTAAGGACAGATTTGATTCCAACCTTCGATCTCATGAGCAATGGCTTAATGGCAGTCTACAAGTATTTTATTTCAATTCCCTATTCCCAGATCCAAAGCTCTTCCCATATTTTAAAGCCAAAAATACTTCGATTTTTTAATAATTTAAAAAATTTCGGGACAAAAATTGGTCAACAAATTAGCACCTCCTGAATGGTAAAAGTAGAAAAATAATTTCTGATACGTCTGGCCAATCACAATGCAGAAAAATGTAATAAAAATTTTATTTAAACTAGATTTGGAGTCATTGATCGATTGCAGAAATTCTATCCATTTGCCCTGAAAAAGAACATTATCCATTCATTAATTCAAATTATCTAATTCACTAAAAACGTACGTACGATGGTTCTTAGTAGGTGCTGAATTGGATTGATAATGAACAATATTGAATATGAGATAATCTAGGTTGAATTATGTTTTTGCCACTCTTTCGGTCTCAAAAAAATTTGTTTTGTTTCGAGAATGAAATTTTTTTAAGGGTGCATTATTTAATGCGCTATTTTCTATTAATTTTAAAATAAAAAGAAGATTATTAATACTAATAGTAGTGAAAAAAAAACTTTATTTTGAAATTTCCATGAAAGAAAAAAAAAGGACATATTTTGAAATAGAGGGAGTATGAGAATAAATGTCCATTTAAGCCCTGTTCTTTTTTGTGGTTTAATGGACCCATTTCATTTCTTTATACTCCTATGCACATCTTCCTACTCTTTAAAATAAATCATACTCCTTCCCACTTCTACCCACTCCCACCAGTTTCTTCTAACTTCGTTCCACTACTACTTTCCACATTACTTCCAAAGAGATTGACCTTTTATAGCTAAAAATTGGCATCAAGAGAGGGTTACTCAATTCATTACCCAGTCAGTAGTACCCGCTATCAATTGCTAAATCATTTTATATGAGTACAAAACTGACTTTTGGACCTTTAACAACCAGCTTAACTTTTAGTTGAAATAGTTTTTGAACACGGTATTAATGTATTAGAGTGGGTTACGCGATTTCATATGCTACCTTATGCCTCTATTTAACAATCAACCCACTTGTGCGGGGCGTGTCGAATATATGACAACGGGGTTGTCTACATCGACAAAGTAAGAGGCTTTGAATATGTATATAAGCTAGTGAGTCACTTCACCCAGTGCAAATGAGATTTGCTCAAATGTTACTTGACCTTGTTTGCATTGTTTAATTTATTAAGGCTCGATTTCTACAAAATTTAACATTTAATATGATATCAAACCTGCTTTTAACAAGAGGTCTCGAGTTCCAATCAATTCCCCCCTAAGCTGAATGCGCCACCGAAATAGGCGTTGTACTTTTTCCTTTTGAAGTTGCCCGCGTAATTAGTGCGTTTTAAGCCATCAAGGCCCCATCAAATTAGTGCGTTTTAAGCCACAAGCCAAACTTTACATGGGAAACAGTTGGCCCCGCCACTGCTGAGATGAACCCATGGAAATCTATCATGATGTGATACCATTTCTATGAGTGACTCTATGACTAAAACATAGACTTCACTTCTAGAAAATAATTCATAAATTCTAATTGAATTAGATTTTAGACATCCAATTCGATACTGTAACAATAACATACAATTTATTGTCGATTTAACTGATTAATAAAATGGGTTTAATTTGAAAGACTTTGAGGTATATTCTCAATATTCCTACTAAAAGAGAGGTTATTTTAGAAAGATTATCGCATATTAAACATATAATTTGTATTTGATATTGTGATGTACTCTTGTGATCTTCTCTTGTATTACAACAACAACAACAACTCCCAGTGTGGGTCCCATTTTTTCAAAATTTGGAGAGATTCTGACATAGGCAGCTTTACCTTTACCGGCTTCTTTGCTTGTAGAGAGGCTGCATCAAAGAGACCCACAAAAACAAGATTTAGTGAAAACATTTTATAGAATAAAGATTTTGTGAAAAAAATCAGGTGGCCATAACTATGTAAATGAAGATAAAACATAGCAAAAGAAAGTACTATACCTTAACGAACAGAGATAGACAGACAATGTCTCTTCCCAGATGTATGTACTACCTGCATACAAACACGGCATATCAAAAAAAAAAAACAAAAACTACTCTGCTGTAACCGAGGAAAAAAAAACTCATCCAAATAAGGTGGCCAACTCTCTGCGATCTAAGATCCTAATCCTATCTCGTCATAGTCTCCTATCCTGAGCCATGTCTTCCGTCAATCTTACAACTTTCAAATCCCCTCTAATCACCTCGTCCAAACTCTTCTTCGGTCGTCCCCTGCATCTTTTACTTTCGGGGATGTTAATCCCCTCACATCTCCTCACTGGAGCTTCAGCAGTCCTTCTTTTCACATGGTCAAACTATCTAAGTCTTGTTTCTCTCATCTTATCTTCTATGGGAGCCACTTTAACTAAATATCTAATTACCCCATTCCTAATTCTATCTATTTTGTTATACCCACACATCCACCTAATTATCATCATCTCTGCTACCATTAACCTTTGGGCATGCATTTTTTTTATAGGCCAACACTCCGATCCATACAGTACCGCCGGTCTAACTACCATACGATAAACTTTGCATTTTAATCCTACAGGCATCCTCCTATCACACGACACACCTGAAACATACTTCTACTTTTGCGAACTCACTTTTATGCGCTGGTTAATATCTTCGTCAATATCCCCATTCTGTTGAATAATCAATCCTAGATATCTAAATTTCTCGACCTTTAGTATCATCATCCCGTCAATGGTGACTTCTTCCCTCGTATCTTCCCTACCACTAAAACAACAATGAAGATATTCAATTTCGATCTTCTCTTGTATTAAAAAAACTTAATGATAATTATTCATCTCCTTCCCTTGGATAAAAAAATTTAAAAATTTATGATGTGTAGATTCATCAGTTAGGTTTAAGAGGAGAAAAGCTGGGAGTTTGAGATGTGCATGGATAGGAAAACTGCAATGTAAGAGATAAGAGGACTTTTAGTTAATCGGTTATGCATATTTATTAATCTAAGTCAAGCTCTTTGAAACTTAGAGTCATAGGAGTGAAATCTAGTCCAGACTTGAAATAAGAAGTGACAATTGGACCAACTCTTTTGTTCAATCACCACAACCTGACAACAATATACTTTTTTGACCGGTCAATCAAAAGATTATAGTGACAACCCTTATTCATTTATTTTTTTAAAAATTATTTTGTGCTAAATTTTAGACTTTTGTTCACCATATTATTTTCTTTTGCGTTTGAGATATTTCTTCAAAGTCAATATTAAAGATAAAATGGGCAACGAACTTTTACTGGTTTTCAAGACATTGCTGCAGTTCTCCTTCGTACGACTAACAAGGTGCTGAATGCACATACAATGGTGGTAAACTTATAATTATTGTATTAATACATCTCACTATAAAAGTGGCTACTCTCTTTTTTACCGGATGCAAATAAGACGCAAAAGTTAATATTTGTTAAAAAAATCATAAAAAATTATAAGTAACTATAAATTTTATGCTTAAAACTTTAAAAAATTATAAAAAATTCTAAGAAAATATTTCTCTATAGATTAAGCCAAAAGAGTGACAGCTGAAAAATAATCCCCTATGCAAGATACTTGCCCCAGTGGTTGGGGTCTTTTAATTAATCGATTGATAGTGAAGATGATAACATTATTTTTCCTGTACATGTATGTTGATTTGAGATGCAGTTTCTGGATAAGGCATAACAACAATGCTTGCATCAACATGCTACCTGTTGTTCTCTCATTGGTTCAAGCTTCATTATCTACCAAAATAAAGTGGGTGTTTTAAGTTTCATGAGAGCCAACAAGCATTAATACTCCCCTGTTTGGGTGTGCTCTTTTTCGAGCTTCTGCTATTCATTCTCCGTACCCTACATCCATAAGAAAAAGTGCTCTATGGGACCCTTGTATCAGACAAGACTAGTCATAATTGTGCCACTTTGGTGTGACAATTTAGCTCTATTCAATAATAAAAATTGAAGTGGAAGTTACTTATTTATAGTAATTAAAATATTATAAATTATTATTTAAAAGTGTTTGATATTCGGTAAAGTAGTGAATAAGGTAGCGGTTAGAGGTTTATGTAGTGTTTTTCAAAAGCAAATGAAAGTATTTTTTCATAACCTTTACTTAGCGGTTGCATTGCAAATTACAAAATTCTTCTTTTTATGTATTAAAAATCTTTATTTATTGTGTCCTTTTTAGTCATTGTGCATAAATGTGCTTTTTAAACAGGTACATTTACTAACTACATTTATTTTAAATCGCTAGTTGAACAGCTAATTACTAACCATTAGTAGGTCACAGCTAATTACTAGTAAAACCGCTAACAGCTAGTAAAATAGCAAACCATTACTAAAACAGCTAATTTTACCGAATACGCTTTTAAATTACTATTTTGGAATTTCACCTTGGTTATATTCTTAAAGTCTATTCTTTTCATTGGTAAATTTAGGTTAGTAAAATATAAAGTTGATAAAAATTGATAAAAATAGATAAGAGTTGAAAGAAGTTGACATTTTAAAAAAATAATAAGACTGAAAAAGATTTTAAAAAGCTGGTAAATTGATGCTAATTTGGAGCAAATAAATGCAATAATTTTTAGTCTCCTTTTCCGCTACCCTGATATTTTGATGTCGGCCGCTCGGCCCTTACTAATGATAATTAGTGGAATTATCAGCACTCTTGAAAAGCTACTGGCCCAATTCCAGCGAAGTACACGTTGCTAGGTGGGCAGTTTGGGCTTACTGGGCCTCATGGGCATCTTGGGCTTTATTTTCTTGTCCATATATAATAAAGAAGAAAAAAACAAATAAATAAAGTGCAGTTGAAGCATTGTCCTGAGTGACATTTCATGGTCAATTGCTCCCAAAAAATATATCCCATAAAGAGCAATATTGTTATAACATACTTCTTGTTTTGGTTTTAAAAGCACCTTATCATATATTAAATTAGAAAAAAATATTATGATTAAACAATAGATAATGAAGTTTTAGCCTAGTAGTGAAGATTAAGGTACTTGTACATTAGGTCCTAGGATCAATTCCTCCCTCCCCAATTGTATTGTAATTGTATTGTATTGCCCTTTATGACCCCTACGGGCCAAAATAAATAAATAAATCATTTCCCTCATTGCATCTTGTATATTGCTATAGTACTAGACTACTAGTATACTTAAAAAGGACACGGGCAATTTGATTTTTTTTTTTTCAAGTGCCATGTCATTAAATTAAATTAAAACATCAAACAATATTGCTTCATGTTTTATAAATAACCCTGAAAATATGTATTTAATCAAAAGTGATTCGATTCATATACATAAAAATTAAAACTATTAGTCCTATAACTCTTTTGAAAGTGTATTAGTCCTATAATTAAATGTAGATATACAAAGAAAAACAGGGGTAGCCATATGATTCAAGAACTCTCTTCTTCCCTCATCTCTGTAGCTTTTTTTATATTTTTTTATTTACCCAAATCATCCAGAAGCAAAAATTTTGAAGCACCCTCTTGAAACTTTCCCATCAACATCCCATCTTCCCCCTTTCTCCCCCTCTAAACCTCCCTAGAACCCTCTCTTAGTCTCTCCTTCCCTCCTATAAATAAGCACCACTAAACCCTCCAACCCTCCATCCTCATCATCATCATATACATTCGAAAACCTCCCTCAAAAATCCAAGCAAATCAAGCTCATTCTCGAACCACCCAAATCATGGATTTCAGAGTGCCAATGATGAGTAACTCCTTCTTCTCCCCATTCCCGTTCGAAAACACCCTCCTAAGCACCATCCAAGACATGCTGGACCAGTTCACAGAGGAGACCACCCCAGCACCACAAGCAGGCCAACAAGGCCAGCAGACTGCCATGACCCCGTCTCGAGTTTATGTCCGAGACACCAAGGCCATGGCTCGAACCCCTGCTGACGTCAAGGAACTCCCCAATGCATACCAGTTCATAGTGGACATGCCAGGGGTGAAGCCGAGTGAGGTGAGGGTGCAGTTGGAGGAGGATAACCGGGTGCTCGTCGTGAGTGGAGAGAGGAGGAGGGAGAGAGAGAAGGATGAGAAGGAGGGAGTTAAGTATGTGAGGATGGAGAGGAGGATGGGTAAGTTTATGAGGAGGTTTGTGTTGCCTGAGAATGCTGATACTGATGCTGTTTCTGCTGTTTGTCAAGATGGTGTGCTTACTGTTACTGCTCAGAAGGTGGCTCCTCCTGAGGAGAAGAAGCCCAAGGCTATTCAGGTCCAAGTTGCTTGATGGGTTGGCCCATTAATAGGCCCAACTATATGGATTGCGTAGTGCTGTAAAAGGGGCTATAAATAAATAAATTAATTAATACTATTATAAAGTAGTCCCTTTTTCTAAGGGGGGGGGGGGGTGTTGATGTGGAGTGTACTGAAATGTTGGAAATCAATTAATAGTGTTTGAAATTCTAGAAGTAAAAGTGTCTTCATTATTGCTAATGTTTCTCCTAACAAATAAAGGTATAAATATTTATTTAGAAAATGAATTTTGGCTTAACATGAATTTGTAAATATTTACATTTAAGTATTAAAAAATAAAAAATAAGGCACTTATTACAAAAATCTCACTAGGCGTCATATTTAGATTCCTCAAAAATAAGTTCAGCCATATTACAGTTTTCATGATTCAATATTTGGACCAAAATTAATCCAAAATTGGGATAACTTCAATCTATTATATTCTCCGCTAAATATTTTATATTCTTTCATTAAATTAAAATGGAAAAATAAGTCAAACTATTTAAGTTAATCTTAATTCACTTGAATGAGTAGTAGTCTGTATGTATATAATTGAAATTACCCTTGCATACACTTAAACTAGAAATTAACCTAACCTAAGCTTAATCCATCTATCCCAAAAAATAAAGGAAAAGTCTTAATCCATCTTTTTAGAATTAGCCCAAATGATCAATGTTAACCCAGATTATTTGAAATATTCATCCCTATGGATTGGGAAAGGCATAATAGGACTAACATTATGAGTAAAGATCCAAGCTGGAAACAAAAACATAAAATGTATACAGACCTAATCAAAGCTCTCTACCACCTTCTGGAATCTCCACCTTTCTACCGTTATGACACGTGTCGGCATACTAACATTCAAGAACCTCCTAGAGACTCTCTTCCTTTCTCTCCAGAAACTTCCTCATCCCTCCTGCAACAGCGTCCTTCTATATAACTCACCCTTGTGCAGGTGTGTGTTTTCAATCAACCATCAGAATTTCACAGCCACATTTCATCAAACACTAGGTGTGCATCAACAAACTCTCAACTTCCTTCCTTCAAAATGGACATCCGCTTGATGGGTCTCGACTCTCCGATCTTCAACGCCCTGACCCACATGCTAGATTCCGACGACTTCCCTTCCACCGGCGTCGACAAGTCGGGATCCGCTAACGCGCCATCGAACGCGTACGTTCGGGACGCGCGTGCGATGGCGCGTACCCCGGCAGACGTGAAGGAGTACCCAAACTCGTACCAGTTCACAATCGACATGCCGGGGCTGAAGAGCGGCGACATCAAGGTCCAGGTGGAGGACGACAATGTGCTGGTCATAAGCGGGGAGAGAAAGAGGGAGGAGGAGAAAGATGGGGTCAAGTACCTGAGAATGGAGCGTCGAGTTGGGAAGTTCATGAGGAAGTTCATGTTGCCGGAGAATGCGAATGTCGAAGCCATCAGCGCTGTTTGTCAGGACGGTGTACTGACCGTCACCGTGGACAAGAAGCCCCCGCCTGAGCCCAAGAAGCCCAAGACCATTGAGGTCAAGATTGCTTGAATCAACTGAGAAATCCTATGCGTAGGCCTATGATATGATATGGTATGCTCTGTTTGTGGGTGACCAATGCTCTGTTTTGTCTTGCTGTGTTCTGTGAGGTAATAACGTGTTGAGATGGTATTAGTGTATGATTTTGAGAGGGTGTGAATGTGGGCTTTGGTTGGAATGTGGGATTTCGAGTAATTAAATCAAATGAAATTCGCAGTATTTCTGATAATTGGAGTTGTGGTCGTGTTTATTTTATGACATTGTGTGTACTTTTGTGTTTTTAACTCTCAATTATTCGGAGTTTTTTTTTTTTTTTTTAATTTGATTGAAAAACACAAGCAAGTCTCTTTTGTTTTGTTAGCACTCCTCGATCAACAAGTGAAAATGGACCGTTAGAGGTGTGGACCTTTGATATGTGCGGAACTAAATGATTAGGATTGTTATTAATTGAACGTCGGTGTTCAATGGGTGTCTAAGCTTTTTACGTAGAAATTCTAATAGGGAGAAAATTATATAGGTGGTGATAACACGAATTCCGCTGTTATAGTGAGAATGTGCAACGGTCTTTAAATGATGAACCCAACGCGATCAGAGAGTAATGATTTTAAACCAATAATAAAATTAAATAAAATAAAATTATTGTAATTCTCACTCAACTTGTGAAGTGTAATAGAAAAGACAATGCTTCAAATGTGTCATGGGAAGAAAGGCAATGGCTTCAAATACCTCACGATAAAAATTAGCCACAAAGGGTGGTGTTGAGAGGTATCATAGAATGCCAGAAAGTGTTCATAAAATTGCCCTCAAAATGCCATAGAGCAACTGCCTAATATATAGAAAGTTAAAAGAGCAAAAAATCAGAACGTAACCCTCACAATATAATAAAGGAGGGAAAAATCAAAAGTTAAATTATAGATTATTAATATGTAGAAAATCGGAATGTAAAAAGAAGGAGAAGAGCAAAAATTAAGTTATAAAATTATCCAAATAATGGCCAATAAATATGAATTATGACGGTCGGGTGGGTTGTTTTTATCTGCGATCTGCCCCGACCTTTAAATTGAAGGTACCCGATTGGTAAAGGTTTTGATTTGTTGACCCACCTGCTAACCTTCACTTAAAAAAAAAATAAAAATAAAAATAAAAATAAGATACTTTTGATTTTATTTGTTCAAATTTTTTTTCATTTCCCCTTAACATATTATCTCTATTCATCTCACTAAATCTCACTGACTCGTAACATTCTAATGTTCTCTCTCTAATATTTGGAGTAGACTGAGTAGTCATTTTAGTGAACTAATCGGTCTATTGGTTTAATAGTTAAATTACGTATTAGAGTGTTTGTAGTTGCGATACGCTTTATCGGAGCATTATATTATTGTTTGATTTTTTATTTTGTAAGATGTTTATTGTTGACTTTTATAATAAATAGGAAACTTAGTGAAAAATTTCATTTTCTATATCGGAAGGCTTGAGGGTTGAGTCTGACTCGATGATCCGAGGATATCCGTAAAATTAAGAATGTACTGACCTGTATGAGGATCGGTTAGAGTTAGAATTAAAAAAATTCTATCTATTGATCCTCAACCCGCCCTGATCTCAATTTGATCAGGTCTAATTTATACTCTTGAAAGATGCCCGTGAAATCATGAATAATGGCCAACAGATAACCGAGAAATCGTAGCAAATGGGAGTAGGCCAATTGGCTGCCTCCACAGGCGGTCCATGGGCCTCATTGGGAGCTACTGTTGACAATGCACAAAGCTGGGAATTAGGCTCGTAACTGGGCCAGGAATCATGTGCTCACTGCAGCATGCAAATGGTAGGACAAAGCCTGACAAATGAATCCGCCTTTGGGCCAATTAGAGTAAATTCACATGGCAAATAATTTTGATTCATTTAAACCCAACAATTTCGTACATTAAAACCCATTTGTATTCCTCTTGCTCAACGATCCTCCTGAACTTTCCACTGGTGGTGATCTCTTGCTAACCCTTCTACAGATGGAAAGATGGTAGCGGCGTTGCAAATTTTCTATACTGTGACAAGACTTGACGTACTGTATGTGGTTTTCCAATTTATGTATGCTCCTTGTATTGTTCATTTTGTGATTGTTAAGCTGTAACTCCATGACCTCTCTTGGATCACAAGCAGTTATTAGAAAGGTCTTCAAACATCATCAATTGATCGCTAAATCACAACAAATCTTTATGGCATGCTTCGTCCTCGCTCACACGGTGTCTGAGAAACTTACCAGGAGGTTACCAATTATAAAATGCCTCCACAACGAGTACACTTAACTGCACAATTCTTCTGAATAGACTTCCCGGAAAAAAAAAAGGTATACCTTTAGTGATATGAGTAGGCGCATCAAATCCTTTAAGCTATACTCGGGGTATTACATTCACCACCACTTGAAGACCACAATGTCCTTGATGTGCCTTGCTGACTAACCGACTTAGACATGCTCTTGATCAGCGGTCATTCCCAATATCTTTGCCACGCTAGGTGACTGCCCGGGGTTCTTCTATCTACTGGTGCAACTCACAATCGAGGGTTGATTCTTCTATCCTAAGAAGCGACACAAGCCGCATACTATGAACAATAACATTTATGTCACCCCGATATTTTCAGAGAATCACTTTTAGAAATATCTTTTTATGCGGAAGTTTAAAAGTCGGGCGCCCTATGCCACCTCACTTAAGAGGCGATACAAGGCTCTTGCTATAAATAATAACATTGGTTGTAATAAGAAAAGAGGCAACAAGGAAATAGTCATTTTGTTGCAATTGGATAGTTCAATAGAGTCACTACTATAAAAAAGTGTATTACATAAATAATTAATGCTGTAAATAGTGAGTCTATATCTTTTACATGTAATCTCTCTTAATACTTGAACCCCTTTTTAGATTAACCTAAGAATACAAATTATAAAAATAGTAAGCCGACTTGGCATGGTAGAAGATGACGTTATATAGTAAAATAATTCAATGCATAGTTAAATTCATTTTATTTAGCAAATTGAATTAAAACATTTGTTTCTTTTATTATCTTATGGTGGCACCCAACATTTTGGACGGGCATCCTATCAATATATCATTTAACGATAAGAAACTGAAAAATCTCAATTACGATCATTGAACATATATGTGCATACTTGAGCCAATTGGAAAGCCCAAATTTCATTGATCAACGTACAATAGAGCAGTAGCAGGGTCCACCGTTAATGTGACAAAATAATAAAAAAGACTGATTATTTCATATTATACTTTATTAGACACATCGATTCAGTAAAATGACATGAGTATAAGGGCATAAACATTATACTATATTTTGGAGATGATAATATGATTTAAATTGGATGATGATTCGAACCGTCTAGGGGTCAAGTATTGATGTTAAAAGTTCTCAGCTAGGCATGAAGGAATAGTTTATCGATTGATGTTCAAGCAAATGGCCACATCATAATAGCAATGGTGACAACATTAATTTAGGTGGGGAGATTCATATTTTATGACGGACAAGAATGTTACTTGAGAGATGGTTTGGAGTGAAGAAAAGGTTAGGGGGTATTTATGGACGGCATTAGTTGCTAGATTAGCCTCCCACTTCAATGACACAAAGGTTCACGAATGGCAAGGTAAATGTATTATGATTAATGCTAATAATTTCCAAGGTGGTGTACTGTCATCATCTACTTATCTGGTCAAAACAATTAAAGGAGCGGTATTCTCCATAATTCAAAATCCGCATTCCCGCTAATTTTCTTGGCCGACTCTTTCTTGGGTACTACAGGCCCAACTTCTAAACCAAAAATTAGCCCGCTCTTATAAATTCACATGGTGATGATGGTATTTTTTTTTCCCGTGTTAATAATGATATGTTGCACAAGCACATTTACATGCATTTGTAGGGCATTGCATAGTATGTTATCTCTCTTCAGGTTTATACTAACTAATGTGTGGTGAATGCCCATATCGATGTTGATTGAGCAATATGTCATGGGAGGAGATGTTCTACCAGTAGCTATGTAGTTTTTCTAAGGCAAAATCTGATTCTTGGCATTCTCAAAGCAACCCATTGTTTCCCGCTGTCCAGCAGAGGCGAAGTACTAAATTGTTTCTGATACTACTAATGAGTAGGGGTGGTAATGGGTGGATATGGGATGGATTTAGCCGCATCCTCACTTATACCCATTTTTAAAAATAACACCCATAACCATAACCATCGGTTTACAATACCCATACCCATATCCACCGGGTATAACGAGTATACGGGTTATATTCGGGTACATATAGACAGAAAAGAATTAAACCCATTTTGTACCCATATTTGACATCAAATAATCAATATGTCATATTAACACTAAACTTTCAACAACATATCGTATCACATCACATCAAATACAACTAAAAGTTTGCCAATCAACGCAACAAAGTAGCACTTAACAATTACAGTTTTAAACAAAATGTTCCGCTGAAATCTTGAATATCATACAACTCAAAGCAACTAGCAAAATATTCAAGTACAAATAACAAATTAGAACTTTAAACAAACGGATATGGGTTTTATATGGAACGGGTATGAGATGGATATAGGGCGGGAATTAATAAAATAGGTATGAAACGGGTAGGTCCTATACCCATATCTATTTTAGCAATACCTATCCGTATTGCCGTTCCATACCCATTTTCTTTCTATTTTCACCACCCATATCCATACCTATTGGGATGGTTTTAGATGGATATGGATTTTCTTACCAAAACTACTAATGAGACTATATGGATTAACTAGTTAACTCTTCTCAGAACCTGGCGTTTTTCTAAAGGAACCTGTTTTTCTATCTAACGATGTTACGCCACCTAGTTGCCCAAAACTCTTGTATCCTGTTACATGAGCGAACACATTTTTGTTGATCACCATTTTGTAATGGAATTGTTCAATTAGGTGGTTTAGTTGTTCAATGTACTTCTAATAATTGACAGATTATTGACATTTTTACAAAAAGGTTGTCTTCACAAAAAAAAAAAAAAATCAGATACATGAGTGGACAAGTGTCATGTTAATAAAGTGGATCATTTGAGCACGTTTATAATTTAGCAAGTGTCTATGGTTATTAATAAGTCAATCATACATTCGATTAGAGAAGCATATAGTACTAAAGTAAGCTACATGTCGGTTTATCCACTCTCTTCATGTGTCAGTTTATGAGATGACATATTTATATATAAAATTATGCCGGCATTTATTCTCAGCCGATTTATTAAGCTCCAAATTTGACATTAATGGTGGTGAGAAGCCAAGCTGAGAGCTGGAATTTCCTACCAATAATGTTGAGCTGAAAATGACAACATTGGTTGGATTTGGTTATTTTGATACAAATAACTGAATAAGGACTTGTTCTTTTCGTTGGTAAATTAGGATTGGTAAAATGGTGAAGTTAGTTGAGGGAGGTTGACGTGGATTGAAATTGACTGAAGTTGGTATATTTTTTGAAGTTGGTTAAAATATTAAAAAAAATATTTAAAAGAGATAGGTCAAAATTGATTGAAGTGGATTGAAGTTGGTATTTTTTATTAAAATATGTTAAAATTAATTGAAGTAGATTTAAGTTAGTAAATTGAAAAGGAGTAAAAGACCAACTAAAAGCCCAGGCCCTAAGTCATAACTATGGCCGGATCTGGACACCAAAAAGGTCATCGAGTCGTCAATCCGCACGTGCACTATCAGTTTTGCTAAATAGCCTTTCCCATTTCAGGGTCTCTATGCGAGCTACAAATTGACCTCTTGTAAAAGAAGCAAAGAAGGTGGAAGAAAAATGCTCTCCATCACCATGTGGAGGTTGATGTATCACATCAATATTTAGGGTGCGTTTGATAACAGTATTTTTATTAATATTTAGTATTTTGACTAAATCAATATACTCATTAGGTAAATTTTAGTGTTTGGTAATACAGTATTTTGACTAACATTTCAAGTAGCGTTTAGCGTTTTAAGCAGCGTTTCTAAAAAGGTAATAGTATTAACATTTGGCATTCAAAAGTAGCGTTTCATATTTTTTTTGCCAAAAAATACCCTTTGAAAATTTTATCTTTGGAAATTATCTATATTCTTTTATGTCAATTTACATTAATCAGATAACTCAACAGTTAAATTTACCGAACACATTTATTTCAACTGCTCATCTAAACAGCTATCCGCTAACAGCTAAATTAGAAACGTTATCCGCTGTCTAAACAACTATCCGCTATCTGAACCGCTATCCGCTACTTGAACCGCTAATTTTGTCGAACAGGGCCTTAGTCATTTAAGCCTTGTTTTCTTCTAATTTTTTTTTTCAAGATAAGTTTGATTTAAAAAAAAATTAAGTTTAGTTAATAAAAATAAGTTGAGTTTAGTAGAGTTCAGTGAAATAAGTTCAGTTTAATTTAACAATTTAATTTAATTTAATTCAACACAAATAAGTTTAAAAGTATAGAAATAAGTTTAATGTTAAAAAATAAAAAAATTTCAGTTCAACAAGAATAAGCTCAATTCAGTTCAAAAAAATTTATCTCAATTCAAATAAATTTAATTTAGATAAGTACAGCAAAATTAAACTAAATTTATACTAACAGAAGTTGGTTGTAAGAGGTTTGGTATTTATCATGCTTAAATGAAACCTTAGCTCATCGTTTAACAAGTGAGAAAAACTTGTTCTCAAGGAGCTTAATATATCGGTGACAGTTAGTCCAACTACTTTAACAGAATATCAACGGCCACCTAAAAACCAGAAGAAAAAAAATTTGTCATTACATTTGGTTTGTGCATTCTACTTTTACTCTTCCAGGTAATTATTTTATGCTTTTGTAGGATCCTAAATTAAAATCTCAACATGCGAACATGTCTTGAACTTCCCCCCAAAAAAAAAATTTAAAAAAATTGAACTTTTTTTATAAAGACAAAATCGTGAACTTAATTATCTAATAAACATGTCTTGGGTACACAAAGTTGACTTTTTATCACTTATTTTTAAAATGCAAAGCATGGTTATGTGGAGTGTTTTTTAATAACTATTGTCTTAAAACAATAGTGTTGTAAGTATTGAGTTAGGGCTTAGTTTTTAAGGTTTACTTGTAGAAGCCTTTGTAGCTTTCTCAATATATTATTGATTGTCTCGACTGAAATGTTTAAACGGTCAATTTTTTTTACAACTTGATAATAATCTGTGTAGAGCACTTTATATCTTATTATAATCCACTGCTACATTGAAGAGAAGGATAGCTTGTGAACAAAATCTATATTATCGCAATCACAAAATAAATTTTGAATAATCAAGAAACCAAAACTAATTGTTAAATTTTACATCAATTGGGTAATTAACAAATAGTCATGTATATAAATACAAATGAGGTTTCAACCCAAAGTGAATTGACAAGGGATGGAGTAACTCACAAGTTTATATACATGTTCAAACCCTTCAATTTTATCAATGTGGGACAATGTCCACTTTCATACTCCAATACACCTTCTCATGAGTGGACTACTAATAATGCCCAACACTCACTTTCATACAATGTTAAATTTTATATCAATTGCGCAATTAACAAATAGTCATATTGATATAAGTTCAAATGAGGTTTCAACCCAAAATCAATTGGCAATAGGTGGAGTAATTCAGAAGCTTATATACATGTTCAAACTCTTCAATTTAATCAATGTGAAATAACACTCACTTTTGTATTCTTTGTATTTTTATCAGCGTAGAACAATGCCCACTTTTATACTCTAACACCAATGGTCACATTTTAATACATGCGTACACCAAATGGAACCTTATAATGAAAAGTTTGGAACTCGTCAGTCGTCACTAACATCAAGCGCCATCCGCGTCATTTCCTCTCATATCTCACAATGATAGTACTCTAATGGTATCAATGATAGTACTCTAATAGAATGGAGGGTTGAGAAGTCGCCAAGAGGAAGATACATGTGGTATTTCGCTAATTTTGATTTATGGTACATTTTCCATGGGAGCCTCGGCCATTATCCCCAGGATTTGGCCTGCCACCACTAACCACCACTCATGTCACTTTCAATCGTAAAACATATCTCTTTTAAGTAAGGCTGCTTGACAAATTATTACCTATGAATAATTAGCGCTCCTGCAATCAAAAGGTCATAGGTTTGAGTATTGAAATCGACCACTGATAAAGTCATAGGCTGCCTACAACACTCCTTGAGGTGAGACCCTTTCCCGAACCCTGCATAAACGCGGGCTCCTTGTGTACCGGACTGCCATTTATTACATATGAATAATTTACACTCGCAAAAATTCAATATACGAGAAAAGCAATGCCGTGATGGATCCGGAATTGAAGTAGGTTGTTCAATGTTCAGACTCAGTTATATGGACGTTTTGTATTTGTGATGTGAACTTAGGACATTATAACCCCCACTCATCTCATATTGTGCACTGTCTAACAGGCAAGTTAGGTTTTCATTTGAATTTTGATAAATCTTGTACTCTTTCCCCGGCGCATGCACATGTGTACAACAGGCAAAAAGAATTTATATTGAACCTTAAATGTGACACCAACTGTATAAAATTTATTACCAACTACATTAGCGAGAGAGGCAACATCTATTTTTTTTTTATTTTTTTTTTCATATCTTGATTAGGGGCAATTCATCTTTGCTATATAACTTTGTCTTGGAAAATAATTAAATCTTAAAGGTTTTGTCTCAAAATCCTTCAAATTTGATGTTGGGATTGTTCAATAAGATTAGTTATGATTGAATACATTTTTATAAAAATTTTAACGTTCCGTTTAAGTTTTAACTGAACTGAATCAATGTTGACTCAGGTAAGAATTAGAGTTTTTTAATTCGTATATATTTCGCCATTTATAAAATTTAAACCTAAAGTGACATTATTGAATGTCGTTATTATTCCCGTAAGAAGTACCATACTTCAAAAGTCACTGTTCCATTGCCGGTCGAACAATATGTAAAATTTGGGATGAGAAATTCTCAATTATACCTAATTTTTTTTCCGAATCGAACAAATGAGACGAGCCTAAATTCATACTAAAATTAAGTTCTAACAACTAAAATACAAAAAATATTATCTAAATTTAAAATTGGGATGAAAATTTATAATCATATCTAAATTTACTGTATCATATAAATTCAAACAATCGAGATGGATAAAATTTTGCGAGCCCCACCACTCACCACCGCCATTTCCTTGAGCATTTCCACTGTCCTTTTTTTAAAAAAAAGAAATTCTTTGCTTTTCTTTTGAGTGAAGCATTCGATTGTGAAGGGAATCAAGCTCTTCAATAGGTTTATTACATTCAATTCATTTGGTCATTTGAAGGCTTACCAGTCGGCATCATTCTTTACAAGGAAATAGAAAAAGCCATAAAATTTGGCCCAGACTGCCTCTTTTACAACCGACCATCATTTTCTCATTATGTCATAAATAGAGGTCTATAGATTCGGATACTTTTTTTTTGTTGAAAAATTGATTTTTTTTTTACGTGTAGTTAGATATATTTATTGTCAACGTACAGTTCATTTTATCTGACATATTTTCCCTACAAGGAATGTGGATTGAAATCTCATTAGAGTTATCATACCGGGAGTTATCCCTGACTCATGATTCCATAAGACTATACCTTCTGCTTTCAAAGTCGCCCTTTTAAGATATGAAACCCTTTATTAGAGTAGAGTGTCGTATGTACCGATAAGCCTTTTTTTTTAAAACCCAAATGTTTATCACTTAAAAGTTTTTTTTTAAATGGACTTTTACAAGTTGAAAGGGGTATCATTTATAAACTGATGCTAATCATTCACAAATTGAAATGAAAACCAATAATACAGCGACCATCAATGACATTAGAAAAAGAAAGGAGCAAGTGAAGTTAATCCATTGGATCAAATCTAAATTGGATCCTAATCAAACGTTTCCAATTCGAATCTGTTTTCTTTTTAAGTCATTTTCAGTTTAAAATTTGATGACTACTTATGCAAAATTGAAGTCGGCTAAATTGTTTGCCAGCCCTAGTAAATAACATTAATACACAATACATTTTAATAAATTTCAAAAAAAAAAAAAAAAAACGATGAATCACAGCCTTTTTTTTTCCGATTAGGAGTAGGGTAAAATCCAAAGTAGTGTCATGAGGTAAGTACATGGACAACAGCTAAATTGCAGATACACAGCTAACAAAGAGAAAAATAAACCCCTAAAACCCATCATACCAGCTAATAGAAAAATCAAAATAAGTCATTACCGATAATCCAATCGATTCATCGCCTTATTGTTGCTTGCTTCTCAGTTTCTTCCTCAAACTTCACGTAATCCTCCGAATGGTAGGAGTTTCATTCCCTGCGACACAAATACCCAACTGCTTACCCAAATCCAAATTTTCTCGAGCAAATTCTGCAGGAGTAGGAGAATCCTGTCTAACACTCTCACGCTTATCATCCAAAAAACAGAAAATAATATTAGTAACAGTAGGTTTTAACTAGTTTAACGGGCAAGTTTTCATTGATTCAAACTAAAAATTTTGAATAAGTAAACATTTTGCATATTAAAAAAAAAAATAATAATCAACAAGGTTTTGGGCAAATTGTTATGTACACCTGGAAGCACATGCTCCCATATTTATTTTATATATATTTTTTGAGGATGTATTTATCATATATTTTATATTTTAATATATAATTACTTATATATTATATGAGAGTACGTACACTCAGGTGGACGATATAAGTTTGCCTTTGACGGAGCATATGAAAGTGACGTTTTTGTACGAAGTATTGAAAAGCCACGGTTAGGCGGGTCAAAAGATAAGATCAGAAATAGAGAAACACGGACTTTTTTTTTTCTTTTTATTATTATATTATCAAGTTCCATTTATCAAAATGTGAATACAGGGGAGCCTTTTCTTGAAAATTAATTTCTACTGAAAATGAATGAAGAACAAGACCATAACGACTAATAATAATTGTTGAAACTAGTCAAGCAAAGGATTTTAATTTTCACAAGGTCACAATGAACGACTACACATCATAAATTTGAAAAGGAAAAAAAAAAAAGACTGAGAAAGTAAATCAATGCTTGTTCATTGGTGGTCAAATTTGAACAGTAATAAGAAAGTAAATTTGAAAAGCAAAGTTTCAAATTTGAGTCTTGTGAGTGGAGAAAATTTATGATGATAAAGCTCTACCCCTTACTGGACCAACAATGACTCGACTCCAGTAAAATAGAAGATTCAAGACCAAAAAAAAAGAGAGTCAATTTATATATCAACAAGGTAACAATAGTCGATACATATATATGCTAAGCATATCTACTAAGGTTAAGTATTAACTATATTAATTCCAAAAAGACCTAAAGAATTAAGTAACATGTCCAACTACTAGATAACAAAAATCAAAATACGAAATAGATAGCTTATACGGAACAAAGCTCATTTGGATACATGACAATTACTATTATCATATTAGAGCATTTCCAGCCAGAGTTTCGGATTTTGAAACGTAAATCTGGCCTGCCACGTTAGTAAAAGTTCCACAACTTTGGAACTTGCATTCCATTACTTCTTCAACCTATGGAACTCAATTTTAATCATCCAATAAAAATATTAGTTATGAACCCACCTTATAACACACAACCTATTTTTTAAATTATTTAAAAATTATATACTTACTCCAAAAGAAAAAGAAAAACAAAAAAAATCAGAAAAAGACAAGAATAGGGGGCACAGGAGGAGGAACGTTGTTGCGTTGCTCCATGCAAGTCATTTTTTTGGCAAGCTAATAGCATTCATACACCTGATTTTTGGGGCCCACCCTGGGGAACGCGTTTCCCTAGGTGCGAATGCTCTTAGAAGTCAGAACGGTAATATTATCACGTTAGATGACATTTTTGTCTTCTTTAATTTTAAGTTGCACCAATGTGAAAGTTTGAAAGATATCAAGCACTTGTACTGTTTAAGTATAAAGAATTCACAAATTTATAGAAATACTAAACCTGTACCAGGAATAATGACAGATAAATGATAGCAATTAAGCTCGTAATTCTATACAGAATTGTGCTAAATATACACTTCATCAAACACAATCATATTATCAAAGTCTATATTATACTCCTAAGAATATATATGTACACAAGCTACATCAGCACCATGTATAAAAAATTGTCTGCATGATAAATACAAACTGTAAA
>JACYFF010019584.1:5515524-5611440 GCA_017589665.1 Selenicereus undatus
TGTTATGTTTAATTTTTAATATAAATTCTTTAGTGTGAAACGTATGTAGGTGAACTTTAAACTTAAACTATAATGTAGGTGAACGTTGAAATGGACCCGAATGACACACAATCATTCATGCACCTACTTAGCGGGGACGAGTCACAAAGTGAATTTGGGAATAGTTCAAGCCTTCCCCCACGACCCCCGAATTGGCAACACTATCCACCACCACATAATCCCCCACCTTATTCCCAACAATATCCGCCACAATACCCTACAAATTGGCAACATTACCGTCCACCACCAAACACCCCTCCACAAACTTTTACCTATGGAACCTCAACCTCCTCATACAACCTCACCAGCCCCTGAACCTCCTCATACGACCTCACCAGCACCTCGTCCCTCACCAAGTAATAACCCCAACAACAAGGAAGGTGGTCTGCAACCCCCTAAGTGGACATTAGAGGAGGACCACCGCTTAGTTAAGTCATGGATTAATGTGAGCACCAATCCAATCACCGGGGCTGATCAAAAGCTATCTAGCTTCTGGACAAAGGTGGCAAACACATTCAGCCAGCATGCTCCCGATGGAGCTTCAAAGAGAACGGGAAAGGTGTGCAACGCCCGATGGAATCGTGCTGCTCCATTAGTATCGAAATGGTGCGATTGTGTGGCTCAGGCGTACCGGGCGAATCCAAGTGGTACCAATGAGGATGACATAAAGCAAAACGCTCAAGATCTTTATGTTGTTATGGTCGGCAAAGCATTTGACCTCATGCATTTGTGGGTTTTGCTGAAGGATCAGCCTAAATGGGAGACCTTTTGTGACCAATCTGGAGAAGCGTCTTCCAAACGGCTTAAAGTAAATGAGGCTGGCCCGTACTCCGAGAGTGACTCCCCTAGCACCCCCACCACCCCTACTACCATTGCAACTCCTTCCAGTGAGAGTACACCAACTGAGGTCGTTGGATGGCTTATCCGCCCTATTGGAACAAAGGTTGCCAAGAGAAAGGCGAAGGAGCTAAGTACAGACCCCGTATTGGATATTGTCACTACAGAAATGTCGGCTATACGGACAACTAACGAGAAGAATAGCACCATGTTTGGGCAATATGTCCTGGCCCAAAAGAAGAAGGCTGAAGCAGCTATGAAAGTTGTAGAGCTAAGAGATCGACATTTGTCCTTGGAAGAAAGGAAGCAACGCCTTAAGGAGATGAAGTATGAGGACAAGATTTAGAAAATGAACATAGCGGAGATGTGTCCTGAAGATCAAGCACGCTATGGCCCTATTCAGGAACAAATTAGGAGTCACTATCGTCAAAACTCGTCATCGTCTGATATTGACCTTAATTTAGATTGATCGCTGAGTTATAACTTTCAGTCTTATTGCGTTTTCATGGAACAGTTGTTGTGGTAGAAACATTTCCCTTTGTGTAATGGCATATTTAATTCCATGTTGTCTCCAAATTCATTCTAAGTTGTTTCCAATTTGATGCATTGCGTACAAATTCGCAATTACTTGTTTCTAAGTTATTACTTTTTTAATTTGTCATACAATGTTTCCAAATTTCAAATTCGCAATTACTTGTTTCCAAATTTCGTCTCATATAATATATATTTGAATTACATTTATAATTATAATTTAAATGCACAGGTATTGAAGAATGAGTGGTTCATCATCCTCTTCTAGTACGACATCCTCAACAGATGGTTTGAGCTTCATCCTAGAAGAGTCTAGCGATGATTCCCCAATATTGGAAACTATGGTTATGAAACACAATGGCCCGAAAATGATGGAGTTGGCCTTGAAGTTGAGAAGTATTAGACAAGAAAGTAGGGCATCATCATCATCAAGAAGACCCAAAAAGAAGAAAAAATTTGTAAAGAGAGATCGGCAAGAAGCACACGATCGCCTCTACAAAAACTATTTCGCCGAAGACTCCATCTACAATGACACCCACTTTCGACGTAGATTTCGTATGCGACGGCACTTGTTCCTACACATAGTTGGCGCTTTAGAGAGTCATTTTGAGTACTTCCAACTGAGGTACGATGGCCTCAGTAGGCGTGGGTTGTCACCACTCACCAAGTGCACAGCAGCCATGCGAATGTTGGCTTTTGGTATATCCGCAGATTGTGTCGATGAATACCTAAAGATTGGTGAAAGCACAGCTATGGAGTGCATGAAAAATTTTGCTGCTGGTGTCATTCAAGTGTTCGGGGAAGAGTACTTGCGAAAACCAACACAAGCCGATGTCGATCGTTTGTTACAAGTGGCAGAAGCCTGCGACTTTCCTGGTATGTTAGGAAGCATCGATTGTATGCACTGGGAATGGAAGAATTGTCCGACAGGTTGGAAAGGAGTGTTTGCAAAAGGGGTGTACAAAGTTCCCACATTGATTGTTGAAGTTGTTGCTTCCTACGACATTTGGATATGACACGCTTTCTTTGGGTGCCCGGGAACCCTAAATGATTTAAACGTCCTCCACCGATCCAATGTTTTACAAGAGGTGTACGAGGGTCGGGCTCCAGATTGTGAATATATCGTCAACGGTCGCAAATATAACCTGGGTACTATCTATCTGATGGTATTTATCCGAGATGGGCCACCTTCGTGAAGACCATACCCCTTCCTCAGGGAGCAAAGGCAAAGTTATTCGCTGAACGTCAAGAATCTGTTAGGAAGGATGTGGAGAGAGCATTTGGGGTTCTACAAGCTCGCTTTGCCATCATCCGCAGCCCTGCACGAAACATGGATAAGGCTGAATTGGGTATGGTAATGAAGGCATGCATCATACTCCACAACATGATCGTCGAGGACGAGCGTAATTCATACGACCTTAGTTTTGATTATGATGATGTGGAGGACAACACCCCGCAACCTAATGTCCAACGGAACCATCATCCGTGCTACGCAGCCTATCTTCGTAGAGTAGCACAAGTTCATAACCCAGACCTACATGCACATCTTCAATCCGACTTGGTCGAAGCAATATGGAATCGACACACGGCGCGAAGAAGTTCGCAAACGTAGTTATTTCCTGTTATTTGTTGATATTTGGGGATGTAATTTTTTTTCCATTCAAAAGTCAAACATTCGTGATGAATTTTTATGAACATTTTCAATCTTCATATTGTAATTTATTTTTAAGTTTCATCATTCTTTGTGTTACTTTTAAATTGAATTGTACTTTCGAACTTTTTTTTTAAACTAGTTCGACAAGAAAGACAAAAAAGGGGGGGAAATAAAATTTCAAATTTATACATTTTTATGTCAACAAAATAAATATTCATAACTCTAAAAAAAATAAAAATTCAAACATGTTACAAAAGTAAAAACCCAAAACACAACATAAAAATTAAAAAGTAATAAATTGTGGGCTCCATATAATTAATTGTTCTTAATTGAGTTCCATTGGTTGGAAGATTGAATAGAATGCAAGTGGAACTCATGCTGACGTGGCAAACTTGAGTTTCAAAAATTGGCTCTTGGGTTGGGGATGCCCTAAGTTAACTTTTTGGCTCACAATCCTTCCACTCTCTAATGTAAGGCTCATTCATAACATAAAATAATACCCTCGAGCCCACCTATTTTTTTGGGGTAAAGTGACATTGTTTAAGTCAATGAAATTATTTTTTTTCTATCTTCGAAAAATTATGTATGGTTATTTAATTTAATAAAAATAATTTGTTTATCTTTGCAAAAAAATTTCAAGCAAAATTAGAAACTCATCAAATTTTATCAAAAAATTTCTACCCAAAAGAATCCAAAAGGAAAACATGAGCAAACACAAAATATCTTTCAAAAGGAAAAAACAAAATTATCCAACCCAAAATAACTTCCACTCAAAAAACAAATAAAAATAAAGTTGAAGCAAAAGAAAAAAGAGAGAAAAGCATGATGTGGCGTGCGCGAGCAGCTCACAAAGACGAACCAGCTCATGAACTGTGAGCCGTAAGCCTCCCTCTGTGAGAGAGCAAGCGGTTCGCTTGCTCATAGGGCCCAAAAATTAACTCGCAGAGCTCCGAAACAATTAAGCAGGCACACAAGCCGTACCTCATGACACGGCCTACTCAAGTCATGGGTTGGCCTTGACCCATCAGCTCGAGGCAGCACGCAACATGCGTCTTCTTGGACGTTCCACAATAACAATAGACGTCCATAAGGTTTATGGAAGTGTATCCTGGGGTGGTAGTAACACCCCACCCCCCTTCTCGGACCACGAATAATTATTGGGAATAACTTCAAGGATCGTCAACTGGTCTCAAAAATCATTGTAAGCTTTTCCGTGTGTTTCGTGCGCATTCACACGCTGCACGGAAAACTTCCCAATAGGTCACCCGTCTTTCAACTTCTCCACAATAAATATGGTTAACTGTACAGTTCTTAAGCGTGAGGTTCTCGAAAAGAAAGGTGCACCTTTGGTGATATGAGTAGCCACTTCAAATCCTTTAAGTCACACTCAGGGTGTTACAATCACCCCCACTTGAAGCACACAATGTCCACATTGTGCCTTACAAGCCGACCGACTATACGCGTCCTCTTGACATGTGAATCAATTCAGAATCTTTGCCCCACTAGCGGCGCTAGGTGACTACCTAAGACTCTCCTATCCATTAACGCAACTCGTGGTCGCAGGTCGGCTCTAACACCATATGTGCATTACCCAATTCTTTCATGCTTCATATCATTAGTAGAATCCATAAAAGATAGTTACACCTGTACTCACAAGATGATTGATTCGAACAAAATATATTTTCCAATTTCTACGTAACTCAATACGTTTACCTCACATCTCACATCAAACCTTGTGCGAGACATTCTCACTTAACCTGGTGTTGTTGAGTCACATCCTCCATCCAAACAAACTTCTCGAGGATAAGTACTAACATAAATGGCTAAGCCCATTTAGACTTCTAGACGACTAGTTATTTGAACAATGGTTCATAGACATTTCAAACAAGTTGAAGATTTAACTGAAAATGTTAAGTTAGAAATGACATAAATGAGATGATCCAACTTGATTGCTAGCTTTATGGTTGATGTATGAATCTCTTGCTCTTCAATCCACCAAAACAAATGTAAACCTCAAAAGCACGGCGTGCCGTTTGATGAATGATAGTCATCATAGTATGAACTAAGATTAACAACTACAGAATTTAAAAGCAAAATCAAAATCAAAATCGAAGAGTTGACTTGTATTCCTCCCTTGGTGGACGGGGTGGTTTAAGCACATCCACATAAACAAATTCTAACATCACCCCCGATAACACACTAACGTCCCTCATTTTATAATATTTTATTTTATTTTTTAAAAATGATCTTAAAAAAAAAAAGAAAAAGAAAGAAACAAGTCTACTTCAAAGTCATCCCTGTCCCTATCTATGATTCTCTCTATCAGTGCCCTCTCATATTCACAACTCTATGTAAAACTTTTACTATGATAAACCAAACAGGTCGTCTAAGTTAACTTTTTCTCTTTTTATTAGCCACCTTAAAACTCAGAATCACCCATGAAGCTTCCTTTAATGTCAATGGAAGGTCCAAGGAAAGTGTAACTGTCAGTAATCACCCACATAACCCTGTATATATTTATGCTTGTGCTGGCCAGTATATGGCAATGGCAAGAGACATCGCTCTTTGTTCAATAACCCCTGTTCCTATTCTGCTCTCCATAATGGATAGAAACTACCAAACCACCACTCCAATGACTACTACCACTTTTAGCTCCCTAGAATCCTCAGGGAGTGATCAGTATATCGAGGGCACAGACTTCGAGGTCTCAGAGTTCTTCTCGAATTTCGAGTGGGGGACGGCAGAGACAGAATCCATGGGTTTTATTGGGCAGAGCCAGGATTTTGGATACCAAGGAAATGAGTTCTATGACCAATTTGGAGGAAGTAGCAACCAGCAACAAAATGTGGAAGACAGTAGCAGTAAGCAAGTCTTTGACAATATTTGTTTGATTAACTTTTCTCGACTAATGAAACGAATAAATGCATATGTAAATAGATATATTTTCTTTGCACAAGGTTGTTGCTCATGGGCACTGGTTTTTTTTGTCAGGAGGCAGCAGAAATAGTAAGGAGAAGAAGGATGATAGGGGAAGGATTGCATTCAGAATGAGATCGGAGATTGATGTTGTAGAAGATGGTTACAAATGGAGAAAATACGGGAAAAAGATGGTCAAGAATAGTCCAAACCCAAGGTATCGTAGTGGACAAAAATAAATCTTACAAATGTTTTGACTGTCCGCTTCTTTCATCTTGGAGCGGATGACAAGAAATGCCTTCAAATCTAGAGTCTAATGAAAACAAACTCTCTGCAATTTAACTGCAAAACTATGTGCATCTGTGATCCCACTCCTCCCTTCCCCGAAAAATGCCCGAGTTCTCCGACATGCATGACTTGATCAGGCGTCAACTGGTTAGAAATGTATCTGATCTTAATGTTTATTTTCCTGGATGTTCAAATGCATGACAGGAACTACTACAGGTGTTCAGTAGAAGGCTGTCCAGTGAAGAAAAGGGTCGAAAGAGACAAGGAGGATCCACACTACGTAATAACAACGTATGAAGGCATCCATAGCCATGACGCTCCAAGGCAATGAAGTTCTCAAGAGGGATTTTCTTAGGTTTCTGAGCTACAGAAATATGTACCTTATATTGGGTAGTAGTGTTCAGCTGCCATGATTTTGAGTTTGCCTTCATGACAGAGTACCGGTCTGATAGCCGACAAGCAGGGACCAGCAAAGGTTTTTTTTTTTTTTTTTGCCACACATTTGGTGTTGTTCCACTTTTGCTTGGATACCCCCAAGTTCTGTATATCAGTGATCAGAAAACAATAAAAATAGCCGTCATAGCTTGCTGGCAAAAAATGTTGTATGAAACTATCACTTCAACAGTAGCAATTAGTTATGTTAGGAGTTGAGACAGATGCTATTTATCATGAGCTGCTTTTCAGATGCTGAAATTGGGATCTGTGTACCTTAAATGTGTATGGGGATTCATTGCATTCTGCAAAAAATCCATCAAACTTTTGGGGGGGGCGGGGGGAATTCCTGTAAACTAGCACTTTGATGAAATGGGCATGTCTGCTCCATTGCTGTACTAAGGAAAAGTTCCGGTCCATGTACCACTTGGACTTGAGCTGTATCTTAAATTTAACATGAGAGTATTGCATTTTTCTCTATGATATTGTTTGATTGAACAGAGTAAAGAAACACCCGATTTATCTTTTTCGCCATTTCTTTACAAGGTAAGACAGGTACTTATCAATAATGGAATTCCTATATTATATACTCCTAGAAATAACTAAGATATTCAAATAGCCTCTATATTGATATCAGGCAATTTTGCTCTAACAGAATTAGCCGTGCAAAGTTCCATATCCAGGTGATCAAATGAGGCAACCAGCGGCATTAGTCCTGCAGTAATTGGGAACACTCAAAGTCCCCCCAGTCAGCATCCACATTCCAAGCAATTGGCATATAACGATCCCAACGTAATCAAAACGTTAACTTAGACTCATTTAGGGTAACTACGTGGCGAATCATGATGTCATATTACAATCAATTACTGAGGAAATCCTAAGTCTAGGTACCATGGTCAGCTCAAAATGTTCTTTAATTCCCCCAAGACGACAACCAGACTTGCAGCATGATTCTGTTAGACCTGTTCATCACAACAAGCAATGTCTGGCACTACAAATTTATTCTTTTTGTCCCTTTTCTTTTCTTATTTTTTCCCCCTTGGCTTTTCTTCATTTTCTGGGTTTTTTTTGTTGCGGGGGGGGGGGGGTTCAGGCTTCAGACCCTACCAAAGGATCTGCCTATCATAATTTACAAAGACTGAAGAAAACATTGGAATACTACAGCATTGCTACAGCATCGACAATCCATCCAAAAGGCATCATGAGGGATAGAATAATTAACTGGTACATACAAAAGAGAAATATGCCAATGCCATCACGTTTATCACATAATCATGGTCAGATAAAGCCATGAGGTGGTGGACCCTCAAGAATGTACAAGGATAAACGTTTCATGTTCACATTACCATTCCCATGAACCTTGTTAGGTGTTGACTACTTACATGTCACAAACAACCTATGCAGGGGAAGGGGGAAAACTGGAATAAAATAGAAAACATGAGTCTGTTATCTTAACGAGATTATCGTAGAAAATATGATCAGATGATACTTGCCCTCAGGGTTGCAAAGGACCAAAAAGGCCGTCAAATCTGTCAAACACATGCTCCATGTCATGTGTCACCTAGTCTCTTTAGGGAACATAACGTCAGGGTTCCGAGTCAGCAGGTCCCATATAGACGACTGCAAGGGGTCAGCTTCAGCTCCATGACAATGGTGGGAAAGGCTCCACATAACATTTCTGGTCCATGGGTTCATGGGGAGTTGAGTGGGCCGTCTAGTAATGAACCTTGACTCAGCAATGTGACAATTACGGTTCTTGGACAACCCACTAGCAAGCAACCAGCGGGACCCCGATTGTTGTTGTCTCCTAGAGGCCCAAATTTCTGAATCACCATATCCAATATTCAATCCTGCAACATGAACTTCATTCGCTCTGAACATGGACAGCTTATCGTGTCCATATTTATCATCTTCGATTTGTTCCTCCCTCCCTTCTTCTAGCTCTGAGCTACTCTCTTGTACACTTTTAGAATAGTTTGACTCTCCCCCAGGTCTGTGGACTCTCTCCACTTGAATGAGACCTATCATTGGGGCACCAACAGGTTCATAATTTCGAAGGGGGTCTCTCAGCTGAATCATCGAAGCAGCTGTAAGGCTATCCCCCAAAAGCCCAAATTTAAGTTTGTCGGTCTCTGAGTTTTCTCCTCTTGAGTTTCTGTTATTAAGATAGCTAGACTTGGCGTGATGGGCAGCAAGCAACTTCTTTGTGCACCCACTATCCCGATTCTTATCATCAAATCTACCAGCATCCAGGCTTAACCAATCATTCAATGAAATAGAAAGATCCAACAATCCCTCAACATAATCAGCAGTGTCTCCATCACCCAACAAGTTAGAAGGGTCATTATCGTAGGCAATCCTATTTTGAGTGGTAATTTCACTTGCAGATTTGACCTTAATAATGGAGGGTGCCACTTGATCAGGCATCCCAGACTGTATTCTCAACCCTTCAATTGTGAGGACTTCTACTTTATTGAGGGCCAAGAAGGCAAGATCTTTGACAGATACACAATCAGAATCCACACCCAGAACATGCAAAGCTTCCCCAACTTCAATCTTGATATCAGACTCGCTCTGTGAAGACACTGACCTGTCAAACAGGAACATTAGTTAGATATTGTCATGGCAAAAAGGAGGGTTGGGGGGGGGGGATCATCAAGAAATTAATCCAAGACATGCACCATAGGTGACTCAGATACCTGTTGGGTGGCTCTGCTTCGCATGAAGCCTCCCATGATAGTTGCTGTATAATCCTTCCGGAGAGCTCTTCTAGGGGCATTAGCTTGTGGAGTTGCTTAGACAGCCTAGTGATCCCAATTGATGCCAGACGTTGCAATATATCCATAATATCAGAACCCAACTCTGCAGGTAGTACAACAGGCATAGAGGTTTGCATGACCAAACTCCCACATTTCTTAACATTTTTGAAAAGCAAGGGGCTCATAGATTGCAAAAGTCCTCCATCCTTTAAGTGAAGCAGAGGCCCTAAGCCTTCTTCAAGGGGAGGCAATCGAATTGGCTCCTTTGGAGGAACATAGATTGGACTCCCAAAACCGCCAGTGCTATAATGTGGTGAACTCTGGAACAACTCCTCGTTCAAACCCCACCTGTGCATCAAGGATTCAGTCTCCAATTGTTCAAGAGCTGCTGCCTTCATTTTGCTTTTGGATGACTGGTGTACACTATTGTGCCCGGCAGTATCAATCACAGGTGAAAGATCAATACCCTCAAAGTTAAAGCCTGAAGAGTAAACACTAGTAGCTGCATAGTCAGATTCCTCATCTTCTTGTTCTTCAACACCCAAGAAGAAGCTGCCTGAAGTCATCATATCTTCTTCAAACTCTCTTAAAAGACGTTCTCTAGGAGACTCAAGATCACCATTAGAACTCAGGGCTGATGGACTGCGAGCTTCTTGCAGCAGGTTAAAGAGGTTATCTGCTACAGCTTTAGTAACATCATCTAAGCTCAATGATTTCACCAATTTCCTTCCCTTACAATTCACCTCATTTTCATCAGATATATCGTTTAACGATGATTCTAGTTCTGCGATCTCCGAAATGAACGTCTTATGCAAATGTAAAATATCTGTATCAGCACTTGAGTCTTTCACTTGCACAACACTATCTTCAACCATTGCAATATCATTCACAACACAGTCAAAGGCCTCATCCTTTATGTTCGACTTTGTATCTTCATCTGATGATATCCCTTCAGCCTTGAATATCTCAGCTACATCAATCATCTCTACAACAGAAACATCTAAGTCTGCAGCAGCAGATTCATCCAATATAATCTCTTTATCAGCATTCTGTTCTAATTCTATCCCCTTGTCAATCACTATTGGCTCGGCCTCCTCATATTTGCCTCTACCAAAATCTTCTCCAGAACTAGAGAATGAAGTAGGCACTAAGTTAAGAGACTCAAGTTCTTCTAAAACTAAATCAAGCTTTGCTGGGCCGCCAGTACTCCCTTCTTCAAGCATTCCATAAAGCATATTAACTGAATCCGAGAAATCAGAGACATCGTTCGGCAAATCAAACTTCACATCCAGTGACTGACATGCATTAGAAGAAGTATTAGTCAAGCTACTTGGAACACTGCCGACCCGCCTAAGCATAGCTTCACCCCTATCAGGCTCAAAATCAGGTACAAAACCCAATCTCTTTAACCCATTTTGCTCCAAGTTCAAAACAAGAGGTAGCTTCATATTGCTACCTAATTCAGCCAAACCATCCTTTATCACCAAAAATGCAAAGCTAACATGTAATGTAGCACCTTTAGCCTTGCCAGCAAGCTTCAAGCTTGTCGACCATCTTCCCGAGCATTTCTCTTCCTCCAACTCCTCAATTGTAACAGGGAGCAGCCTTGTAAGATCAACCCAATGCTTCCCAATAGCGAGTCCCCCTGCCCCGACTATAGATGCATAAAGCAAGAAGTGCTTGGGCTCATACTTGACAAAATTCCGAGACCCATTTTTTACAGCATGAATACCACATTTGCTCATCAAAGTCTCCTCAAATTCAACAACCCCATTTGAGACCCTTGATGGAAGAGTCGTCAGGACATTATCCTTCCTCTGGCAGTGGACACTCACACTAATACCATCAAAATCCAAGGGCAGATTCTCAATACAATGAACATGACAAAAGAAACAACAAGTGAATTTCCTTTGTCTAATATGGGATAATGCCTTGAATGGTTTCCAACCCCAAATCGATGATGGTTTTTTCTCCTGCCACAACCATTCATCATCCCCACTAAAACCCAGTTTCGAATTCGATTTCAGATCAGCAAAATGGGATTTCTTTATCGACCTTGGTACCAAATCTGACGAAGAAATCAAGGAACTTTGATGGGTTTTGCGGTCCAAATAAAGGGCTTTACTGATCTCTTCAATTTCACGTAACAATTCTCCATTATTTGCATCACTATCATCAGATGGCCCAGAATCAAAGGTAGACGACAACATCTTCCCATTCAAAAAAAACCCAATCCACAAACAACACTATCAACCACTACCCACAAAAGGACACACACATTTATCAAATCTTCATACAGTACAACAACAGTTTATGAACTTTGGACCATATGGGAGACCCAAAAAAGAGAGGACAGAGATTCTTACTTGTACTTATTTGGCTGCTGAGACACTTCTTGATTTCAGTGGGAAGCTTCTGATTCTTCTAGCTTTGTAGCTGTAAATGTTAGCTATGACGCCCTCTTTTTCTGCAATCAATCACCGGGCAATCGTGCTTTGTTACCCATTTTTCGGTTGATAAAATTCAATTGACTGAAACTAATTAAATTCCATTTATTTTTTTTTGGGTCAAAGGCAGCTAAGTGACCAGACCAGACTCCCAGCTAGAAGGAAAAGAGTTTAATGCGAAAAATATTAGTTTTGTCTTGCAATGTTCAATTCCTTTGTTGTTTTTTTTGGCAGTATTTTGATTGTTTTTTGCTCAGAACGTGGAAGGTTAGATCAGGTTGATGGGGTAGGTAAAGTATTTTATCTTTACTCAAGTTCCATGTGTCACAGCATTAATGGTGGCACATTGTTGACAAATGACGACACCATCGTTACTCCACCCATAAAATGACAATGCAGCGAGTCCAATGGCTATAATCAAAAGCAAAGCCAGAGTCAATGTCGAAATGGGTCATTGGTTAGTCAGGCCATAACAATGAAATTTAATTCAATTTATGTACTTTTGTAAGAACATACACAACTTGGGTCTCAGAGATGGATGGGGATTGAATTTGAGGACTCATTATGCCACCAGTAATTTCGCCTACGTTAGAACATTTTCTTAACTAGATTACAACTCTAATTCTCAACTCTTTAGATTATATTGTGCAACAGTGCAAGTGTTTGGAGAATTTCAAGAGTGGTAGTCGGTGGCCACTACGGGCAGCCAATGGTGGGCAGTGATCCAATGGGTCTTCACCCAATTTGTTTAATAAGATTGGCATGTCATTTGCTTCATAAATTACTTGCCAATCCTGTCCCATAAGGTGCCTTGAGGCAGGTTATTAAGGCCATTAAAGAAAAAGAGAGATAAGGGGATATTATATGCCTGTTCTTTTCGTGGGTCAATTATAATTTATCAATCTCAACCTGCTTCAATCTACTTCAACCTATTTAAACCTACTTCAACACACTTAAAAAAAAATACCAATTTCAATCCACTTCAACCCACTTCAACCAACTTCAACCCACCCCTTCATAATTTTAATAATTTGTAAAGTATCATATGTGATTTAATCATTCTTGCACCAAAAAGTTCACTGTACTACTTTTTTGTAAATTATCGTAATTTGGAATTGTTTTATTTTTAAATTTTTTTAGTTTTTTATTTTTAAATTTTTAAATTTTTAATATTTAATTTTTTTATTTTTGTATTTTTTGTTTTAAATTTTTTATTTTTTATTTTTGTATTTTTGTATTTTTTAGTTTTAATTTTTAATTTTTTAATTTTTAATTTCTTATTTTTTAATTTTTTAATTTTAAATTTTAATTTTTTAATTTTAAATTTTTAAATTGTTAAATTTTAAAATTTAAAATTTAAAATTTTTAATTATTTAATTATTTAATTATTGTTTTTAATTTTAATTTTTTGTTTTTAATTTTATTTTTTATTTTTTATTTTTTGTATATATATTATTTATTTATTTTTATTTTAAGTTTTTATTTTTTATATTTATTTTTTTTACTTCTGTATTTTTTAATTTTTTTATTAATTTTTTAATTTTTTATCTTCTTAGTTTTATTCCAAACAAAAGCTATAGAAAAGTCCAAAAAAATAAAAAAAATAAAAAATAAAAATATGAAATAGAACAATAAAAAAATAAAAACAAGAAAAAAAATAAAAAATAAAAAAAAATAAAAAATTTAGAACTAAAAATTAAAAAAATATATATAAATTATAAATTATAAAAAATACTAAATAATAATAAAAAATAAAAAAACAAAAAACAAAAAACAAAAAACAAAAAAATAAAAAGTAAAAATTAAAAATTAAAAATTAAAAATTGAAAAATGAAAAAATTAAAAAATGAAAAAATTAAAAATTAAAAATTCAAAATTCAAAATTAAAACTTAAAAATTAAAAATTAAAAATTGAAAATAAAAAATAAAACAAATCAAAAATCAAAAATCAAAAATCAGAAAATAAAAAATAAAAAATAAAAAATTAAAAAATTAAAAAATTAAAAAATTAAAAATTAAAAATAAAAAATAAAAAAATAAAAAAATATAAAATATAAAATATAAAATATAAAATGTAAAATGTAAAATATAAAAAATATAAAATATAAAATATAAAAAAATAAGCAAAAATTTTGTAAAATTTTGATAACTTCATAAATTATCACACATTAATTACATTCTCATTATTTTAACCCATTTCAACCAACTACATAAAAAATATACCAACTTCAACACACTTCAACCTACATCAACCCACTTCAACCTACTTCAACCTATTTCAACCACCTAAAAAAAAAATACCAACTTCAACCCACCTCAACCTACTTTACCCTTTTACCCACCTAATTTACCCACGAAAAGAACAGGCCCATAGCACATGAAAACAAGATGGGAATGAGATGTGCAAAATCATCGACTCTCATGAATCCAACTATAGAAAACACCAAAACAGACTCTTATCCTGTCAGCGTTTTATCCCGAAGACTACTTGTAGTATGCAACAAATTAAGTTTTACGAAAGCGATCTCGTTCACTACTCCTTGAAAGACCTGGTACCCCAATGTTCAAATACATCTATTTCACCAACAATCGTAAGACTTTTTTTTATGGCAATGGTTCGTGACATGAGATCTAGTTGTCCAAAGTTAGACAAAATTGAATGTCATCGATGTACAAGATGGTTGATTAAAGCCATGATGGGAAAAGTGGAAAGCAAAGGTTCTCCGCAATGCTGCCCCACCTTCCCAGACTATTGTTTATTTTAAATTATGTACTATTATTTCTGATACCCCTTTTCAAAATTTCGGACTTTGCCACTAAATATATAGTCACTATCAGAATCATCCCCTTGCATTCGATTTTTTCTCTTGTATTACGTGGAAGCTTTTTTAACTTTCTGGTATATAGCCAACTGAAGCCAATATATGAGCTGTGTACCCATTATTTGACCACATATATAATCATCATTCGTGCCTTTTATGGCTAATATTTGTTTTAGGCCACTTATTAACCAGACCCAAGTTCTTGAAGAACTTAATATATTGGCATCCTCCTTTTATGGATTTCAAATTTTTTTATTGATCATTATGACTCAATATTATAGCCGTGCTTTTAATTTATTGACTGAGCAAGCCTAGGATACGATCAATAATGAATACTAAAATATCGTTGAGTAGTCATCATCATCGTCTCCATTTCTATTCATTTTTGTTGAATGTAACCCAATTTTCTCATCTACAGAACCAGCAAATCTTGGGTCTTCTCAAACTCCATATTTTTTTATGGGCGGTAATCTTTGCAAATCCAATATTTGGATCCTTGCAAACCCGGGATCCTTGCAAATCCATTTTTATGAGTCCTTGGGGACTAGTGATCCATAGGAATCTAAATTTGTGAGTCATTTCGAACTCAGGATCCTTTCAATCCAATTTTGCGCATGAGACACTCGTTTTCCACCCTTGCGAATGCATGACGCGCCACTTGATTATTGCTGTTATCTCTAGTTTTGACAGAGATGTGGAGGGTTCTTCAAACTATCAACTTCAATTTATAAACAAACATTGTTGTATTACCTTTCAGTATATTATTCTTCCTCCAAGTACTTGTACTTTCTCTGTTTCTCCTAGAGGCTTCTAGTTTGCTGATAATTCTTCACCGTTTGCTCTATTTTCTTGCTCTCTGTGTTCTTTTTTTCTTTCACAGACTCCTTGTTTTTCCCCGCCACCCCTGGTCTGAATCTCAGCTTCTATAAGAAACTAAGGAGCAGTTATTGAATAACCTTCAACTTACTGCACGAATTAATGTCATGCCGGACGTGGGAAGCTGCGAACCCCCACAATTAACCTCCATTTTCAATATTTTGTGTTGCCTTTAATTTATTTATTTCCAATTTGCTGACATACTAAAGTCAAAGGCCCAGTTGAATCTTTGGTAGAAGCAAACCAATCCTTTGGGAATACTTATAAACAGTTTTTTAAAGAGCTTTTTGGTTAAAAATAATTATTTAAATAAAGTCAAAATTTTAATTTGAGTGTTTGGTAACATGACTTTTTGGAAGAACTTTTTTGAGAATTAGTTTTTTATCTCACAACTTTGTCAGAAACAGGTAATCATATCAAACAGCTTTTCCATAAACAACTAATTCAAACAATTAATACAAACAACTAACAGCTGACATCTAATACAAACAGTTAACAAATGTTTGTCAAACAGGGCATGTGTTGAATTTTTTTTATTTTACAAGCAAAGGGACACAACCCAAAAGAGATATAGGAGTCCCATACGTTAACTCAAAATCCTTGAACCAAACGGTGGCTATATGAGTAAGTTTCTCACTAATGACATTTTTGATATTTTATACTAATTTCATTAATCCACCATAATTTAAGTAAACATAGATTCTAAAGGCAGGAAGTAGACGAGGAAGGGAAATGGAAACAAAGTAAGGAAAATATAGGATAATGGCATGAAAGCTACAAAATTGCCCACCAAAATTGAAAATTGTATAAAAATATTCTTATTATTCATAGGAATAGTAATTTCTCTTGTTAGATTTTAAGGGGTGTGTATATGTGTGTACGTATACACAACACACTCAAAATATACACACATACATACATACATCCATCCATCCATACATACATATATGCATACGTACATACGTACATATATGCGTGTCTGTATTTGTGTTTACATATATATACGCATAAAGAGGTATAATTTTTATTATTGCCAACTCAAGATTTAGAAATACCAAAAAGGGAGAGGGGTTTGGACAGAAACAATCTCATACTTGGGGTATTTATTTTAAGTACATCAATTTTAAGTTAACAATAATTTGTCCAAAGAACATTTCGATTAGTTAAAGAGGTTCAAGTGGCTTGACACGTGTTTTGTCAAACCAGGGTATCATATCTAAGTTTTGCCCATGTAGAAAGTTTATAATGGAAGAACTTTCCCTAAGTCGATAGTACTTCAACTTTTAATTGAACAAAGGGCCAACAACCAAAATGGAAAAAAAAGGGAGAAAAAATAACTGTGACATATAGAATGAGGAAAAAAGGGATTAAAACTTAGAATTTTTAATGTAACAAGTAAAAATTATTTAACGGTCCCAACTCTCAGGTACATAAAATCGACCATTGTGTATGGTAATTCATTTTAATTTCCTAAACCAAGATACAAAATAATTTCATAGTGATCCATTGACCTTTAGTGTAATAATATTTGAAACCATAAATTTTTAAAACCAATACAGATTCCTGAACTTTTAAAAGGTTAACAAAGGAGGGAAATGACCCAAGTACCCTTTTCTTATAAGAAGTTAAAAGTCATCAAATTATCACTAGAAAGATTTTTTGTTATTTATCGTCTGTTTGTTAACCTTTAAAAATCTCGCATTTATTTGTTAAGATTATATAGTCTCGAATATTATTACACTAAAGTTCAATGAATAATTACGTAAAATTTTCAAAATACACCCCTATTTTCATAATCCCTAATATAAAAGGCATTTTCCTTCCCAAAATCCATTATGTCATTCGGGTTGGGGCATATGGACTTGAGTTTTGTCGTGTAGCAAGAGCCTCAATTTAGGGTCTGTTCTTTCGTGGGTAAATTGGGGTGGGTAAAAGGGTGAAATGGATTGAAATAGGTTGAAGTAGGTTGAATTTTTTTATATGATAAGTTGAACTCGGTTAAAATAGTAAAAGTGAATTGGAGTGAGTTGAAATAGGTTGAAGTAGATTGAGGTTGGTATTTTAGAATTGACCTACGAAAAAAACAGGCCCTCAACTACCAAGTATAAAAGGAGGAGAGTTGTCCACCAGTACCATTTGAAGTGGGTGGATACTCATAATACACACAACTATTTGGTAATACGTGGGGACGATTTCACCCAACTATAGTGTAGGCATTGAATTGTTGATACCCATATACTCATCAGTAGTGTTAGAGGACGATAATACTCATCGATAATAAATGGAATTATATAGAGGTTCGAAGTCTTTCTAGCCTTAACAAACTTTTGCGTAATCGCTCATGACATGCATAATAATAGATATAGTTTCAGTAGTGAAAAATGTCAACTGAATTGTAATAGTGAAGATAATTATCAATTAAAAATGTCAATTAGTTCTCTCAGGAGACAGTGAGTGTAAATATTTTCTTTTTGAGAGAGAAAATAGTGAATGTAAAATTTTCTTGGGGACAATTAGACCTAGTGTCATGACCAAAGGTAACTTATTCGGCGGCAAACTAGCTTTAGAAATGACGTAGAGTAATTTTTATCCTACATTGGATAATACAGATAAAATGTGTATTAACACAATTGTAGTCGAATACATGTCAAATATATATGACTTATCAACTTGTATCTCTTAATTAAATGACTTATCAATTTTAGCCTGGCAAAAAAATTAGTTACATTTTGGCTTATACCAGTCATTAATAAATAACGCAATGGGGTGGATGAGAAAGCGGTTGCCTCACAAGTTTCAAGCCTCTCAACTAAACCCATTGTTCTTATGAACGTTTGATCTTCACTGTCATCTTCCGAGTACTATTGGACTGTAAATGGTCATTTATTGGCCGTTATCGGTCCTTGTTTATCTTCATTTAGCATGGCAAGTAGTCTTCTTTTTTGGGGGGGGGGGGGGGGGTAAGGTAATTTGATAGTATTGTCTCCCCAATTGTAAAAGATGTCCATCTTAATCTTATCTTTTCTATCTGTCTCTGCAATTGTGTAGGAGTTTGTGCTCTTTGTGTCATTGTTTTGTGTCTTTGGGATCCCAGATTTTGTCATTGTGTTAGTTTGGGTCTACAATGGTTTCCAATTCTTCAAGTACTGTCTTTCTTACCAGCAATATATCTCCTACATAAAATCTGCACTAGATCAGCATATCTGTTTTATGAAGAAGTGTACGAAAACTTTGTGAGTCTCTTCCCTATACTGTACGGACGGAAATCAAATGAGTGTCAATATATTTTAAGCCCAATTTTTCGGAGTATAGCTTTGGTCTTGACATTTAGGATTGCATTTTTGAATTGCATTTACATTGTGAGTGTCATATGACTTATTATTAATTTATAAAGTTATTCCCTTTAATTTGTTGCAAAAAATAAATAACATGATGGTTAATTACCTTTCAAATTGTATTGAGCGGTAATCATATTAATTTTCTCACCAAAGGGTGTGTTCGATAAATTTAGTTGTTTTAGTAATAGTTGTCTGTTTTACTAACTATTAGCGGTTTTACTAACGATTAGATGTGACCTACTAGTGGTTAGTGGTTAACTATTCAACTATCGATTTAAAATAAATATGTTTAGTGAATGCAACTATTGAAGTAGCAGATTTATGTAAAATACCTAAAAATGGTACACTAAATAAAGGTTTTTAGTAAATAAAAAGAATGATTTTGTAATTTACAATACAACCACTAAGGGTATGCTCGGTAATAGAGGTTGAAGTAGAGGTTAGTGGTTTGTAGTAATCAAAATGTTATGAATCACTACTTAAAGTACTCGGCAAAGTAGTGAATGAGGTAGTGGTTAAAGGTTTAAGTAGTGTTTTTCAAAAGTTAATGAAAGTAGCTTTTAAGAACCTCTGCCTAGTGGTTGCATTGTAAATTACAAATTTTTTCTTTTTATTTACTAAAAACTTTTATTTATTATGCCCTTTTTAGTTATTTTACATAAATCTTCTACTTCAACAATTACATTTACCAAACGCACTTATTTTAAATCGCTGGTTGAACCGCTAATTATTAACCACTAATGGGTCATAAAATCACTAACAGTTAGTACAACAAGCAACAACAACAAACTCTCAATGTGGGTCCCGCTTTCGCGGGGTCTGGGGAGATCCAACTGTAGGCAACCTTACCTCTACCAGTATTCCTACCCATAAAGAGGTTGATTCCATAAGACCCACAAAATAGTTTTGTGAAAAAGGTTTGAAGAGAAAACGATTGTAAAAACCATTTACCGAGTAAGAGAAAGAGAAAGAGAAAGAGGAAGAGAAAAGGTTCCGGATAGCAAATAAAGAGGGAGCGGAGACATACCTCAGCGAAACCAGGGGCGCTTGGTGCCGTCACATCCTAAAAAAGCACGACCTGCAAACAAGCAAACCGAAACCCTACCCACCCCACACCGCCTAAGCTACTACCACCTACGGAGCTGGACCCCTACAATCAAAAACCTTAATCCTGTCCCGCGACAGCCTCCTATCCTGAGCCATGTCCTCCGTGAGACCGACAACTCTCAGGTCCTCTCTAACCACTTCTTCTAGACTCTTCTTCGGTCTACCCCTCCCTCTTTTACCACAGGGGGGGTTGATCCTTTCACACCTTCGCACTGGAGCGGCCGCACTTCTCCTCTTCACGTGGTCGAACCATCTGAGCCTTGATTCCCTCATTTTCTCCTCTATGGGGGCCACTTCAGCTAAGCTCCTAAACACTCCATTTCTAATCCTGTCCAATCTCGTAGAGCTACACATCCACCTGACCATTCTCATCTCAGCTACCATCAACCTTTGGACCTGCGTCTTTTTTAGAGGCCAACACTCCGATCTATAGAGAACAGCCGGTCTAACTACCATCCGATAGACTTTGCCTTTCAAACCCATGGGCACTCTCTTGTCACACAGCACCCCTGACGCTGCCTTCCACTTTTGCCAGCCCACTCTAATCCGCTGGCTAATGTCCTCATCAATGTCCCTATTATACTGGATGATCGAGCCCAGATACTTGAATTTGTCGACCTTCGGTATTGCCCTCCTATCCAGTACAATTTCTGCCCCCTCTTCTATCCTTCCGCTGAAACAACAGTGAAGGTATTCCGTTTTCGATCTACTCAACCGAAAGCCCCTAGCCTCCAGCGTGTGCCTCCAACTCTCTAACCTGTCATTCACCCCCTGCCTGGTGACATCGATAAGAGCGATGTCATCTGCAAATAACATGCACCAAGGCACCTCGTTCTGGATACCTCTAGTGAGTTCGTCCAAAACTAATGTGAAAAGAAACGGGCTTAAAGCGGAGCCCTGGTGCAGGCCCAAACTAACAGCAAAGTCATTGGAGACCCCTCTCGGAGTCCTAACCCTCGTCCGCCCTCCCTCGTACATATCCTTGATAACACGAATATACGCGTGCGACACCCTTTTCTCTTCCAAACACTTCCACAATACCTCCCTTGAAACTCTATCATACGCTTTCTCCAGGTCAATGAACACCATATGGAGATCCACCTTTCTGTCCCTGAACATGCCCATGAGCCCTCTGAGGAAGTAGATCGCTTCAATGGTCGCTCTGCCTGTCATGAAACCAAATTGGTTTTCTGAAATCTCTACTTCCCCTCGCAGCCTTATCTCAATCACCCTCTCTCACAGCTTCATAGTGTGGCTGAGCAGCTTGATGCCCCTAAAGTTATTACAATCTTGGATATCCCCTTTGTTTTTGTACAGTGGGATGACTGTACTGACCCTCCACTCTCTGGGCATCTTGGCGGTCCTAAAAATAACATTGAAAAGCTCCGTGAGCCACTCTAGACCCACTTCCCCCAGAAACTTCCAAACTTCCACTGGTATCTGGTCCAGGCCCACTGCCTTCCCCTTCGCCATTTTCTTCAAGGCCTTCCTAATCTCCTCCTTTGTATCATATCGCCCGCACGCTGATCGCTACACTCTCCGCCCCGACTACAGTCGTCTCCCCCCCTTCCCCATTGAGGAGTTTAGCAAAGAACTTTTGCCATCTCTTCTTAATTTCAGCATCCTCAGTCAACACCTTACCCTCTTCGTCCTTGATACACCTTACCACCCCCAAATCAATAGTCTTCCTTTCCTTGCCCTAGTCAGTTTAAAAACCTCATTCTCCCCTTCCTTCGTCCCCAATCTATGATACAGTCTATCAAACGCCTGACTCTTTGCTACTGCCACTGCCCTTCTGGCTACCTTCTTGGCCGCCTTGTATCCAATCTTCTTACGCGCTCTCTCGTCCTCCGAGCTGCTGTTCATGAGCTCCGCGTAAGCCTCTTTTTTTGCCTTAACTTTCTCCTTTACCTCTTCGTTCCACCACCAGGCGCCCTCCATCTTGTTACCGCCTCCCCTGGACAGACCTAAGGTTTCCTTAGCCGCCCTTCGGACGCAATCCGCGACAGCATCCCACATCGAGTCGGCGTCTTCAGCCCTCCTCCAAGCTCTCTCTTCAGCTATTCTTTCTGCTATTAACCCCGCCTTCTCCTTTGTGAGGGTCCACCACTTAATTCTGGGTTCTTCAGCTCTCCTCTTCGACCTCTTAGGATACTTGAACTCTGCATCTAAAGCCAGCAGCCTGTGTTGAGTTCCCAGCAACTCGCTGGGAATCACTTTGCATTCCTTACACGATCTCCGAGTTTCCTTCCTCGTTAGGAAGTAGTCAATCTGGGTCTTGCAGGAATTGCTCTTGAAGGTCACTATGTGGTCCGCCTTCTTCTTGAAGAAGGAGTTGGCCACCCACAAATCAAAGGCCACCGCAAAGTCCAGCACAGAGACCCCTCTCGCATTTCTCTCTCCGAAACCGAAGCCCCCGTGGACCCCATCATAACCTGTTGCCTCCGCGCCGATATGGCCGTTAAAGTCTCATTCTATGAACAGTTTCTCACACAACAACTGCTTTTGTTGTTTTTGAAGGACAATTTTGACAGGCAATATCCCCGTCAAAACGTGCGACGTCGTTTTTGACCGAAAGTTGAATATTTTGACGGGTGGGGAACTGAGCGCAGATCTCGAGGTCCATTTTGACGAGTTAGCGTTGTTTTTGACCGACGCCCGTCAAAATTCAAGCATTTTTTGACGGCGTGTAAATCTTTTGACGGGGCCCGTCAAAAACTGAGGGGAATGAAAAGTCTGGCACGCACCGAAAGCCTGCAACATTTACTCAGCCAACGCCCCTCCTCTCGTCTTCTTCCCCAAGCCAGGCCCCCCTCCCCCCATCTTGAAGCTCAGCAAAAGCACCCCTGCTCAGCCATTACTGTGCGTGTCCTCTTCCTCTGCAAAGCTCACGGACCCAATTTGTGAATAGTGCACCCACCCTTCTATAAATCTGACCTTCCACTTCGCCATTTCATTGCAAATTGCGTCGTTGCTGAAGTCGACATTGTCAAACCTGATCTGTGCACTTCGGAAATTTGAAGCTGTGGAAGGCAACGTGTGAGTTCCTCTTCGAATCCCTTGGTAAGTTTCTGGAATTTCTTCTTTGGAGTAGGTAGATTGTATTTATTATTCTATTATCCCTAATAATACATGCTAAAATATATATTTGTGTTGAAAAATACAAAATATTAATAATAATGATGGAAATAAAAAACATTTTGGTCCGTAGGAGTCACAAAGGGCAATACAATATAATAAGGGAGGGGCGAATAGAACTTGAGACCTAATATATCCAGTAAAGAGTACAATACAATGAGGGAGGGGAGAATCGAACCTAAGACCTAATGTACCCAGTAAAAAGAGAGATATTGGCGGTTATCAAGATAAATCCAAGGGCTGAGATTGCCTAAGATTTTGATGAACGGTTGTAAAACTTGGATTAATGAGAAGCTTGGATTGAGGGAGGGAAGCATTTTTAGGCATCCACCCATTATAGCATTTGTAAGACAAAGATTTAAAATAAATATGTCAAAATTTTCAAGTTCAACACTCCCTTTTTCTATTAATTTTATAATTTTATGGAAAATGAGGGGAAGTTTTACCACTTTCAGTATCATCTATACTATATATAAAAGCAATGTTGTGATGATGTGGAATTTTCTTGCATTCTCATTAATTAGAAATTTCGAACCCTTGGATTCATTCTCTCTCCTCATCATAACCATCCGATTATTGAAAATAATTAACTTATAATTTTCAAATCTCCCACATAGTGGTAAGGGAAAAAATGTTAAATAAGGAAATGATCGTAAGCAAGTATAATCTTTTAAAGTATAATTCCATAATTGTCGAAATGAGGATTATGGAGTATTTTTTCTAAAAGAAATTATTATGCAGTAATTAGTGATTATAAAAATTATAAAAGAAATATTCGTCTTAAACCTTTTGAATTTATTCCGTCTCCTTATCACCACTAGATTGTAGAAAAATATTAATCCTGGGAAGTATAATATCAAGAAGTATAATTTAGTAATGGTGAAAAAAAATCATTAACAACTGAGGAAATGATAATAGAAAAGCATAATCTCGAGAAGTATAATTCTGTAATGGTTGAAATAAAAATTATGGAGTGGCTATACCTTTAGTATTATTTCAAATAATAAAATCAAATAAAGAATAATCCCATAATTATGGAAATATAAATTATGAAGTAGTTAGTAACAAATAACAATTGTGTTTAAATTCTTTCATGTTTTATTTATGTTGTTCATTTATGGATTTTTATTTTTTTATAAGAAAAACTCTAATAATTTGATCCTCTTCTTTGGCGTTTCAAATTTTTAATGGAAACAACAATGCAAACTATTTCACATGTGTCTAAATTATTTGGTGACCTATTTATTTACATCAATTAAAAAATTTCAAATATCTATACTACAAATTATAATATGATTTTCATAATTTATAAAAGTTACTATTAAGATATATAAAAGAAACCATAAATTTTGACTTCCTTTTTTACATACGTAGATAAGAGTATAGTCTTTTATATTTTCAAAGGCTTTGCTATTTTAGAAATTGAGTGAGGTGGTCATGTTGGGGTTTAGAACAATAAGGAGGGGGTGTTAGGGGATTTCATTGGGTTAGGAACGTTTGCAGTATGATCAAATTGCATTAATGGACATATGAGATAAGTTTAATATTAAAAAGTTGATCCTAATTTGTAAAGTCTTTAGAACGATTTTGATTAACTTATTTACCTTCAAAATATGCCTGCAGCATTAACAATGTAATTTTTCAGTTTTCTCTTTAAAATCATCGCATATGTTCAATACTACATGCATGTTTGAATCAATGTAATTTTCTGTTTTCATTGTTACAAAAAATAAGTAACATGATGGTTAATTACCTTTCAAATTGTATTGAGCGGTAATCATATTAATTTTCTCACCAAAGGGTGTGTTCGATAAACTTAGTTGTTTTAATAATAGTTGATTGTTTTACTAACTGTTAGCAGTTTTACTAACGATTAGTTATGACCTACTAGTGGTTAGTGGTTAACTATTCAACTATCGATTTAAAATAAATGTGTTTAGTAAATGCAACTATTGAAGTAGCAGATTTATGTAAAATAGCTAAAAATGGTACACTAAATAAAGGTTTTTAGTAAATAAAAAGAATAATTTTGTAATTTACAATACAACCACTAAGGGTATGCTCGGTAATAGAGGTTGAAGTAGAGGTGAGTGGTTTGTAGTGGTCAAAATGTTATGGATCACTACTTAAAGTGCTCGGTAAAGTAGTGAATGAGATAGTGGTTAGATGTTTAAGTAGTGTTTTTCAAAAGTTAATGAAAGTAGTTTTTAAGAACCTCTACCTAGTGGTTGCATTGTAAATTACAAAATTCTTCTTTTTATTTACTAAAAAATTTTATTTATTGTGCCCCTTTTAGTAATTTTATATAAATCTGTTATTTTAACAACTACATTTACCAAACACATTTATTTTAAATCGCTGGTTGAACCGCTAATCATTAACCACTAGTAGGTTATAGCTAATCGCTAGTAAAATCGATAACAGTCAGTAAAATAATTAATTTAAATAGTTCATTTTACTGAATACGTCCCAGATTCTAAAAAATTATTTTCAATAACTTTTAAAAAACAATACATAAACCTCTAACTACGATCCATCCACTCAAACACTGTTAAAATCTCACGCCTTCTTGAACTGGGTCAGCATGATAAGGTCGGAGGCGGACTGCAGAGTGAAGACTAGAGAGAGAGCGAGAGAGAGAGACGATGGGGAGGTTGCTGCAAATGCCATATGAAATGTCTGTGAAGATAATGGTGGGTTCTTTGGAGAAGAACTTGTTGCCTGATGCTGTGATTAGGAGGCTCACTCGCCTTCTTTTGGCCTCTCGTCTTCGTTCTGGCTACAAACCCACCTCTCAACTTCAGCTTTCTGACCTCCTACACTTCGTCCACTGTAACTTCTTCCCCCTATGTCTCTGAGAAAATTTCTGCATTACATATGCATTTTCAACAATTACTAGTAAAGCAAGCATAATAGCAATCTCTGCCCTGAATGATTTATTTTTTTAATGGAATTGTAGTGATGGGTGATTATATTGATGTAGTATTATGGTACTGTGTCGATGAAGATTCTTAACAGAATGAGAATGCAATCAGAAATAGGAATATGACATGGGTATGCAGTGGTATTGCTACAATTGAAAGAAGGGACTGGGGTGTGGAATTGATATGGTTGTTCAATTGTTAATACTGCCATACACAAGTGTAAAACAGCAGATTATCAATTTATAGGAAAAGGTGTCATTCAAATCATGCTATTTAAATATGGTCAAAATGGATTGATTTGGGTATTTGATTCAAATTGGGTGCTTTTTGGTTCTTGAAGTATCTAGATTTAGATTAGCTATCAGATTGGGTAAGGTCAAAAAATAATGAGTTTTCTGCTTGAATTGAGAAAGGGGGCTAGCCTTTGGTAGAATCTTTTAGGGTTTGAAAAGTTCGGATAGTGTTGACTTTAATTTGTTTATTTACATCTCAAAAGTTATGTAGATGTCTACAAACCTGTGTTCATAGTAATGTGATGCGAAGTTTGTAAATTTGCAGCTTTAAGAGAAATGCCAATAGCTATTCAGACTGAAAAGCCAAAATCCCAACATTATGAGCTCCCTACTTCCTTCTTCAAGCTTGTGCTCGGGAAGCATATGAAGTACAGGTAAATATTGTTTTTAATTAATATCGTGGTTTACACATTCTCAGTTTATAAAGATTGCAGAATGAACCCAAGTACAATGGTTGGCCACTAATTGTCGAAATTAAATATGTGATTGAAACTAAAGTCACAGTGGCAGATCTAGAAACTTTGGATGAGGATAGCAACTTGGTGGATTAATATGGTAACTAATTCATAAGCCTTTGGATATCCAAATAAGTATGAACTGTGAGAATCTTCTTTAGCCAATGGTGGCTAAGCAAAGGCTAAGATAGAGTGAGCTTTGGTGATCATGTGCAGTTCCCATTTGCATTCTTGCCTGCTTGTACTAAACCAGTTATCCTAGACTCGATTACAAATTTGAGACTTGTATTGATCCTCAAATACAACAAGCAACAATTAGCCTAAGCAATTCATTCCTTGTTCTTCTGTTAAACCCTCTAGCTCTAACTCGTTCATATTTTTGAGGAGGAGATGCATACATACATCCTTTATGAGATGGGGGAAAGAAGCTTTGCTTTGACTTGAATCTTAGTATACAAGATCTGCTGTTGGTGTCACTGACCTTTTTTGTTCCTTTTTTTTTCTTTCCAATTGTTGCAGTTGCTGTTATTTTTCTGATGAGGTGACCAACCTAGATGCGGCGGAGAAAGCAATGTTGGACTTGTACTGCGAGAGGGCGCAGTTAAAAGATGGCCATGCTGTTCTTGATGTTGGATGTGGCTGGGGGTCACTTGTCTTGTACATTGCACAGAAGTACAGCAATTGTAGGATCACTGGGATTTGCAATTCAGTGACACAGAAAGCATTCATTGAGGAGCAGTGTAGGTGAGTTTTTTGAGTATATCATTTGACAACTGAGGGCTCCAAGGAACAATTTCCTTGCAGTTCAATTATCGGTATACTGTCAAAAACTGAACCTCATTGAGGTTTTGGATTTTGAAGGCCTTTTCAACCAAAAACCAAAATTATTGGATTAATGCTGGCCGTCTGGAAATTCGACGCCACCAGAGTAAAAACACTAATTGTGGAATAGGAATTGAGTACTTTTCTGAGCAAATTGGTGTTTGCTAACGTAGCTGAACAAAATCCTGAACCTGTAGATTTTCTGACCCTCCGAGCAAAATGTATTTTATTGGTTCAGTGAACTTCAGCTGCAGAATGTGGAGATCAAAGTAGCAGACATTAGTACCTTCGAAATGGACGGATCCTACGACCGAATATTCTCTATTGAGATGTTTGAGGTATGTACCTCTTCCTACAGCTCTACCTGTTTTATTGGCAGTTATTTTTCTGACAGTCCTGTAAAGTTTGATGTGGTTATTATTGCTGCAGCATATGAAGAACTATCGGGATCTTCTGAAGAAGCTATCCAACTGGATGAAACCTGATGGCCTTCTATTTGTCCATTACTTCTGCCACAAAGCATTTGCATATCATTTTGAGGTACTTTCTCTCGATACCACAGCAGCTCTGTTAGCATATATGTACAGTTGTTGAAACCAAAGGCAGCTTCTTCATATTTAAGATCAGTATGAAGTATTGAGTACCCCCACTCTGGTAATCTTATGCAGGATGTTAATGACGATGATTGGATCACGAGGTACTTCTTTACTGGAGGGACAATGCCATCTGCAAACCTCCTACTGTACTTCCAGGTGAGTTTTTCAAGTAATCAGTCTTTACTTGACAATATTTTGTCATTGGAAAAATTACAAAAATTTTCTTTTACCTTGTGGACTTCTACTTCGCTATTTCTGCATCCTTCCTTTTTTTCTTTTCCTGCCTTCCTTGAGAATGTTTGTTAAACTGGGTCTGTGGACAATCAAGAGGGGGACAAAAAAGCTTGTTTCAACGGATCTGTATTCTGTTGTAAAAGTGCCTAGATTTTAATCTTCTTTATACCTGCATGGAGTTAAATCTTTAGTGGGTGGTGTTAATGTTATTGAATCTCTGTTGTTATTACTGCTACTAGTCTCATGTTTCATTTATGTCCACTTTGAAACATTGAAAAAGTCACTTGGAGGCATTTTTTTGAACCATTGATTATGGTGTGCTATAGCCAAAGACCTAAATAAGCTGTCATTTATTTTCTTTTGTTTTCTATTATGCTTTTTCTTTTGGAGTAAGTAGTAGACAGGGAAAGTCTCTGACCTGTTTTTAGAAAAGCTTTAAGTGCAGGGGTAAAGCTGGTACATCTAAACACCCCCCCCCCCCCCCCAAAAAAAAGAGTAGGAGAAAAAACTTCGTTATGGGTCCATCTCAGGGGTATGGATTTGGATCTCAATTTAGTTGTTTTGGCCATATTTTAGAGTACACAACCAAATCAAACGACACTGACACGTTATAACTTTCCTGGGCCTGGTGTAGGTTGGGGGAAGGCATGAAGCCATGAAAGGTTTTAGATGTACCACGAACTTTTGAACATTCAAGCACAATGAAATTGTCACTTGTTCTATTTTTATGTTAGCTGTCAATTTTCGTCCTCTGAACATTGATGTATGCACCAAAAAGCATCTAATGGTACTGGCACTCTGCTATTGCAGGATGATGTCTCTGTCGTCAGTCACTGGCTTGTGGACGGTAAGCACTATGCACAAACAAGGTGAGAACCATTAGATTTTGCATATTCTTCTCAGCGAGCTATAGGTAAAGAGAAGCGCCTGACATTCCCCCTTTCTTGCAGCGAAGAGTGGCTTAAACAGATGGACAGTAACTTGGGTTCCATAAGGCCAATAATGGAGTCAACTTATGGTGAGAACTCCGCTGCCAAGTGGACAGTATATTGGAGAACCTTCTTCATTGCAGTGGCTGAGCTGTTTGGATACAACAATGGCGATGAATGGATGGTGGCTCATTTCCTGTTTAAGAAGAAATAAACCATATCGATATTACCAACAGTATAAACTGCTCATAGCTCCATATCAAATGTCAAATCAAGTTCCTTTCGAGCATAGAGTAAGAACATGACATTCATCTGTTGTAGCATTTATAATTCTTTGGAGAAGGGCATCCTGCAACTATTTGAATCGACTTTTCATTCTAAATTGCCATTATGTATGATTTGAAGAACATTAGAGCCCTTGTAATCAACTTGCTAACGGTGGAGTGTATGCTTTTCTATGAATGAATGGTGTGTTGATGCTGGAAAGTGCGTCAATAGCTTTTGACAGCAAAGTACATGGAGGCCTTTTTTTCTCAGAAGAGTTGAGAAGCCTATGTGTTCAAGACATGATAGGTGCATTGCAATCTCCAGCTGCTGGTTGTCTTTTGTTGTGCCGCTTTGTTTGTGAGTTTTCCATGTATCAAGTAAGGTGATACTCATAATCAAGTGAACGAGAAATACAAACTCAATGTGCAAGCTGAATGGCAGCATTGGGTTATGCTGAGATGGTATTTGCTTTGTTCTCCAAAGCCAAAGCCTAGAATCTCACCTAAGCAGGATGAAAGGTAGTTATGTATCTGCAGCTTTATCCTACAATTGAATTATAGAGAGGAGTATTAGCTCCTAAATCTTAAAAAATTGATGGATCATCAAACCTTGCAACACAATCTAATCATCCCAAAAAAGAGTTGTCTTTCCCTCTTCCTTTCTCTGGTCCTCCTCCAGTAATTTCAAATGTCAACAGATTGTTTTTAGTTGCATCTCTTCTGAAAAGTTAAAACTATTTTCCCTGGTGTTTTTTGTTATCACTCTACTTGTGGATCTGAGATGAGATATCTCATCAAAAGGTTACAGTTAGACAAATACTTTAGAAGTAATGACTTTTGGGCCGGCGGCGGGGGGCCGCCCCCCCAGAAGGGCGTGCTTCTGAGGAAACTAAGGAAGAATGGTAAGAGTTTTAATAAGGGGAAAAGGAGTGAGAGTGAGGTAGGGTAGAAGAGAGCAGGGCCTTTTTGGATGCTTTATCGGAAAAGTGAGAAAGAGTTAAAAAAATAAAAATTAATAACTGCAAGCAAATAACAATTATCATATATATATATATATATATATATATATATATATATATATGTGTGTGTGTGTGTGTGTGTGTGTGTGTGTAGTGTATACGCACACATATTTATACACACATGTGTGTGTATCATATATATTTATATAACTATATATAAAATTGAGTGTTTCTATTAAGTGTCATACCATTATTGGTTATGATATTAAGTACTATTTTAATTAATTTTGTTTCTTTTAGCATGTATACAATTCTTTTTTATTTATTATATAATTTACAAAATCTTCCATCTTTTCTTTAATCAATTACTTTAGAAATATCATTGATAAACACTTACTTGCAAAAGTAGAACATGCATAAAGTGAAAAAACAATAGATACAAAGATTCTTTAACTGATAAAATAAATCTGAACAATGAAAAATATTGTTGATTAAATATTTATAATTCTAGACATTGAGATATTGGTTCACTTAACCCTTGCATTGCAAGAGGAATAATTCTAGTGTATATATAAAACTGAGTTCAAATGTTGCGGTCATGACACGCGTCATGTTAAGCATTTATTGAGATTTTATTTAAAAAATAAAATTTAAAATAATATGTGATTTAAAATCATCATAATAAATAGTGTCTTTTTCACTAATTTCATGAAGAAAAATGGAAATAAATTATAGATATCTTAATATTATCATTTCTAAAAATTTAAATTATAAGATTAATTATAATATTTTTAAAATATTTTAGTTAAAATTTTAAAACAAACCATGCATAACACGGATTTAAAAGTGTGTGTGTGTGTCTCTCTCTCTCTCTCTAAGCACAGGCACGTAGATTTTTCTTGACCAAAGGGTCGGTTCTTTTCGTAGGTAAATTCTAAAATACCAACTTCAATCCAATTCTACCTACTTCAACCCACTTTTACTATTTTAACTAAGTTCAAATTTATCACATGAAAAAAAAATTCAACCCCCATCAACCTACTTCAATCCCTCTCAACTTACTTCAACTCACTTCATCCTTTTACCAACCTCAATTTAACCACGAATAACTACGAAAAGAACAAGCCCAAAGTCTCAACTCCTTTTGAACTGTTTGGAGGCTATCCTGATAAAGTGATAAGGAAAGGGCATGAACTACAGAATGAAGACCGAAGTCTACAGGGAAGGGAGAGAGAGGATGGGGAGGTTGCTGCAACTGCCATATGAAATTTCTGTGAAGATAATGGTGGGTTCTTTGGAGAAGAACTTGTTGCCTGATGCTGTGATTAGGAGGCTCATTCGCTTTCTTTTGGCTTCTCGTCTTCGTTCTGGCTATAAACCCACCTCTGAACTTCAACTTTCTGACCACCTCAACTTCATCCACTGTAATTTCTCCCTCTATCTCTCTGAAAAAATTGCTGCATTACATATGCATTTTGCATCAATTACTAGTACAGCAAGCATTTGTTAATGTAAGTGATGTGTAATCCTGCTGATGCTATTATGGTGTCGTGTGTTGATTGCTCAAATGCTCTAGTGGGCATTTTTGCCCTTGTGTAATCAAGAAAAATTCTTGGCAGAATGTGAATGCAATCTGAGGTCAGGAATATGATATGAGTATCCAATACTATTGCTACAACTCAACAAAGGAGATAGGGTGCGGAATTGATTATGATGTGGCCTACCTAAATGGATTGATTTGGGTATTTGGATCAGATTGGGTCCCCTTTTGTACTTGAAGTATGCGGATTTGCCGTCTTCTTTTGCAATAACCTGTCAAGGGCATGCAATTTGAGTGAGGTCAAAGTTGGAGTTCGGGCACAAATTATTACATACAATTGGTGGACAGTTCATTTTGTCCGTCTGATCTTTACTATATATATTAGAATGTGCGACAATTTTTCACAAAGTAACAATTGCTCTAGTTTTGCCTTTGTTTGGCACCCTATGGGTCATGGGTTTGAATCTACTTGAACACAATGTTAAGGTGTTTTTTCTGCCTCCTAATCTTCCTTTAATATTTTTTAAAAATAATTTAAAATAATTTAGGCCATTAATTTATTTATTTACCCTTCATTTACTTAAATTTATTTATTTATTTATTATTTCATTCAACTAAGTTTGCTCTCTCTCTCCCCCCCTCTTTATATATATATATATATATATATATATATATATATATATATATATATATATATAAAGTATTACTCATTAAATATATACCGTAACTTATCAAAAATTATAATGCAACTCACTAAGATAATGTCATGCCTCAAATCATGAACAGGAATGTATAATTGTGTATTATATTGTTTACTCGCTCATTTTGATTAGGAATAGTTAGTATGCTCATTGAATCATATTGATCACGAATATATTTTATAACATACTAAATATATATCACAGCTCACTAAATAAAGATCTTAACTCACTAAAAGAAAAAGTAAAAGTGTAAATGATTGAAACCTTCAAGTATGTCATTCTTGTACATATAAAGAATCTTATATTTGAGTTAATCAAAAGAAATATCATAACACATTAGAACATAAATATAAAGTATTGCTCACTAAAAATATACTATAACTAGCCAAAAATCACAATGCAACTCACTAAAAAAATCATACTTCAAAATATGAACAAAAATGTGTATGTGCTCACTAAAATTGTGTATTATATTGTTTACTTGCTCATTTTGATTAGCAATAGTTAGTATTGCTCATTGAATCATATTGGTCATGAATATATTTTATAACTCACTTAATATATATCATAGCTCACTAAAAGAAATAGTAAGAGTATGAGTGATTGAAACTTTTCAAGTATGTCATTCTTGTACATATAAACAATGTTATATTTGAGTTAATCAAAAGATATATCATAACACATTGGAAGATAAATATGAATTATTGCTCATTAAACATATACTATAGCTCACTAAAATTCACAATGCAACTCACAAAAAAAATCGTACATTAAATATGAGAAAGAATGTGTATGTGCTCACTTAAATTGTGTATTACATGTTTGCTCACTCTTTTTTATTATGAATAATTAATACTAATCACTAAATCATATTGATCATCAAATATATTTCATAACTCACTAGAGGACTATTACTACTCACAAAATAAATATCATAACTCACTAAAAAAAGAATAATATAGATACCTATATTATAATTTACTGAGCTTCATATGCACAATATCATTTTTTTTGTATAATAGCACATTTTAATAAGTTATATAATATTTTTACTGAGCGAAACTCGGACATATAAAACATGTTGACTTGGATATCAAGATAAGTCTACTCATTAAAAGTATCTATTAGCTCACTAAAAAACGGATCTCAGCTCACTAATATATTTTAGTGAGCTGTACAATATTTTTATTGAGCGAAACTACGTGTGCATTTGCATATTTTAGTGAGTTATATACTATTGTTAGTGAGCTGAAATTTGGTTGACAGCATCTTTTATACAACCGGTTGTATGATATAACAATTGGAGTTTGGGTTGCTCCTGTTTTTGTGATCTTTATCTTATTCTGGACTCATTTCAGTTTGTTCTTATCAAGCTGTCATTCTACAGTGTTTGCCACAGTAAAAAATAATAATGAGTTTATTAATTCCACTTGAATTGAGAAAGGGGCTAGAATTTTGCTACAATCTTTTAGGGTTTGAAAAGTTTGAGTAGCGTTGACTTCAATTATTTAAATTTATATTTCAAAAGTTATCTAGATGTTTACAAATTTGTGTTCATAGTAATGTGATGAAAATTTTAAATATGCAGCTTTAAGAGCAATGCCGATAGCTATTGAGACTGATAAGCCAAATTTCCAACATTATGAGCTCCCTACTTCCTTCTTCAAGCTTGTCCTAGGCAAGCATATGAAATACAGGTAAACATTGTTTTCAACTAATATCATGGCTTACAAATTCTCATTTTATGAAAGATTATAGAACACAGCCAAGTTATGTGTATAATAGTTGACCTTTAATTGTTGATCTGCTTGTAGCAGATTGGCTTGGTTGCCTTTCCTCCACCATCCCCATTGCCAATTAATTGGGAGACTGAGGGCTGTGGATTGGGCCTTAGGCATGACAACCGTGTCTGCCTTCCCCTAAACTAGTTGGCCTATTGGGTCTTCCCTGAAATGGACAGCCCAAAAGACAACTCATACTTATTAAAAAAAAAATTATGTTTTCACTTACTAAAGCTAACTAAAGTGTCTCAAGCTAGACAACCAAAACTCACAACAAAAACTCATGCATCTAAGCAAAATCAAACATAAAACCACTAGCAAAACAAAGAACTAATAGACTAGCAAACAAACCTAGAAGTATGAAATTAAAGAGAGAGACAAGAAACCTAGGCTTGAATCTTGAAATCAATCAATCTTGTACAAAACATATAAAACCTAAGCTAATTTATTTACCCCTAATGGAGTTTTGAAGAGGCTAACAAGTAACAATAACCCTAATCGAGCCCCAAAACTTCCAAGCAAACATAAATAATCCTTCAAGGTTGGTTGGCAGGGACACATGGTCGTGCAACTCTTTGGTTGTTACTGTTCAATGAGATGCATGACCGTGCAATTTCACACGACTAGACGTGCAAAAACAATTGACTTTTTAGTCACTTTTAGAGATTTTGCAGGGCCGTGCAAATATATACACGGTAGGCCACATTGGGCCATTTTTTTCCTTAGATCTTCACTGTTTTGAACCTTCAATATTATTGCCTACAAAATAAACAAAAATCAAATGAGAATTTTAGAAATTAGAATTTGGTACAGAAAAAAGGCAGATAAGTAAGGGTACAAATTACCATGTTTTGGGACCGAACATATAGATATGAGAATTCTTCATGATCCCTTGCTTGTGTTTATCCTGGATTTTGAGAGAAATGGCACAACTAAGAGAAGCAACCATTAGCCTAAAACTTCATTCCCTTGTTCCTCTGTTAAACCCTCTAGCTATAACTCTTTCATATTTTCGAGGAGATTTATATACATACTTTGAGAGAGGGTATGGAAGCTTTGTTAGCATCTTAGTATACAACCTTGTAATGTAATTTTACCTTTTTAGATGTCCCTTCTGTATCACTAACCTTTTCTATCTGGGCTTTTCTTTCTTTTTCCTTTTCGATTGTTGTAGTTGCTGCTATTTTTCTGATGAGGTGACCAACCTAGATGATGCTGAGAAAGCAAAGTTAGACTTGTACTGCAAGAGGGCAGAGTTAAAAGACGGTCATGCTGTTCTTGATGTTGGATGTGGCTGGGGATCACTTGTTTTACACATTGCACAGAATTACAGCGATTGTAGGGTCACTGGGATTTGCAATTCAGTGACACAGAAAGCATTCATCGAGGAGCGATGCAGGTGAGTTTTTCGAGCATGTCCTTTGTCAATCAAGGGGCTACAAGTGAAAAGTTTCCTTGCAGTTCAATTATCAGTGCACTGTCAGAAAGTGACCCTGTTTTGAGGTTTTGGGTTTTGAACACGACTTTTTCAACCCAAACCAAAATAAGCCAAATCTAGATGACCCAAAAATGATTGGATTAACACCGGCCATCTGGACATGTGAGGCCTCCATTCTGAATGGGCATTGAGTACTCTTTTGGTCCTTTGGAGCAAAGCATGTTGTTGCACTAACTTAGCTGAACAAAATTCTGAATATTTTCTGTCCCTCAAAACAAAATGTATTTTGTGGTTCAGGGACCTTCAGCTGCAGAATGTGGAGATCAAAGTTGCAGACATTAGTACCTTCGAAATGGACAGATCCTATGACCGAATATTCTCTATTGGAATGTTTGAGGTATGTAACTCTTCCTGCATCCTACCTGTTTTATCTTGAGTTTATTTTCCAGACGATCCTGTAAAGTTTCATATGGTTATTATGACTGCAGCATATGAGGAACAATCAGGATCTTCTCAGGAAGATATCCAACTGGATGAAATCTGATGGCCTTCTCTTTGTCAATCACTTCTGCCACAAAGCATTTGCATATCACTTTGAGGTACTGGTTACCACAGCAGCTCAGTCAGCATCTACAATTTTGTGCATATGTAAATTTACCAACCCACCACCCACACCGGGCAAAAAAAATAATAATAAATTAGTATGAAGTATTGAGTACCTGCCCTCTGGTAATCTCATGCAGGATGTTAATGACAATGATTGGATGGCGAGATACTTCTTCACCGGAGGGACAATGCCTTCTGCAAACCTCCTGCTGTGCTTCCAGGTGAGTTTTTTGAGGAATCATTCTTTGCTTAACAATATATTTGTCAATGGCAATTAACCAAAATCTTCTTTTACCATGTGAACTTCTACTTTGTTATTTCTGCATCCTTCTTGCCCCCTTATTTTCCTGAGAGTGTTTTCGACAATGGGTCTTTGGACAATCAAAAGGGAAAACAAAAAACCTCTACTTGTTTCAACGGGTCTATAGTGAAAATGCATGCATTTTAATCTTCTTCTTACCTACACGCAGTTAAATCTTTGCTGGGGGTTGTTAATGTCATTGAATCTCTGCTATTAATAACGCTGCTGGTCTCATGGTTCGTTATATCCACTTTTAAACATTGAAAGAGTCACTTCAATGCATTTTCTAAACCATTGATTATGGTGTGCCATAGCAAAAGACCTCAACAAATTCTCTTCTTTTCTTTTTTCTTTTTTTCTTTTTTTGGAGAGTAGACAAGGAAAATTTCTTAAACTTTTTTTAAGGTTCAACTCTGGGGTATGGATTTGGATCTCAATTTAGTAGTTTTGGCCATACTATAGTATCTTACCAGTGCAAACCACACACTCTAATAATTCGCCATTTATCGTTACTCAGCATGGGATAGATACAGCAAGTCTCCTCTATCTTTCTAGTGAATTGCTGTTGCCATTAGACCTTCAGCTGAAAATGCTGTTTCCTTTTGGAACGCGTAATATACCATGAACTTTTGAACATCCATACACAATGAAATTGCCTGTTGGTTTATTTTTATCTCAGCTGTCAATTTTCGTCCTCTGAACATTTATGTATGCACAAAAAAACATCTAATAGTACTACCGCTATGCTGTTGCAGGATGATGTCTCTATTGTCAATCACTGGCTTGTGGACGGTAAGCATTATGCACAAACAAGGTGAGAACCATTAGATTTCCTGTGTTCTTCTCAGTGAGTTATAGGTAAAGAGAAGCCCCTGACATTCCTCCTTTCCTACAGCGAAGAGTGGCTTAAACGGATGGACACTAACTTGGGTTCAATACGGCCAATAATGGAGTCAACTTATGGGAAGGACTGTGCTACCAAGTGGACAGTATATTGGAGAACCTTCTTCGTAGCAGTGGCTGAGCTGTTTGGATATAACAATGGCAATGAATGGATGGTGGCTCAATTCCTGTTTAAGAAGAACCCTTGTAATCAACTTGCGAACAGTGGGGTGTATGCTTTTGCTATGCCTCTTTTGTTTGTGGGTTTTTCTATGTATCACTTAAGGTGATAATCATTATCAAGTCAAGGAGAAATGCATAACTCAATGAACAAGATGAGAGGTAGCATTGAGTTCTTCTGAGGATATTAGGTAGTTACATATGTGCAGCTGAATTACAGAAAGTTGTATTAGCTTCTAAATCAAAGAGGAACTAATTGTGTGTTACTCCATAATGAAAGAAACAACTGGGGCATTTCACTTTAGTAATTCAAAGTCCTGCACTAGGGCAATTGGGTTGCTCGCCAATAGATACGTGCAAGTTTGGACTATTTTTTTTTCCAGCTTAGATTGTATGGACTAAAGTAAAATGTCACTTTAAACTTTCTCTGCTTTGTTTCTATAGAGTAGTATGTAGCCTGTGGTTTTTAAATCTATAGTCAATCGGAAGCAGTCTATCTGTAATTTTACAATTCAGAGATAAGGTTGCTGCATCAGAGCCTCATACCCTACCTAGTGGTAGGATTTTTGGGATATTGGATTTGGATTTGAATGAACATTTATAGCACAAAATTAGAGTCTACGAATTTCAGGTGAAACAATTTTCGTTTCCAATAGATTTTCTTAAGTTCATAAGAATCATAACACAAGTAAATATCTAAGGTTAGGAAAGTGAATGGAGTTTAAAATCTTGAATTATGTAAAGATTAGGAAAAATCTTATTATTAGTACTTGAAGAGTTTAAATATGTGGAGAAGTGTAAATGTGGAATTATCTGGAAAAGAAGACAATGACTTGGAGCCTGGAGGGGTCTTTTCTATTTATACTTTTTTTATTAAAAAAAAAAAACAACCATTCATTCATCTAGGCCCTACTCGTATGAATGGGTGCAGGCACTTGTAATTAATGGATCATCAAGCCTTGCAATATAAATTCAAATGCCAACAGATTATCTTTAGTTGCATCTCTTCTTAAAACTTGATTTTTTTTTTTTACTTTGGTGTCTTTTATCATTCTACTTGTCTTAGTTGAGATCATTTCATCGAAAAGTTTAGACGTATTTATAGTTTAGTGTCCATAACTTTTTTTTTCTTTTTTTTTTTGAGAGAGACTAATAGATTATTTAGGTTAACCCTCGATGATATATACTCTTATATATAGTCGGTAATCATCTCTCGAATTAAAAGGTTACTCTAAAGTAATTAATTAACAGTCACTTTAAAAACATTAAAAATCACAACTAAATATGTCCATCTCAACGTCTTCTTTGTGTAAGACGATCACTTCCAAGAATTTATAAGTAAGACGATCACTTCCAAGAATTTACGTCTATATACTGTCAACACTATGGAAGAATCTAAGAATTTACTCCATCCTGATGATCATCAAACCATGTAAGAAATTCCTCACCCTTATCTCATTCAATAAAAGGCCTTCAAGACTGAATAAGGCTGGGATGGTGAGGGATCCCCAAGCATCATGAATATAAGAATGCATGAACCAGTGCGGTGTACGTACGTACCAGCCCAAGACTCAAACAAGACAATCACTCGGAAACGGAGAGAGGAAATACCTTGCACTCTTGCTGCAAAAGACTTGTTAATTGTTTTGGCTCAAATTAAAGACTATATTATTATGTATTAAATTGAAAAATAAATAGTACAGGTAACCCATCTACATTATTATGACAGTTTATAAATTCGAATTATGATGATTGTAGAATAAACTCAAGCTCTGGTAAATCCGTAATTCATTTTATCTTCGCCTCTGACATCACCAAGCTTTTTCTGTTCTTTCCTTCTGTTCTAGTTGCTGTTATTTTTCTGACAAGCAGCAGATGGAACTAGATGAGCCAGAGAAAGCAATGTTACAATTATACTGTGGAAGGGCAGAGTCAACAGATGGCCATGATGTTCTTCATATTGGATGTGGGTGGACATCTCTTGTTTTGTACATTGCTCAGAACCACAACAATTGTAGGGTCACCAGGATATCCAACTCGGCCATGCAAAAATCATATATTGAAGATCAGTGTACATGTGTCATTTCATAAGAGATCCTTTTAAATCAAGGATTTAAACAGAAACAATCTCTTTGCAATTGAATGACAAATACATTGTCAGAAATTGGCCATGCTAAATTTGGGTTCTGAACGTGACCTTTTGAACCCAAAGTGAACACAGGCCAACCTCAATGACCTGAAAATTACTGGATAAAACTAAGAGAATTCTTTGCTAATCTTTTGACCTAGCATACTTATAACGATAATTATGGAATGAGGTATGAGGTATAAGTATCCTTTCCAGATCTGAGCAGAACATGGTGCTGCACTAACCTAGCTGAAACAACTTCTGAAAATGTCAATTTCCTGATTCTCTGAACATATATTCTTGTTGTGCAGGGATCTTCAGCTGCAGAATGTGGAGATCATAGAAGCAGGCATTAGTACATTCAAAATAAAGGGCTCCTACAATCGAATTTTCTCCGTTGCCACGTAGAGGCATGTAGATCTTCCTATAATCACAATTATTTTATCAGGACCTTATTTTGTCAGACCACCTCTTTCCCCATGTGATGTTAGCTTTTAATATTACAACAGCATATGAAGAACTACTAAGATCTTCTAAAGAAGATATCCAACTGGATGAAACCCAATTGGCTTCTATTTGTTGATAATTTCTGCCACAAATCATTTGCATATGAGGTGCTTCCTTAATATCACAGTGATAGTCTGTCATGGGGTTTACACTTGGTGAAACCAAAGGCAACTGCAGCAAATGAGTCTTCCGTAACATATTCATAAACTCCCTTCAATAATCCTTGTGCAGGACGTTGACAATGATGATTGCTTCCTGAGATACTTCTTCAGCGGAGGCACAATGCTTTCCTTGAACCTCCTCTACTTCCAGGTGCAAGTTTGTCAGAGATCAATCTTTATTGCAGCTCAGTGTACATTATGAAAACAAAATCAACAAATATGGGTTCTTTCTTCCCTCTACTTGAACTTAGGGTTTACTGCTAAGTATTCTCCTTGATGCTCAGAAGGACTTCACTAACTCACCAATAATGATGACTGACTATGGTTATGCCATTGTAGGATAATGTCACTGTTATCAATCACTGGCTTGTACATGGAAAGCATTATGCTCAAACAAGGTGAAAATCAATGCTGATCTCATGCTCTTGTATCAGTATAAGAGGACGTCTGATCCCCCCCCCCCCCAACCCCTCTTTCTTTCTTAGCAAAGAGTGGCTTAGAGGGATGGACAGTAACTGGGGTTCAATAAGCCCAATCATGGAGTGTAACTTACGGGAAGGACTCAACTACTAAGTGGACAGTACACTGGAGAACCTTCTTCACAGCACTCGCAGAGCTATTTGGTAACAACAATGGAAAAATGGATGGTCGCTCATTTCCTATTCAAGCAGAAATGAATGTTAAATTGCCATTCTGTGTGCTTCTATCATATCATATGGCACTGAAACCCCTCTAACATGGGGGCAGTTGATGAGTTTCTTAGAATAAAAGAAATGTCAGATATTGTGTTTCTATTATATGGCATTGAAACTGCATCAATCTAGGGGCAGTAGAATAAGCCGCCCATGGCTCTTATGAACCTTGCTATACTACTACATAATACAAAGGAAAAGATGACAATTTAGTAAGACATTTGCCTTAATCCCCAAAAGTCAAAACTAAAAGAATTGTCAAGTAGTTTCCTAAGACAATTGCTTGCCACTTCAACAGGACAAACATTTTCCGCGTTCAATGAAAGAATACAGAAGAGAACGTAACATTTACAAACCAATATGTGGCATATATCATCTGTAACTTTCCACCCCAATAAACAAAAAGATGAGAGTGGAAAGACTAGAAATTCATCAACACATAGAGATTTGACAGTTAAGTGTTCTGGAAAACTTCGATGGATGAGCCCACAAGAAGATGACGATACCTACTCAAAGGAAATCAAAAAACTACATGCTAAATCGACATGCTAAACCAAAACACTATAAGAAATAATATAAAGCAGGCAATGGGTTGTCTCAATGACACCAAATCCGCCAGTGTGAATTTCAATTTCATTGTGTGCTTGCAGAGAAATGCATGTACACACTATTGCGGATTGCCATGCTAAGATGACCATTAAGGCTTTAAGCAACTAATCAAGATGGTTAAAGGTAACTCCATGGTCAGACTTCATCCCATTAAAACATAAGGATAGAATCATATACTCATGCTTTGCAGAAGGATGAGTGTGAATAAATAACATGAACTAGCAAGGACTGAGATTACTCACTTCACTCGTTCAAACCCTATGAAAAGAACTAAAAACTACAGACTTTCACACAAATGGTGAGAATTGGAGCACTGCCTCCTGTAGCAAGGTTTCAGAATTTGACACGCTTCAGCTTGCAATGGTCTTATGAACATATGTACGACAGAGAAAAATGGACATTGATTTCTCTAATGCTAATATCCACCGGCAAACTCTAAATGTCACCTCGCAGAAAGATCTTTTTTATATTGACTATACTAGATAGATTATCCTGGCAATGGATACCCTCCTTCAATCCTATAGGCCATGTTCTAACAGGTGAGGCACTGTCCTGTACAGCACCATGCAATTCTTCCTAATCCTATGGTCTAATGGTATGGCATAGAGGTTGCAATACGGAACCAAAACCTTCATACTCCGCCCGCAACACTGTTTACAATATTAATATACTGCTCTAGGTGCATGAATGTCTGTTTTCCTTCCTGATGCATTGTTTTGCGCATTCGCTTTTCCGTCAGCTATGTCGACGATATCTATGATCTTATTTTGACATTGTGTCATAGGTCTCCTCCAAAACTTCCCCCATAAAAGATAGATTTACACCCATCATATACAAAGTTAATCAAATGTTTCCTTACAAGAAGCTAAAAAATTTAATCAGTTTCAAAGGAGAACAAAATTGACTATAAAATATTGAAGCAACTTAAGAGATCCTACTCAACATTTACAACAAGAGACCATACATTACCTGGCAGCACCCATAGAAGCACCGTCAGTTGAACTCTTGGTATTGACTCGATCCCCGGAAGAAGGGATTCCAAAAGCTTCAGCTTCCAGGAACTTACTCAATTGCTTATCTTCCAAGTGTTGCTGCCAAGAAACAATCAAATTTGACACTCCATTTTCAATTGCACTTGCTTTGCAATATTCCACGAATCAACATACTAATTACATCACAAACTTACAATGAAAGATAAATTTGGCAAAGATGAAGCAGGAAACTTACAGAAAGGCATTCTCTGTACCTGTGCCATTCAGCAACACATTCCTCCTTTTCCCACTGACCCTTCACAAATTTCTCCGCATACCACCTGAAAAATTACATGCCCATGTCACAAAAATAGAAAAATCGATCAAAAGAAGACATTTTGCTATGATTTTGCTGAAAAATTAAAAAGGGCACTCCTTTGATTTCTTCTTTCCCTCTGTTTGTTTCAAGTTTTCTCTGGTTGGTAAGAGAGAGAGAGAGACCGATTGAAGCAGTTGTGATAGGCAGTTCTGAGATCCGCACAAGGAGATGTTGACGAAGGAGAAGATCGTTTGCCTCTCAGAATCCCCATTCGCTCTGAATTTGACCCCCTTCTTTCTAAAACCTGCAAAAACCCCAGTGACACTTGCTGAAATAACAAGACAAGCAAATGATACAAGGGTTTTTTACTGGGTACATGGATTGGAATGAATTTTGACAAAACAAAAGGGTTCAATACAAATGTAAAATCACTGTAGTCTCTAGCCCATCTATAGGTAAATCCTCTTATTTTTACCGATGTTACATTTTTAAAAATTCGACTCCCCATCAGGGCCACTGAAGGTTTTCCTAGTAGTTAACTTCAGGACCTACAGGGATTTAGTCAAGGTGCGCGCACGCTAGCCCTGACACCCTGGATCATCAAAAAAAAAATTACATTTTTAAAAAACTATATATTTTTGAACGAACACAACTTATAAGACAGGCAAAGAATTAACATATAGTATGCTCAGTACAAATTAATGCATAACTATTAGTACAATAAGGAACAATGGTGTGATGAAAAAGAGTTGTGCAAAGTTGTAGATACATATACAATATGTAAGTACTAGGTAGGGCATATTCTTTTTAACATTTCATAAGTGTTAAAAACATTTCATCACTAATATGCATTGATTAGCACCAATTTCTATTAATCCCCAATTAATCATATTTCTAAGTTATAATTTCTTAATATTTAATACTCATCAATATTGATCAATATTCATCAACATTCATTAACAGTAAGCCACCAACTAGTTTTAAATTACTTATAATAAGTGAAAAAAATATATACTTGAAAAAAAATACTCTTAATATCATCAATTATAAAATTTATATATAATTCTTATTTCTTCATTAGAGTTAATTGCTTGGAAATAGTTTTTATGGAGGTCATAGTTAAATTATCATCTACTTCATCTACCAACAAGAAAATAAATAGCAATTGAGTTGAACCCTCCCTTTGGATTGAGTGAAGAGGGAAGGAAATGAAGGCTATTCTCCTTATTTTGAAAAATTAAATGACTGAAAGGTAGCGACGGATTTAATAATTTATTTTATATAGGTTTGCGTCTCCGAGAGAGTATGATATAAGAATTGTTTTTCTTATTTATTACACTTGAAAATAACCTAAAATCGAAAAAATAAAAAAAGAAAGAAATCACAGGACACTCTTTCACATATGTGTTTCTCATATGAATAAGGGTTAATACTCCATCTGTCACAAATTATTTTTATAGTTTGACATTACACGTATATTAAGATTTTAGTCAAATCTAATATCGTTGCCAATTATGTTCATTACTTGGTAGAGTTTAAAATATTAAAATCTAAATTTCTAATCATCAAAGAATTGTTTTACTATATCTGATCCACTAGAAATAACTAGTCTTGAAAATATAAATACAAAAGTCTCTATTTTCTAGACATTAATTATTTATTATTTGGCCATTATTTTAAGGCATAGAACGAAAAAAATAGTTACTTAATTGTGTCATACATAAAATATGCAAATAATTTGCAATGTCTAAAATAGGAATAACAAGCAATTAAAATAGGACGGAGGGAGTATATATATGCTTATGTGACTTATATATACTCTTAGGAGTACCAGGTGAGCTTATTCTAGTAGTGTGGAAGGGTGCAGTTTTTATAATGCCCACCAGGGTTCGAATCTTGGTAAGCACAATTATAGTATTCTTGGAGGCACTGTGTCAGCTCGGTGATAAGGCTAGACCTCCATTGGACCTGGTCCAATGATTATATAACCTCCACCCTCGTGCACAAAGCTTGCATTGTGTAAAGGGGATTTAATAGATGAATCAACTTACCACTTTAGAAGAAAAAAAATTACTTCTAAAAATATGATATAGAATTGACTGAAATAGTTTTATGTATATTTGTGGGCGCTGAATTAGATGTAATAATAGTTATTTTGCTTTGGAAATTTTGGTAGTCACAATTTTTCAGCTTCAATTAATTGTATCAAGTTTACTCATCCTTTTACCTTGCTATCTCCTTGTGGTGCTTGTTGCTTCATCATGCCTTGAAAAAAAGTAAATGTAGACAGTGCCTTATTAAATAAGATCCAGCAAAGTACAGATGTAGATTTGAGGTGCATATGTTATTGATCAAATTCTGTCTGAGTCAAAACAACACATGGGAGAGATTAGAAGCCAAACTTGCTAAAAGAATAAATATATTCATCATATCTGTGATAACCTTGAAGGAAAGCCTTGGAGCAACGGTGGGGTTGTCTCTGTGTGACCAAAAGGTCATGGGTTCGAGTCGTAGAATCAGTCACTGACAAAGTCAGGTTAGACTGCCTACAATTCACCCCTTGGAGTGCTGCCCTTCCCCAAACCCTACGTAAACGCAGGATGCTTGTGCAGAAGAGAATTAGATTATACATAGCAACACCCTAGTGTGGAACTTACAGAGGCAAGGTCAGGGGATCCTCACTTACATAGCCTTACTGTTGAGAACAAACGTTGTTTCCAAGATATTCACATAAAACATTTGAAGTTTTGTTTGGAAGTCAAGATTTTGGAAAATGTAATCGCAAAAGAGTTACAAAAAACCCTGGTGCTTCAACAAGAATGGTCAACAATGGAAATATGGCCGCATAGCTAAGTGTTAATGCAATCCTTGCTAGAAGAAAATGCTATTCAAGCGAATACTTCATTGGTACTAGATCAATGTGTTGGGTATAAACATAGTTTTCTAGGTTGTATTCTTTAGAAAGGTACGTAACTGTCAAATCCAAATGGCATGAAACATTTGATGCAAAGGAGAATTTTGACGATGTTCAAGCAACATCTGCTGAAGATGGGAACTTGAGATTGAATTGGAAAGAGTGACTACTGCTTTAAAGGCCTCTGAGCCCCACAGTGTGAAGTGGAAAGATTGAATCTTGTTAAAGAAGAAAGGCTGGAGGAAACTACAAAGAAGTACGAAGATCTTGAACTAAATCACAAGCAGTTGCAGGAGCAGATGGCAGAAGCTGAGAACGAGTTCGGCAAAAAGCTCAGGGCTCAACAAGATGCATTGGAAGAACATGCTTCCGAGGAAAAGGAGTTTGTGGAAATAAAGGAACTATATGAGAATCTCAAGTTGGATTATGAAGGGTCCAAGAAGAAGATAGAGGGGTTGGAGAAAGAATTACAATCGCGTGTAGCACAATTGGAAGATCTGATGAAATCTTCCCATTCCAGAATAGATGATGCTGACAAAAAGGTTAGAGAGGTGGAATCACTGCTGGAAATAGAAGCTCGCTGGAGTGTAAATGCGTGGGTGCAGAATCAGAGTAGAAGAAATATTCTGGCATGGTGTCAGAGCTCACAGCAGGACTTCAGAAGTTCCAATCTTCGGTGTTAAGCCTTGAGAATGCCCTGCAGACAGCTAGTGAAAAGGAAAATGTTCTATTGGAATCTTTAAATGTGATGAATGAGGAGAAAAGGAATTCAGAGCAAGCATTAGAATGTTCGACCACAAAGCTTCACGAAGCTGAAAATATGCTTGAAGCTTTGCACAATAAATAGTCTCTTATGCAAGAAAAGCTAGGAATCATTGAAAACGACTTCAAGGCTTCTGGATTAAGGGAAAGTGAGATTGTAGAGAAGTGGAGATCTGCTGAGTCTCAATTCCAGCAACAAGAGAGAGCCATAGAAGACGCAACAGCTAGGAACATGGAGCTTCAATCTTCACATGAATCTTTCACAAGGGATTGTGAATCTTTCACAAGTGGAGATCTGCTGAGTCTCAATTCCAGCAACAAGAGAGAGCCATAGAAGAAGCAACAGCTAGGAACATGGAGCTTCAATCTTCACACGAATCTTTCAAAAGGGATTGTGAGTTGAAAATGCAAGGAGCAATGGTGAATTTCACCAACAAGGAATCTCAGTCAAAATTCTTGTCTAAGAAACTTAAGGGTCCTGAAGAGCAGGTACAAAGTTACAAAAGACAGGCAGCTGAAGCAGCTATATAGGCTGCCTCTTTGACAGAAGAATTGCATCAGAGTGGTACAAAATTAGCTTCCCTGGAAAACTCAAATGAAGAGCTCAAAGGGTTATTAGCAGAGGCAGAAAATAAAATGGCACAATTGGTTTCAGAGAATGAACTGCTGGCTGATACAAGCTCACAGCTGAAGAACAAGGTTAATGAGGTCCTGGATATGCGGAATTCAGCTAATTCAGAAAAGGAAGCTACTGTTTTTCAGCGTGCTTCTTACATGAATACCATCACTGACCTCAGAGACCGGTACTCGAGATCTCGAGTTGCATACTGCAGCTGAAGCTCGTCGTTTGCAAGCTGAGGAACAGTTAAAGGAAACAACTGGTAAATTAGCTGATAAAGAAAGGGAACTGAAGGAGTTGAGTGAAAGGCGCAGTGCCCGTGAAATACAAGTTGAAGAGTCAAATCGCTTTAAAGGGGGTGAATAGGGTGATTGTATAAAACTTAAAATTAAATCAAAAGGTAATAATTAAGTACTGAAATTAAATGAGCAAGATACACTACGATGTTTTAATGAGGTTGGGTCTCAATCAGGCTTAAGTCCCTTGCCTAGAGTTATCCAATTCTAGGATTCAACACTCTACTTGTATTATTAAGATGAACTCACTCTATCGCTCAAAGCTACCTCACTCTAGAGATCCCAGTCACTTAGACCAACCCCTTGGTATAAACTTGGGTGGAGTTTAACCTCAAAAACTCCAAGTTCACTCCTTAATAATAATTTTTACCTTAATATATGATCACAAGAATTACACTCAGTACAAACGTTCAAATGAAAATGTTCAAGAACAATATTTCGTAATGCTTCACTGTGCTCATCTGGTTGAACTTGATTGATATTTATCGGTTTGAGTACACGTCCATTAAATAAGGCAGCTTAGTCGGGATATGCTGAGATATCACTTCAGGGCCTTGAATTCTGATGGTCAGCTTCTGATTAGATCTTCTTGCCTTCACTCCTTTGATTGTGATTGATACGATTCACCCTCTTGCCTTCTTTAAAAAATTGCAGAAGTTTCTTGTACCAGGCAAGCTTGCAATATCTTTTAATAAAATATCATACCTTCAATGTTTGAACCTTGGTTCAATGGAGAGATTCTTGCCTAACTTTTCTTCAACGTGTAAGTCTTGTATGGCAAGTGAGAATCATGACAAATATACAATTCAAGACTTTTGCAAAGCAGCCACACAATTTCCTCAATTAACTTGATAAGCCAAGATCATGCATATATTTTAATTTACACGTGAGCTGATTTATTTTGGGGCAGTTAATCAATATTATGCACATATCTTTTCCTTGTTTTAATAATCTCGTTTTTCTTGTTGTAGTAGAGTCTTTGCTTCCAATTAATCAGATGATTTTCTTCGTTGTGAATTGATATCACATTCCTTCCTTATCCATGGCCACATGATATATAATTTTTCAAGATAATTGCTTTATGCATTCATACGTTTATACATACGTTTTAACAAGGATAGTGTGTGTTTCCAATTGCTTACTTTTAAGCCCCTAATTATTTGTGTTTTATCAATACATTTTAATCACTAGTATATCCAACACAAGTAGAAGTACATCAGGTGGAAGCCTCCAAAGCATACGGCATAGCAGAACCTAGAAAACTTGAGATCAAACATTTACAACAGAATGTCGCTAAGCTAGCAGATAAAGAGGTTCAAATCCAGGAGCTGAATCAACAGATTGTAGCAATGTAGCTCCTGAAGATCAAGTGAAGAAATATGGGGAAGACTCTCGTGAAGCAGCTTGGACCGCTGAATCTAGGAAAGTTGAAGTTGAAGAACTGATCAGTAAATTAGTGCAGCAAAAGGATGAAGCCAAAGAATTGAGTAACAGGCTGACTGCACTTGAAAGTCAAGTGAAGGTATATACGGAAGAGTTCCATTAAACATCTAGGATAGCAGAATCAAGAAAGGCTGAAAGTGAAGAGATGGCTGATAAATTAGGGCATAAAGAGTTGCAAGAGAAGGAATTGAGTGGACGGCTTACTGCTCTTGAAAGTAACTAAGTAACTAACGGCACACCAGGAAAGCAACCCCTGAAGCATCTGAGCTCGCTGAATTACAAAAAACTAAGAGTGTAGAGTTGCAAGAGACAGTTGACAAACCATCTCAGAAAGAGCTAGAAGTGCAGGTCTTGAATGAGAGGCTTACTGCTAATGAAAGCCTGCTAAATATACACAACGAAGAGGCTCATACTGCCTCTGGGATTGCTGAATCGAGAAAACTTGAATGTGAGCGATTGGAAGGGATGGTTGACAAACTGGCTGAAAAGAAGCTCGAAGTCAAAGAGTTGAGCAAGAAGATCTTTGCCCCTGAAAGCCAACTGAATGCATGCCAGGAAGAGGCCAGTGAGGTGTCCAGTATTGCTGAATCTAGAGAACTCAAAATTGAAAAGACAATTCTGCAACTACAGGCTCAGGTAAAAATGGTTGAGGAACTGCAGGTCAAGTTATGTCAAGTAGAGACACGTAATGAGGCCTTGGCAGAGGCAAATATGAAGCTAACACAGGATTTGGCCCTAGCTGAAACTGAACAGAGTGATCTCCATGCAAAACTCTCATGTGCTCATGATGATAAGAACGACATCTTAGCACAATATGAATTGTCAAAGAAGATTGTTGAATATCTAACCCAGGAGCTGAATTCTGAAAAGCAAAGGCTTCAATCAGGGATATACGGATGTTAAATGAAAGTTCATTTGTTTTTAATATTTGCTTCCCATGTGAGATTTATATGCTACTTAAACCTTGAACTCTACTTCCCCCCCCCCCCAAAGATCAATGACTGATTCCTTGATTTGATATGTGTTGGCCGGGCCTTGCGGGTTAGGCCCGACGGCCACGCGAGTTGTCTAGGGCAACTATCCTGACTGTACCCCAACCTATATAAAGAGGATTTAGAGGGGTTAGTCAAGCAGGATAAGAACACAAGATCTATTCCCTCACATATTCTCTCGCTTTCTCTCTCACAGCTAGAACACCATCTATTGCGTTCTCGGGTTTAGGAAGTGGACATCTCTAAAGCGACTCTAGTAGCCGCTTGGTATTCTGATTGGTGAATACTGGTATTCTTATTATTGTGGACTATTACCGACAGTGTACTTCCGCATCCAGGTTAGTCCTAATTATTCCTACAATATGCAAGTATAGATAGCTACAGTTTTGGAGGAAAGCAACCAGCTGCGTGAAGCCAAAAAGGAGTTACAAGCCGTTGTTAACCAACTTGAAGAGCAACTAAATCGATTTAGCAGAAATGAAGACACTTTAAAAGCTGAGTTGGAAAGTCTTAACATTGAAATAACTGAGAAATCTTCCATGCAAGCGAGAATGAAGGAACTTGATGAACAATATCAAACAACCAAAGCTCTATTGCAACACAAGGTTGGTTCAAATTTGAACTTGAAGAACATGTATGAATGCCTCCTGGGATTTTACCTACAATGTTGAATGTTTGAGTTTGTGTAGATTAAAAGTGCTGAAGAAGCTGCTACTGCTAGAGAGGCTGAATTGACTTCTCAGTTGGAACATCAAGCACAGAAGCTCCGTGATAGAGATTTATTGACTGAAAGAGTTTTGCAGCTTGAACAAGAGTTGCAGCTTGCACGGGCTATCGTTACTAAGCAGGTTAGCAAATCATTATCCCTCCTTATTTTGTTAGTGCTCCTATTTCCTACATATAATTTCTACATAGGCCCTAAAAGTAACATGTTTGAATTTGCAATGCTATATATTATGCCTTTGGCTTTGCAACAAAATTATCAGACACAAAGGCTACTTGCATTGTGACTATTGGTTAACAATTAAATCTACTTACAAGTGAAAATGGCAGATGTTTGTTCCTTATTTGCATTTGGATCGAACAGAAAGACGAAGGTTTATCCACAGTCTCTGAATTTGAAGCCTCCAGAAGTCATATTTCTGAACAGCTTGAAGCAAAAAATGCGGAAGTCTCACTTCTGGGGAAGGAACTTGAAGAATTTGAGCAAAAACTAAAGATGGCTGACGCAGTATATGAACAAAAGGTCAGTTTCTGTTCTTGCATGCTCTAGTGTAGGATATTTCTCCATATCCTCTCAGTAGAAAACTATTAATTTAGCAGTACAAGGCTGTAGCTGTAACTGCAGTTTGAGAGGACCTCTTTTGCATTGTGTTTCATCGCCCAGCACTTAGTTTAGATCAGAACTCATCTACATTCGACAGAGCCTATTGATCACAAAACCAATGCCAGGCCTTCATCATCCTAAGCATTTGGTACAGTTGCTTACCTTCACATGATACCGAGCATGCTAAGACACGATCCTGTGTTCCATAGGAGGAGTCTCCATTCTCATTAGTCTCATCTATCCATTTATACCCAAATTTAAGAGTTCACGCATACTTCTACTGCTCGTGCACATTCCCTCAAGGCTTTCAGGAAAGGAAAGAAACCATATTGGAGTGTTTTGTTCATAGTGCCTTCAAACAACGAGCTTTTCAGTGAAATGAAAACCATTTATACTTTACCAGCTAATGCAATTTCCTGCCAAAATCACTCAATGGTTTAGAATATACATGCAGATCCTTAAGGCCTTATTTTCCTCATGGAACAGATCATTAAGAGCAACAGTACTGATAGTTAACATTATGCTTCACTTTTTATTACCTAGCATTCTAGTCATGGTCAATCCAACTTCCTGGACTTAAAGAACCTTTTTCTTTTTTGTTTTTAATCATGTCTAGGCCGAGGAAAGCATTGCTAGTATCCAAGAGGTTGAAAGAGAGGTAAGATCCAGAGACATTGGATCAATGGAGCTGAAGGGCAACAAAGCAAAAAAACTGACATCATCAGTTCTGGCCAGTACTGCTACTTCTGAAGCTGCTTTGCCATGAACTACAGGTTCATCCTGGGAGCAGCATTGGTATCCATTATCTTCGGCGTGTTCCTGGGGAGGAGATATTAGGTTTCCTGCCACTCCTAGTTCTCTGTCCTGATTGAGTATTTCTTCTTCTACCTTATTTTGGAGAAAAGCATGCATGGTAGATTACAAATATCATTTCTGTAAGTTGTTAAATTCCCCCTGAACTTCGGTGATAGTAAGGTTTTTTCTTTTATGCCCACCAATAATTTTATTTTTTTTTTGGCTGGGCAATTATCTGGTTTTCTTGAGTGGAGTTCTTCAATCATAACCTGTGATTTTGACAAGATGGCATCTCTAGTGGACGACACTATAGAAAAGTCCGTGACTGCAGTGAAATTTCTTTCCAACAGCAAAGTTAGGCATGGGACATCGACATTTTTGTTTTTTTGATTTTGGATTTTTGAAGCCAAGTTATTATTAACTCATAAACGGCATAGTCCACCATAAATTTTATTTATTTACAAGATTCAAATATAAGACTTTACTTAAGATATAATTATCAAGTCATTTCAACCCGACTATATTGACAATAAGACATCGACATACTTAGTATGCCAACAAAGAATCCAAACTGTTCGGTGTAGTTATTTTCTAATATATCATATTCACATTGGTCTTTTTTCCCCTATTGAGCAGCCCGTACCAGATCATGAATCCAAATTGAAGGATTTTGATACCAGTATGAAGGTATGATTTTTTTGGAAATATAGTAGTTGAAGGATTGAGAAATAAAAGTGCGATGGTATAAATCTAGTAGCTCAAAAACAATAAAGATCTCGACAGATAATATAAATGTTTCACATCAACAGCCACACATATATAAGAGCAATTTAAGACACTAAGAGTCTGTTCTATTTGGCGATGAGAATATAAGATATAGCCATAAGTTGTAAGAAAATGTGAGCAGTTGTAAAGAGCTATAAAGAGCTGTAAGGAGTTGTAAAAAGATGTAAAAAGCTGTAAGGAGATGTAATGATATGTATAAGGAGTTGTTGAATTATTGAAGAATTGTATAGTATAATTTGTGACAATTATGATATATTAATCATATTTATGACTAAAATTTGATACCATCGGTAAACAAAATATTTCTTAATATAATTGAAACGAAATATGTTTGTTTTACAAAACGTTTTGGATGAGAAATAATAATATTAAAATAATAAACTTATCGAAAATAAACTATTAACTACGTTAGTTACATAACAATAAAATATATTAAACCTCATAAATTCAGTCAAGAAAATTTCATACACTTGAGGTGATTTTTTATATTTACATTAGTTTGATCCAATAAGCAAAGTATAACAAAAAAATAAATTTTTTTGACAAAATTAAATACAACTCTTAAAATAAAATCCTATTTTAAGTAAACAATTTCAAATGTAAATGTATGGCCAATATTGTTACCAAGAAATTTTATTAATAAACCCTTGAAACATTATTCAGCAATGCTTAAAATACGAAAATTGTATTGTTATATTAAACAACTAAAAATTAAATGTTACCTTCCAAAATTTAAAAAAGAAAAAAAAAGCAAAAGATGAGAACTTAAATGGGCAGGCAGGAGGCCGTAGAAATTTTAATGTCCAGCACTACTTCTGCCTAACTACTTTCTACTTTTCCTAAAGAAACCACCCACCTTTATATCGGCTGCAATGCTTTCGTCACATACAATTTGACAGTTTTATATATACTTCAAACTTAGATATGAACAAAAGCTTTGTGTTGTAATTTTAAAAATATGGTCACTTATTACATCTCTAATAACATATATTATTCATGTTGAAACTCAAATATAGTTTACGTCGTTATATTATGTTTTTATGTTTATGTAAATGTTGTGTTCATAAGATATTTACAAATTTTGTATATTGGTAGCATAATTAAAGAAAATATACATATTTTTGTAATTAAAATAAATGAATGTGATAGAAAATCTATATATGGGATGTAAGAAGATGTAAGGAGATGTAAGGAAATTATGAAGATGTAAGGAGATGTAAGGAAATTAAAAAGATGTAAGAAGACATAAAGATCATGTTAAGGATGTAAGGAGCTCTAAGGAGATGTAAGAAACTGTAAGAAGATGTAACCTGTTAGCTAAATCCTCAAAAATGCAAAATAGAACATGCCTAAATAATTTCATAACATTTCCTCAACTTGTGACATTATACCATTTGTTTTGTCTTCTAAGATCCCACCAACCTCTTTAAGATCATTAGTAGCTTGTTTTAAGTTGAGATAGATCTACTCATCTACATGGTACATTCTTATGCTCAATACCGAATATGCTCCGTCCATTGAAAAACTTGCATTGCTCGTATCCCTCGTTAGAGTTAGAACTAATTCGAGACTCGAAACCTAAACCGAACCCCATATCTGACCCAACATCCGAAATAGGCTCGCCCGAAAGTGGACCCGAAATTTGAATTAAAACGAACGAATCATATCCGACCCGACATCCGAAATAGGCGCACCCGTAAGTAGACCTGAAATCCGAATTAACCCGAGCCAAACCATATCCGACCTGAAATTTTCTACGAAATTGCTTATTTTTGCATGACAAGCATATTGAATTAAAAATCGGTTGGCCAGAAGTTAATCTAAACTGAACTTATCCAAAATGTCACTTAACCTGAAACATGACCCGACTCAAATTTAACCCGACCCGTACCCGAACCCAGTGACCCATTTATCAGATCTGGTAAGGTTAATGACTTATACACAGTCAAATCCTGTAGTGTCTACACAGCCTGTGTAGGGCTCCTTCTCCTTTCGTTGCTTGTTGCATTCAACAAACTTGTGGCTCCTGCACATCAGACAAGTGGCCTATGTTGTTCCGCTTCTGACGGTCTTCTCTATATGAAAGGTTATTTTTTGGGTGTTTGGATATCGTTTTTATTTTCGGAAGTTATCTATTGAGTATTTCTTATATATTGAGTTATTTTGACGTAGTTTTATGTCGTCTTCATTCATCGTTTCACCTTTAGATGGTAAAAGTTTTCATTGAGAGATTATCAATCTTGTCTTTCTTTAAATATAAAATAACTCGTTGTGTTTTTGGTCCCTTTGAGATTATTCTCCCTTTCATTAATCTCATTGTGCCTTACCAATGAAGTCTTAACCTAGTGATGAAGACTGAGGTACTGGATACATTAAGTCACAGGTTCGATTCTCCATCCCCAATTGTATTGTAATTGTATTGTCTTTTGTGACTTCTACAGACCAAAAAAAAAATAAAAAAATTGTGCCTTGCTTCCACGTACGATCTTTTTGAGGTTATTGTCCCTTTCATCTATCTTATTGTGCCTTCATTGCATGTACGATTTTTTTTCATTGTATTCTTGCATCGTGAATTCGTGATCGGAGGTTATTTGTATTTGTGGCGCCTTCATCTTTTTCTCTTGTTTTGAGAAACTTAAATAAAGGTGTAAAAATCAATGTACCCAGATTCAAGCAGAAATACTACATTAGGAAAAGCTACAACCCACGTGACATGATGCCACCGCCATGCCGTATCTTAATTAGTTGAAAGTCGGAAGAAAAGGGGGAAAGAAGTTGTCTCATTGTATCATGTACAAGTTCTAGATTTCAAGGATCAATGAGCTAAACAATAATAAAATGTCCAATGGTTCCTCCCATTGTCTCAAAAAGAACCAAGGTGGGCTTAATGATAGAAGTTAGAAAGCACACAACATTGCAATTTGCAAACAAATGATCATATTTGAAAAGGGCTACACCTTTTTAGCTTAACTTTACAAATGAATTAAATCCTCCAAAAGGCAAACATGTACATTCCCTTTGCTTTGCCCCTTCAATTATTATGACATAATGCATAAAGACATCCCTAACTTTATGTACTTTTCTCTAATCCCCATCTCCCAAAATACCAAATGATTGCTCATCATCAACCAACGTTTTATGAGATAAAATCATCTCGAATAGCAAAATACGACTCATTATTAATCTAATAGAATATTAATCAACTGAATTCCTCGAATCAACTCGACTTGCAGATGTAAGACTGCCTACATTTACATTATGTTTAGTGTTCTTGTTGCAACAAAATCCCTTAAATGCCAGCACTAGGATTGTTAAATTCACAAGGTTGCCAAGCTGAGGCAGTTAACAAGGGCAAATCTTTCCACCCTAATCTCAAACACCCATTTTCCTCCATCAAAGTATACCCTTTCCAAGGGAACATCCCAAGCAACAAACTAGCTTGGGTTGCCGGGCTACCCGCCAACGAAACTGGTTCGAACCCGACCCTTGTCAGTTCGTCGCCCCACCTTCTGACCCGATCGCCGCCAGTGAGCCTCCTCTTGGGCCCACCAACGGCCAGGATGTTCCTAATCTCACACCCAAATAGCTGTTGCTCCACTTGATGCCTTTGTAGGTTATCCCTATCTAACCCCTCTCCCAAGGCATCAAACAAGGCTGAGTAATAATGCAATGCCTCCACAAACCTCCCCAAAAACGACCCCGTTTGGTCCATATCCTGCTCAACCATAGTCACAAGCCTAGGCCTCACCGCACTCAATACCCTCAAAGTCCCAAGATCCGACCCGGTTATGTCGTATAGACTATGGTGCATCCAGTGCACCACCGTCACTTCATTCGGGAGCGACCCGACCCGACCCAGGTCGACTAAGTTCCCAATTTTGCCCTCCACCGGGTTGTACTCGAAGGGCAGGCCGAGTGAAGCGGCGAACTCAGCGAGTCGCTTACCCGTTTGGGAGAGCAACTCGGAGGATGGCCCGAACCCGGTGACCCGAACCGAGAGGGGCTTTCTGGGTCGAGAGGCTAAGATGTGGAACAATCCCGGCCATTGAAGGCCCTGCATGATGTCAAGGTCGACGACGTGGACACGATCCTCGCCGTCCAGCGCCTCGTAGATGGCTTGATTCGCCGTGAAGTGAGAGAATTTCACGAAGGGAGTGATGGAGTTGTATACTTGCAAGGCGGAGTGAAATTTCCGCATTTGGGAAACCAGGGTCAGGGTTTTGAGCTTCTCGATCGGAGTTGTGCGGAGGGAGGCGGAGAGGAGGCGGGCGTGGAGGGCGTGGCCGAAGAAGGCGGCGACCCGGGCGGCGGGGGAGCCAAACGGTGTAGACAACTCAAATATCTCCGGCAAGATATCTCCGGCGCCGGCGAGGTCTCCGGTGGAGATGAATTCCGCGCACTTCAACAGCAGCCCGAGGAGGTGGAGGGCAGTGGCGGTGCCGTCGCATGCATCAGTGGTATCCCCGTCATCGCCGGCGACGGCGAGAGGGAAGGCGGGGGTGGAGGCGGAGAGCATAATGAGGGGGGAAAACTGTGGAGAAAAAGATGTGGGTGATGTAGATGATGATGAATGGCGTATAAGGGTGGAACTGGAAGAACATGATGAGAGAGAAAGTGGGTTTTTTTGGGGCGGAGGAATTGACTAAACTCCAAGAACAGACAAGGAAATGCTGTACTGGAGAGGAAGCTTTTACACAGACTGATCCAGAGAGAGAGAGAGAGAGAGAGAGTAGGCAGAGGTGTAGGGGGATGGCGAAAGGAGAGTGGGGGGTGGGGCCGTACATCGTCCTTTTGTGTGTATGTGTGTGTGTTGTGAACTTAAATGGTCCAAATTTGATATGGTATGATTTGATTCTCTTTCTCACTCCAATAGTTCTGCGACAAAATGGAATTTCAAGTTAACTAGTCTTGCGGAACATTCTCTCACCAAGGCTTATGGCTACTACTAGGAGGCTATTATTGACTAGTGGCTCTAGTTGTATTACATGAAAGTATAGGATGGTCCCTAAGTTGAAGGATGTGAGGGAAGCTATATTGTTGACAGGTCTTCGATTTCATTTCCTTGCTAAGTTTTCTTACCTTTTTCGTTATCGGTTTGTTTTGCTTCCTAATTTGGTACGATTTCACATTTGATACGCAATTAAATACAATCCGAATTAAGAAATTAATTATTATGATCGCGACTGATAAGGTATGGAAACATTTTTATTTCTGCATACAAGAGTATAGGAGGAGTTGAGGAGGTAATTAATAATCAATATGATAAAGTAAACTTAGATTTAGAGAATAATATCGAGTTTCAATTATTCTAAGGACACATGTTTCAAAACCCCCAAAAGAAAAAGCAGTTATGTATATGGTTGGAATAGAACTTGACTAATATTACTTATGATTTTTGGTCTTTTTTTTATCCAATCTTATTTAAATTTGAAATTTTCAAATCATAGTAAAAATGAAATTCAGAATATAGTTGTTTACATCATCAGCCATGGTGAAGCTGAAGAGAAAACAACAATTTCAAACTACTTAGGCCCTGTTTAGCAAATAGCTGTTAGTTATTTATATTAGCTGTTAGTTGTTAGTTATTTGAATTAACTGTTTTTAGAAAAAGTGTTTGGTAAATTACATGTTTCTAAAAAAGATGGTGGCAAACTTTCATTTATGCCCTTCTCTACAAAATTATTTTTAAATGTCATGTGGTGTGAATTTTTCAAACTTCTAGACAATTATCATTTTCACAAGAAGTTCTTACTAAAAGGCTAATGGGAATAACTTTTTCAAATACAACTATTTACCAAACACTTCTTAACTATTTGATTTAATAAAAATAACTAAAACTCTCCCGAACAGCTATTGTTATAAAACACCCTCCTAATATTGATTTCACGTGGCACACTTTTTATATTTGCAATACTATCTATAGTGGCAAAAAAACTCAAGTTAATTTTATCTAGAAAACGAAGTGACACCATTTGCTTCTACCAAAAACAAGATATCAATAATGGCAGTTCAGGTCCAACCGATTTGATTCAAAGATTTTTCATATGGTCTGACCAAAGGCACATTTATTATTTGATGTGGTTCAAGACATTGCGATATCCTTTCTTCATTTCAAATACAGTTGGTTAAACAAGGTCATATCTGGGCTGATCATAGGCCCATTCTGGCCTATAGACCGGCCCAAATTAGACTGCTTGGGAATCCTATTTCCTTTCACGACACGTACTCCAAACAGACAGTGAGAGAGAGACTCCCTACGCCCATCATTTTCAACATCCTTCACACACGCTCTCTCTCTCTCTCAATTTCTATATATATAACGCATCAGTCCTCTATTCCGGGATAGTCTACTGCCCAAACTCAAATTCACGAGGAGAGAGAAAGGTTGGAACCAACAACAATGGCGTACGAAGAGTTCAAGAATAAGCCTCGTCTTCCCAAATTTGCTTCTCCAAAGCGCTACGACATCCGCCTTAAACCCGACCTCGTCGCCTGCAAATTCAACGGCACCGTTTCGATCGACGTCGATGTCGTTTCGCCGACTAAGCATCTCGTACTCAATGCCGCCGACCTCACCGTTGACTCAGCCTCCGTCTCCTTCAAGCCCCGATCAACTTCTCAGGTGAGTTGATGCTCATTTTGGATTGCTGTAGTTTTTGGGTTGACTTGACTTAATTAATTTTTGGGGTTGAATTTGGATTAAATGTGAAGGAATTGCGGCCTGTTGAAGTGGGAGTGATAGAGGAGGATGAGATTTTGGTTGTGGAGTTTGCTGAGGAGCTTCCAATTGGAATTGGGATTTTGAGTATGGCTTTTCAGGGAACCCTAAATGATCAAATGAAAGGCTTTTACAGAAGGTATGTGTGTGTTTCTGTTAAATGCTAATGTAGATGTTTTAGCCACGGGATTATAATTAGCTGTGTTGTATGATTGTGTTTTTATTGTAATTTCTACTAAAGACCATTTTTTTTTCTTTATTCTACCTAAATCAGTGTTTCAAATTGTGTAAAAATTGCCAAAATTGAACTTCACAAATTGCAAATGATAATATAGTATAGTGAGTTTACATAATCTATGAGTGCTCACGCTTTTGTTGTATCAATTCCTACCCATTCTACTTCATATAATTCACAGTAAATTAGTCTTAATTAAGATTAAATAAAGAAAAAGATATTGTATTCCTTAGTAAAGACCGCTTCAAGAGAGTATTGTGCTTATGTTTTAGTTTGATCATCAAATGAAATATTGTACTCTATCTAATTTGCTTTCTTTTCTTTTGTGTTTTTCTGCTTTTGTGGGTTTTGTTCCCTTTGACTGTTTAGTGTGTATGAGATCAATGGGGAGAAGAGGAATATGGCAGTTACACAATTCGAACCAGCAGATGCTAGACGATGTTTCCCATGTTGGGATGAACCGGCTGCTAAGGTTTTGGCTGTCTCCTTCTTATGAGGCTTTTTACTCTGCATTCAAAGTAACTTGCATTACAACCTTGATCAACTTTAATCCGAGCTTCACTTACTGTTTAACTGTTTCAATCTTGGACTATTTATTCCCTGGAAAAAAATCGTACATTTTAAGATGTCAGGGGCACTTCTACAGGGCAGAACCCTAACATCTTCTCCAGTAAAGAATCTTGGACTACAGGGCACGCCCTTTTGGGGGGGGGGGGGGTGTGTGGATCTTCTCCAGTAAAGAATCTGTGTTCTGCTGTCAACTTCCCCTCCATAAAGCCTAATGCAAATTGGCAGACACCAGGCTGTTGAACATTTTAGGCCAGCAAACCCTTATTTGTTTCTAGACGGCCTTTATGGTCTGAACTGTTGGCCCCTTGTTGTAACTAAATTGCCCGTGACTTCTGGTTTATCAGCTGGTTATTTTTCCAGGCAACATTCAAGATTACCCTTGACGTGCCGTCTGATCTTGTTGCACTTTCCAACATGCCTGTTGTTGAAGAAAAGAAGGAAGGATATCTTAAGACAGTTTACTTTGAGGAATCGCCCATTATGTCAACATACTTAGTTGCAGTAGTAGTGGGTTTATTTGACTATGTGGAAAGCCACACTTCTGATGGTATTCTAGACCTCCTCTTCTTCTGCCAGCATGAATCTGTCATCTTCTTCTACCATCTGGAATCGTAACGTCATAATCTCTGAACCTTGCACACATCTTTTTGTGCTGTGCAGGTGTTAAAGTAAGATGCTATTGTCAGGTTGGCAAGGCAAACCAAGGAAAGTTTGCTCTCGATGTTGCGGTTAAGACACTTGAATTATACAAAAAGTAAATTTTTCTCTCCTTTTATTGTTTTCGGAAACAATGCTATTACTTTTCTCCCATGTAACCTCAATGACACATAATTTGTCATATCTTCGGTGCATCCATTATGTTTTTGCATGATACTTGTCTTCAGATGTGGTGTTTGATTTTACTGCTTCTACTGTGAAAGGTACTTTGATGTGCCATATTCCTTACCAAAATTAGATATGGTGGCAATTCCTGATTTTGCTGCTGGGGCTATGGAGAATTATGGTCTGGTCACATATCGTGAGACCGCTTTGCTCTATGATGAGAAGCATTCTGCTGCTGCAAACAAGCAAAGGGTACAACCTTGTTTGCTCACCTTATTCGTTGGATGACCATTAGAGCTACTGCTTCGTATGCATTCAATAACAAAAATTTGGTTTTTGAAGGTTGCTATTGTGGTTGCTCACGAACTAGCTCATCAGTGGTTTGGAAATCTTGTGACCATGGAGTGGTGGACCCATTTATGGTTGAACGAGGGCTTTGCCACATGGGTATCATAATATACACTTCATTCTTCTACGAAAGGTAAAAAAAAGTTATATCCCACTAATAATTTACTCTTCACAATTGGTTGTCTCCAGGTATCCTACCTAGCAGCTGATGCTTTGTTTCCAGAGTGGAAAATTTGGACTCAGTTTCTTGACCAGACTACTGATGGGCTCAGGCTGGATGGGCTATCAGAATCACATCCTATTGAGGTATTCGGCTGACATATTATCAACATTCCCTTTTACACTCAACTTAGCTGGCGGTTGCATATTTATCAAGCCATCTGTGTAATTCTGTCACCTGACTTATGCATTGAGATGACAGCACCATCACCCGGTGTGCATCCCACATCAGCAGACGGGTCATGCATTAAGATGGGTTTTCTTTTTTTTTTTTAAAGGGGGTGGGGGGTGTGGGGGTGGGGGGGGTTGGAGGGGTCGAGTGTCATGACTCAAATGTACCCAGTTTTTATCCTAGAGGCCTCTAATCTGATGAGTGTCCCGGTTTGATTTTCATTATGTTTCAAACTTATCTAGATGCATCATGATGGAATATTGCATGATATTTGAATACGTCTGTTATGTTTCCAGGTGGAGATAAATCATGCTAGTGAGATTGACGAGATATTTGATGCGATTAGCTACAGGAAAGGTGCATCTGTCATCAGAATGCTGCAAAGTTATCTTGGTGCAGACTGTTTTCAGGTTCCACTTTTTACACCAAGATTAATACACTGCTGCAATAGATTCTATTGACATTGTGCATATGAGCATTTCATCCCTGATAACTTCTTTACTATTGTAGAAAAGCATCAGTCTGACTATTGCCAACCTTTTCTGTTATCACAACAATCCATCTATATAGCTCTTTGCTTACGAATATTTACTTTTAAGGTCTTAAGTACACCTTAAAGTTAACAAATGATGCATTACATGCTTCATGAGTTTTGTTAGAGCACACTATTTAACAATAGCCCTCAAGCACTAGTTTATGTTTGCAACAACCACTTTCATTTGTGTATACTGCATAGTTGTCCATTTTTCCTCTCTTATGTATGCCATGTTATGTAATACTACTTGTGGGAATGCAATTCCCATCCATAAGCATTTCTTCTAACCAATAGCCCTGAACTTGGATAAGCGACTAATACTTTTCGCCCCTAAAGCTAGTTCGCCACCTACTGAAGAAGGCCAAGCAGCTAAGAAGAAGTTACCATTTCCTATTTGGAAGGCTGCAATTTCTTAGCTATAGTAGTTTTTACCCCTGCTAATATTTTAGCACACTCTTTGTTGTTACTGTAGGTTCGTAAAGCATAACCCCCCCCCTCCAAAAAGGGAATTCTTGATTCACGTAGATAATGAATAAATATGAGTTACCATCTGATTTAATTTGTTGTCCATAGCCATGAGATGATCATTTTGGGGGTGAAATATTATTGCTTTGTAGATTGAGCTCATCATAATCTATGTGAGAGATTGATCTAAAAGTGATCATATCATCAACTTTAACCCTGTTTTTTAAAAAAGCGCTCCCTAGGCTCACAAAAGCCCGAAGCCCACCCTGTTGTGCCTTGGAATGGGTCAAGCGCAACCCATTCTTAAAGTCGTGCTTTTGTGGCCTTTTCTGGGCTTCAAAGAGGCGCAAAGCCCACGAAGCGCACGCTTTAGAGATCATAACATACCATTTGAAAAGAAAAAAGAAAAAACGCTCAAGGGGCATCAACCCCTCTTTTTCTTTGTGGAAGCCTTTCAATCGAATTGCCACTGGAAGTAAACAAAGCATATTGCTGTTGCTGAACTTGAGTTTGGAGATGGAAACCCTAACCATGGTGATGAAAACCCTAACCTCGGTGACAGCTATCTAGTAAGTGTTTTGTTCTCCTATCTTCTTTCAAACTTCCTTCTTCATCCTCCTCTTCCTTCTCCGTTACTCGACAACCATGGAAGGCTTTTCTTTGTCCCTTTTTTTGAGGGAGGCTTTAAGGAGGTTGAAAATGGTGCGTCCTATAGTGCTATAATGGTATTGAACCCTTGCTCTTTGTTTTTTTTTTTTTTTGTTTGCTTCTTAATCTCTCTCTCTCTCTGTGTGGAAGGCTGCCAACATTTGTTATGTTTTTGGGGCTCAATTTATAGTAATGCAATTGAGCTATGTTTAATGCTTTAATTGTATTTGGTTGTGTTTAATTGAATCTCTTTTTTTTTCCTTGGGGTTGGTGACAATCACTTATTTGTGCAATTATCTAGCTTATTTTCAAAGAAATATGATTTGAGAATGATTTTCAAGCATTTTTCAATAAAAGTGTGTCTTGGGTCTAAAAAGCATGCACCTTCACCTCAAAGCTCGCATCTTGGGCCCCACTACCCTTTGTGCTTTTTTGCGCCTCGGGCTTTTCTAATCTAAGCTTTAACCTCAGCGCTGGTGTTATCAAATTATCCTATTTGTCCAATTGGAAGTATCATTTAGGATCATGAATTTTTTATCCAAACTTCAAACTTGCGTCTTTTTGCCTTTTCTCTACGTGCATTTTGGGGAGGGGGGGTCGATTGCGTATTTATTGTATGTAGCTGTTAGTTGCAATAAAAATATCAGCATTAGATAGCTGTTGCAATGTCAATGCAAAGGCAATTACATCATCAAGATGATCGAATAATTGATTTGGCCTTATGACCCGTATTTGTCTGATAAAACAGAATGACTTAATATTTAGGGTGGGGGTATTTCAGATTTGACTTTTTTTTTTCCCTTTTTGGGTGCTGTATTTTGAACTTACATCTTCAGTATTTGAAATCTTTACAATTAAAGTTCAAATAAATTCCGTGTTTGACAGTCAAAACAAAATTAAAGTCCAAATACATTTCATGCTCTACACTGAAAACTAAGAGAGAAAAATAGAAGTTTTCAAAAATGAAAATGAATATGTTTAAAATGAAACTATGTAGGTATATATGTATTTTCACTTGAAAAGTGGTATATTAAATTTCGCTTTTGAAATAATTATTATTAAAAAAAACAACATTTGAAATAACCTTACTCGTTTTGTATATATTCATAGGTGTTGCTTCTGGAGAAAGGGCATAGATATGTTAAACTGTTTAGGATACATTTTGCTGTTGGGGTCTCAAATATTGTTCATCCTTCAATCTTAGAATTTCTCATTTCTAGAACTCTTCATTGGACTATTTTCCTTGTTTGCGGATGATATCAGTCCTTGACAATAGTAGGAGGCTAAGCATTAATAAGATCAGAAAGACAACTTCCACTGAAAACTGTTGGTGGAACTATTCCCCAACAGCTTGGCAAGTTACTGTCTACTACTATCTCAATAGCAGGAAACTTTATCTTCTTGTAATTAAGTATGTCATCTTTTCAATAAATCTGAATGCTTGAGAAAATATTTCATTTGTGGTACTTCTGAAAATGGAACATTGAGTTCAAGGAGACAGATGCTGTTATTGAGGGAATTGACATATTAGATGCACGTACATGTGGGATGTGGATTTTAATGTTGATGATGGAGGAACTTTCGTCCAATCTTTATACGCATACTGGTTATCTATGTGCCTTTGACACTATACGCCTTGTAACGGTTTGACATTGAAATATAACATAGCCCAATTCAAACTCAGAGATTCTGCAGCTTGTTGATATTCAAATTAAAATCCATACCCCGAGACTTCTGTTGGGGCAAGGGCTTTTTTTGGGGGGGGGGGGGAGAGGATGATGTAGCAACCATAACCTCGAACTCGAATTGCAGAATTGTAGAGAGACTGTTGATAGTTGTTTTGGAAGCAGAAAATTCCAATTGAAGTTGGTTTATGTTATTTGAGGGAAGCATGATGTTTGAATGAATGTACATTTGGGATATGGACATTAATGTAGACGAAGGAAGTCCCATTCCATCATACATATGTATAGCCTATGTGACCCTAATAATCTGCTCTTTGTAAGAATGACTAAAAAATTTATTCAGACATAAGAACCTTCAGATGTCAGTGGTAGTTTCTTCAGGGGGATGATATGATGCTATTATTTGAGGAATTGAGTAAATTAAGTGTAGGACATGGATATTAACGTGGAAGACATCGGTAAGTAAAGTTTCATTTCTTGGCATATGAATGTTCTATGTGACTAGTAGGTTGTGCTTCGAGAATTGACATAGATGACAGTTTCATGTAGCAAGTCTGAAACCCCCATTTCAACCGTGCAAGTCATTAGTACTCATAAGATATGAATCACATGCTACCATCATCTGGCTTTTTGTATTAAATAGGGTCATGGTTTAACCAATTTACCAACATCAGATGGGAGTATTTCTCAGAGCCAGCTGATATATGATTTAGCCTCTCAACAGCATTTGTGTCTTCCTGTTTTGAGCTTGAACTGGAACCACGTGGATTTTTTTTATGGGAGCAAAGTAGGGATGGCCCTCATTGCAGTCCATCTCAATCTATTAATGGGATTAGAGCAAGGGTAGAGGGTGTGTCTTCCTTCTTGGGACCTAGGTCTAGTTCTACGTACGCCAAACCCTGTTTACAACTATAGGGTAGAAGCCACCAGGATTCAAACCTTTCTCTGATGGTTGATGACACTAGTCTTATGGAGGGGTTGTTTACCTCGAAGAATATGTTGAGAGGTACTGAATCATGCCATTCTGTAGTCTTTTTGGTTTAGTTGTAGCATTTAAGTTGCATGACTCATTCCGTAGTCTTCTGGGTTGAGTATTCGGAATGTAGGATTGAAGTTGCAGTGTAATTCGCAGACTTTTGCTTCTTGTCCTTGAGCATGGGCACTCTTGATTACATTCAAAAATTGCTCTTTATTTTTTCCCCATCCTAATCCTAAAGTTTATAATATCTTGTTTGGATTAACATCTGCAACTAGAGGGCCCTTGCTTCCTACATCAAGAGGTATGCCTGTTCGAATGCAAAGACAGAAGACTTGTGGGCTGTTCTTGAGGAAGAATCTGGGGAACCTGTACAAGAGTTGATGAACTCGTGGACAAAGCAGAAAGGGTACCCTGTTATCTCTGTGAAGCTCAAAGACCAAAAGCTGGAATTCGAGCAGGTTTGCGCATATTGATAAATGTTGCTCCAAACCTTTTTTGGGGGGGGGGATTCTTACGTATGGTGACGTTCTACCTTTTTTGTAACCTCGACTAATGAAATTTGATTGCAGTCACACTTTCTATCTAGTGGCGCTCCTGGGAATGGCCAATGGATTGTCCCAATCACATTTTGTTGTGGATCTTACGAGAATCGCCAGAGTTTCCTTTTGAAAACAAAATCTGGAAGCGTTGACATTACAGAATCAGCTTGGATTAAACTTAATGTGGACCAGACAGGGTTTTATAGAGTGAAATATGATGAAAATCTTGGAGGCAAAATAAGGCATGCTATAGAGTCCCATCAATTGTCTCCAACAGATAGATTTGGTAAGATCGATCTCTTATATGCATGCATAGCACTGTCTTCTCCCCTTATTGAAATTAATGTTTTAATGCTTTTACCTTTTTGTGGACAGGGGTCTTGGATGATTCGTATGCACTTTGTATGAGTCGCCAACTACCATTGACCGCTTTACTGACTTTGATGGGGTCATTTAGGGAGGAAACTGACTATACTGTTCTTTCCAACTTGATAAATGTAATGTCGTCGTCTTTCTTTATTGAATTTATATTAGATGTGTTCTACCATTTGCTAATTGCGCTTTCTTTTTCCCCCATAGATAAGTTACAAAATTGTGAGAATAGTAGGTGATGCTGCTCCTGAAATGGTCGATAATCTCAAGAAGTTCTTCATCAGCCTTTTTGAGTACCCTGCTCAGTGAGTATCTCTTGTGCATGAGTTTGAGGTGATGGGTATTTTTTTGGTACTTTGTTTTGTTTTTTATTATAATCTAGCTTACATAAACTGGTGAAGATATTTTATGTTTCAATATCATTCATTCTTCTTGTACGTAAAGAAAGGGCACAGGAATGGGATAAAGCATCTTAGTCATCTTTTCATGGTTGTCACACAAAATGTTCACTCCAAACGAAGGACAAGCATGTCAAGTTAAGATAACGCCTAAGAAAGGGATTTCTAGTTTGGATCTTTTGTAAGGAAACATGGGGTCTTGTATGACTTGGTTCTAGAGGTAGGTCTTGGCCAATTATGGAGCTATCAATTACTTCAATGTTTCGTGGAGATTCTCTTGCTCTCAAGCTGTGGCTATTTCAGTATTTTGGTACTTCTTACCTATATTAGATGGACATGGGGATAAATATGTCGTCATCTCGAGTTTCTACATGGTTTTGGCATTATACATAGCCGTTTTCTGAGTTTTTGTGTGTTTTTGGTGAACATTGAAATTGCTGTCCGCACCCATGTATTAGTACCAAGTACCTAATGCAAGTACTTCGACATGGTGGGGAGTCTGAGTTCCATAGCTTTCACAGAATATTGTTCCCAAGGTTTTTTAACATAGAATCGATAGGATATCTGCAAGGGTTTTCTCTGAAAAAACTGTGAAGTTGCCTATCAGCTTTCTAAAAGGGCGGACATGATAATTCCAATATGTGGCCTTGACCATGGTGTCAGTAGTGGAATCTTCAGCTGTTGCTCTTTCATGAGAAGGTGTTGCCGGTGCTCATATTTTTCCCTGCAGTTAGAAGCTTGAATTCTTCCATAGAATAACCTATTTGTTTGGTTTTCTGATCGAGCCTAGATTTTGGTAGAGAGAAGTTGATAAGAGAGTAGAATGTGGGGGAGAATTATTACATAATGAATCTGATAATGAGATGAATGGATTGCCAATCTGCCATACATTCAAACTTGTGTTTAAAAAAGGGTGGCCCAGGTGCACCTAGGCCCACAAAAGCCTGAAGCCCAACTCGTTGTGCCTTGTAAGGAGTCAAGCCCAGCTCATTCTTTAAGCCCATAGAAGTCCACTCTTTTTTGAGCTGTAAATTGAGGCTCAAAGCGACCCAGGCACACGATTTATGCAAAAGGGTAATAAGAGAAAGAGAGAAAAGGGAGCACACACCATGGATACACACAAATACCTTTATATTGACACTTACCTTGTCTATGTTATTCAATTTCAAGTAGAAACCTTCATCTAATTGCATGTAATTGCTTGGAGTATAGCCTAAACCGAAGAAACCTTATTTAAAACCCTAATTTTTAAATTGAGGGTTGGGCAATAGTCAGCGGCTTCTATAGTCTTCTAATGAAGATAGAGTTGGTTGAACAATCATTTCCCATAGTTTTTCGACAGCCATGCTACACGGCTTGTCAACGTACTCCGATAAGCGTGAATGCAAGGCAGTACTTCAGACTTAGTTATGATTTTCTTTCCTTATATTTGTTTATTTATTTGGTGCTTAGCTCTCTCTCTCTATATGGGAAACGTGGTGTATGATTGCCAAAAATATGGGAAGAAGAATTAAAAAATATATATCCCTTCTTTTTCTCCATCCTAATATACTGTCAAATATTGTTTCTCTTTTTTTTGTCCGTCCTTAATTGCCGTTAGAATTAATGAACACAATATAAGATACTTTATTCTATATAGTGGTCCATTATGATGTCTAATAACTTGTTTGATGTTATCTAACTTATTTGTCAAAGTATGGTTTGCGAATGATTTTCAAGTATTTTTGAGTAAAAATGCATCGTGTCTAAAAAGCCCGCTGCTTCGCCTTGAAGCTTGCACCCAGGGCCAGGACCCTTGCGCTTTTGTACACCTTGAGCTTTTTTAATCTAAAAGATCTAAACCTTAGGAGTGAGGGGTTTTGACACATTATCCTTTGTATTATGGCCAGTTTTGGTAATGCAAAATAGAAAACATTATAGTTTATCGGGATATTAAGGAGGAAACTTCCTTACTCTGTTCTCCTCTTGATCTTTACAAGATCCCTGGCTTTTACAAGCTTTCTACTTTGCCAAGCACTTGCAAATGGAATAGGAAACCTCTCACTGTTTGCTCTTAGGTTTTCTTGTTTCTTTCAGTGCTCGCAGATATAGAGATCTTCTTTTATTTTGCTCCTTTCCCCCACTTTCGTCTTAGTAACTAACATTTTAAGTTTGCAGGAGGCTTGGTTGGGATCTAAGGTCAGGTGAAAGTCACTTGGATGCCATGTTGAGAGGGGAGCTTCTGACTGTACTTGCTGAGTTTGGGCATGAGAGCACCTTGAATGAGGCTATTAGGCGTTTCGATGCATTCTGTGCCGATAGGAATTCACCGCTTCTCCCACCTGATGTCAGAAAGGTATACCAAAGCGCCCCACTAAATCCATCTGACATCTCTTGATTGATGATAAAATTGTTAATTTACTAATAAAATTGCAAAATGGTTGAGTTCAAAATACAAAATAAAAATAAAAAATATCAAAAGGCATAATAGTATGTATACTTTTGTTCTGAAACTGGCAAAAATGGGAATGAGAACATGTGTGATGATAATCCCTTGCACTTCTATTACTTGATGTCTCCTTACAGAAGCGATCTGTTCTAGAAAATTCGAACATACGTTTTACTTTGTGTTACATGCAATTGTGTAAAATCTTTTTTGGGAAAAACAAAGTGTGCATTTTGCGTTGATGAAGACTCTTGTTTTATATTCGATGTTCTTTCCTACCAATCTAGGCATTTCTTGAACAGAACAGCTCCCCTCCTTCCCCCCCCCCCCCCGCCCCGGGGGGAACATGTCATGCTTCTCATATAGCTGGGCGCTTGCTGTGTATACTATTCTCACAAAAAAAAATTCCAATATGAAGTCATACCTGCTTTGAGATTCTAGTGTTTTTCCTTTTTCTTTGTTTTTCGGGCCTTAGTTTTTGTTTTAAAAACTATGCAGGCTTCCTATACTGCTGTGATGCACAAAGTTAGTGCATCAAATAAATCAGGTTATGAAGCTATTTTGAAAGTGTACAGGGAGACTGACCTGAGCCAGGAGAAGGGGCGTATAATAGGTGATAGTTCAATTATTTCATTTAGTATTTTCTTAGTTCTTACCATGTCCTCTAATTTTTTGTTCTTTTCTTTTTTTCCTATGTTGTCTTTGCATGTTCTTTTCTGTCAATTTGTAGGTTCACTGGCATCCTGCCCAGACCCTGATATTGTCCACGAAGTTCTGAACTTTCTATTGTCTTCTGAGGTAAATCTCAATCTATCATCTTCCCATGAAGTGCCTGATCTCAAACAGTATGATAACTTGCTTGTGGAGATGTTTCGAATTCTGTAGGTTCGAAGCCAAGATGCTATATTTGGACTTTCGGTAAGCAGGGAAGGGCAGGAGACAGCTTGGAAGTGGTTGAAGGTAAATCTTAATACTGTTGACACTTGACCTTTTTTTGGGTTGGGGGGGGGGGGGGGGGGTTTTTAAAAAAAGTTTTAAAATTTTAAAGGGGGGCCTGTGTTCCCCCCCCCCCCCCCAACAACACACACAAACACCAAAAAAAAAAAAAAGAGGGCACTCTGTTTACAGAATTCTGCTTACAATCGTGACTTCATGTGAATCTCAGATCAGTAATATCTCATATTGATGACAATTGACTACGCAAATAGTCTTTGTGCTTCCCTTCGCATTGCATGCTAATTGTTGCTTGTCATTTGTCAATGACTTCCGACAGGATAATTGGGATTATATTTCAAAGACATGGGGTTCTGGTTATCTAATCACTCGATTTATCAGCGCCATTGTGTCGCCGGTATGGCTCTCTTCCCACTCCTCTCTGCAAACTACTCCAGAAGTTTGTGTTCAGCATTTATATTTATCATGTGCTAGTCAAGCTTTGGATGCTTGAGTCTGGTGTATCAGTGGCTTCCATGAGGATATCTCTGGCAAGAGTAGCAAGTACTAAAAAAAGGGGGAGGGGTAATTTGTTGTTGGCTGTTATTAGTTGTAATTTGATGGATGCTATTTTACATTTAGCAAAAGAACACTGATTGATGCTTTTGAATGAAAATCATCATGCATCTTGGAAACCAAAAACCTGCTTTATGAGGCTTTTGGAAAACACTACACATAAAATAAGATTCTGAAATTACCATATCCTTGTAAATTATCATTGCCCCAATAGCCAGTAATGAGGTTCTCACCTAGGGAAACTTTTCTCTTTCTCTTTCGCATTTGCTTTGGGTTTTTCTTTTTTCCTTTTTGGGGGGGGTGGGGGATTGTCCTATTGTATGAAGCATCGATTATGTATGATTCGTTGCCATCTATAACTTGTTTTTGTCGAACTTTCAACTGAAAATGTACTGTGTATGTACTAGTTCACCCTAGAAGGTATTTGATATACTCCGTTATAACCCAAACCTTCAGAACAGTTGGACAGACTGGGAACTTCAACGTTTGTCTCTAGCCCAAATACTTGTTTATGGAACACTTACAGCTGGGTGCAATATCCTTTTTATTGGAAAAACTGTTGCCAAATATTGCCTAACTAGTGCTGCCTTTGATCTTCCACAGTTTTCATCAACGGAGAAGGCGAAAGAAATAGAAGAATTCTTTGCAAGTAGAATGATACCATCAATTGTCAGGACTTTGAAGCAGAGCATTGAGAGAATACACATCAATGCAAAATGGGTGGAGGCTATTCATCAGGAGGATCAACTCGCTTCAGTTGTGCAGGAGTTGCAGAGGAAGTGAGATAGAGGAAACAATCACCTTGTGCTGTTCTTTTCCTTTTATTTTTTAATTTAAAGAAACTTATCTTGGGAAAGGTGGAGTGCACATCCACTTAATAATAGAGGATAACTAGATGAGTGCTCATGGTTTTTTTTTCTTCCAATTCCAGCCGTGTTCGAACGTTCAAGTGGATTTTATTTTTCAATAGAGGTGAAGGGCATTTGTGATTTTATCTTGCTGGTTACGGAGAAGTAGCTATGAAAGGTCGATACTAGAATACCAAACTAAGTAATTCATTCTCTCACTTGCAAACGACGTAGTGTAGGTGGAGGTGACATGTTGTAGCTTTTATTTTGTTTGCTGGTCATTTGTTGGTCTCTTTTGAGGGTTCTTTTGTTTTTCCTTGTCTCTTAGTGGGCTTGGACCTTGTATTTTCCCTGAGACTTGACTATGCATATTAATAAAAAATAAATAAAAAAGCAAGAAGCAACTAAGTGTTGTGCTGTATGTCTGTTTCTGGGGAGTTCTAGAATGTTTCGAAATTTTTTAGAATGGTCTGGAACCTTCTGAAATATGTTAGAATGTTTTGGAGTGTTCTAGAGCTTTCTGGACTCTAAAGTCTTCTAGAATTTTCTAGAGAACTTTAGATACTTCTAGACTGTTCTAGAAGCTTCTACAATATCTAGGATCTTGTGAAGAGTCCTATAACCTTCTAGACTGTACTCTAGAATGTTTCACACTATTCCACATGTAAGACAATTGTATCGAATATTCTGAAAGCGAAATAATAACCGTAGGATTAAATAGATCTCTACTATCCATCAAAGATGTGGATGTGTATATAAATCCTCAAGAGACCTTATTTGTAATCAAGCCATTGAAGGCATTCAAGTGCAATATACAATGCATTCTCTCAAACTCTTTCTCTCTCTAAGTTCTCTTGGAGTGCAAGTGTCCTTACTTAGAGCAGTTCCAACGCTGCTCTCATGGGGCCCAAAAATGAGGGCGTGGGCGCGCGGGTGGCCCTAGAAAGTTGCAGAGGCTGATGATGGCGTGGGTAACGGTACAAAGCAGCAAACTTTCAAATTTTTTTTTTTTTGAAAATTAAATTCAACTCTATAAAATCTCAAAATTTCTCACCACCTTTGAACACACCAAAATCTCTTCCTTCCTCTCTCCAAAAAACAATTGTGAGCAAGTTGGAATTGTTGTGACTTTATTTCATCAAAAAAATTGTTTAACCATTGTAATTTTTACATTCAAGCATGTGTAATTTTTGTTTTAAAATTCATACTTCTATGTTTTTTTTGAAAAAAAATTATGCGTCTTTAATTACTTGTGATATTAAATTATTATGTGCAAATTATTTTTCACATAAATAATAAAGTTTAATAACAAAAAAAACACATAAAACTTAAACTAATTAAATACGATTAAGTGTAGGGTCCATAAGTATCATTTTATTTGGTGAGCTAAGAGCACCCGCATTGCAGGCTCGGGGGGGGGAAGCTCGGCCCACGGTCCAAGGCGTGGCCTGTCATCGCTGGGCCGGTCTGCTCGCCCGTGAGGGCAGCCCGTGGCCCCGGTCCGCCCTGCCCAATCTTTTTCTTTTTTTTTTTGCGCCACGTCCCCCCAAAACGACGTCGTTTTGGGGGCCGAACAGTTTTTTTTTTTTGGGGAAGGGGAGCCGAAATTGGGACGAAAAAAAAAAAGGAAAAATCTGGGAATTGTACCCAACTAGCCGTTGCTGCTGCTGAACGGCTAGTTTTGTGTTTTTTTTTTTTTTTTGAAAATTAATTCTATAAATATTCAACACATTGTGTAGAATTTGTCAATTAAAAATCTCCTACGCTTGTATCTCTTATATTTTCATGCAATTTTGAAGAGGTGGAAAAGGTTGTCTTTCAAGCAAGAGAGAGAAGAAACAAGTTTGGGATTTTGTAAGTAATTTTATTAGTGCAATTTATGTTTATACATTTATTTTTTTTCATGTGTATATTTTATATTTATGGCAATGAAAATGAAATGTTTTAATTAATTTGTTGTCAGTTTAAGTGTATACATTTATTTGTGAAGTAAATTAATTTATGGTCATTTGTAGTTAACTTTAGCTCATATTTATGTTTAAATAATTTAATTTGTTATCAATTTAAGATTGGCATGAAAAATGTTTTTATGTTTAAATGTTTGCTCATGTTTATATTTAAATATTTTAATGTTTAACTTTATGTTTAAATGTTTAAATGTGAAAATGTTAGATAATGTTTGCACAAATTTATGTTCACATGTTTTGTATGGGAAAAGATTGATATGGAAAAATTACTTGTAACATGTTAGGAACTATGGTTATTAATGGTATTATGGTTAAATGTTTAATATAATGTATGAGTTACTTTCATTAGTTTTAACATCATATGAAACATGAAAAAGATTGAAATGAAAAATACTTCACTTGGTGGAATGTTTAATAAATTTATTAGTGACATGTTAGGGATTTTGGAAAAGGATGAAAAAAAAATGTATAAAAAAAAGGTTTAATATGATGTATGAGTTACTTTAATTAATTTTAATATGTTACGCAATATTAAAATGTTTATGTTAGCTCATGTTGGTTAAATGTTTAATAAAGTTATTAGTGACGTTTATGTTAGCTCATATTAGTTGAAAAGTTTAAATGTTTAAATTTATTTATAAATGTAAAATTTTTTATTATGTTAGCTCAGATTTATGTTTGAATTTTTTTTATGGAAAAAGATTTATGTGAAAAATTTATTAGTAACATGTTAGGAATTATGGTTATTATTAGTAATATGGTTATTATTAGAATAATCGTGAATTAAAATGTTAGAAAATTATGCAATTTATAACCCAAGCGAAAATGTTCCATGTATGTAGGTATCACTTGTGGCCATATGGATCCGAATCCCCCCCGTACTTTTATGAGTTTACTTGATGGGAATGACGAAGTAGAGAATGTTGAGCGTAGTAACCCAAGTGTGCCTACTAATATCCATTTGCAACCCCCACCATATCATACTCCACCAAACTATCCTTACCACCCACATTATTACCACCCGCCTTATTACCCACTACCCCCACCTAATTACGCCTCGAGTGCAAGCAACTCTACACCTTCATCAACACCAACTGGATCAATTGCAACTGTGAGGCCACCTCATACTAGTAATGATCCTACTAGTGATGAGTTGGAAGGGGATGATGTAGAGGGGAGTAGTGTAGGGATCAAAAAATGGTCAATGGAAGAGGATAAAAGGTTGATCCATGCTTGGATTAACACAAGTACTGATCCTGTTACCGGAACTGACCAAAAGAAAACATCTTTTTGGGGTAAGGTGGCAACCAACTTTAACACACATGCCCCAAAAGGAGCTATGCGGAGAACGGGGAAGACTTGCAATGCTCGATGGAATCGAGGTTACCCATTAGTTAACAAGTGGGTCGGAATCATAGATGAAATGGAACGTAATAATGTGAGTGGGTCAAGTATGGAAGATATTGTAAATCGTGCTCATGAGATGTTTCTTAAAAGGGTGGGGAGGAAATTTGATTTAGAGCATTGGTACTATTTGCTTAAGGATCAGCCCAAATGGAGAACATTTCGTGATACTCTAGATGGGGGACAGTCTAAACGATCAAAAGTAAATGAGATGGGAGGATATTCTAGCCCCTCTACCCCCGCTGATGAAGAGGTTGAAGTTGAAGTTGATGGAGTTGTCCGCCCCATTGGGAGGAAAGCTGCGAAGAGAAAGCTCCATCAAAATGCAAACAATGTTGTGGTTGATTTGGTGACTAGTCACTTTGCAACAATGGGTTCCACGGCTAATGAAAAGATCGAAATATTCCGTAACTTGGTAACCGTAGTTGATAAGAAGGCAACTGCAGCTCAAGAGGCAGTTCGCCTTAGAGATGAGGCTCAAAAACGCAAGGACATCAAGGCGGAGTTGGAGTTGAGGAAGCAAGCCCTTAAGGAGAGGCAATATGACGACCAAATAATGTTGATGGACCTTTCATCCTTGTCTGAAGAGGATGCTGCTTATTTCAGAATGATGAAGGCAAAAATTAGACAGAAAAGAATGGGAAAATCTCCCCAAAATTAGTAGTCCACCATCCTCTAGCTATTTAGATGAAGCTTTCTTATTTACATTAGTGTACTCGCCTCTAGTTATGTTTTGTTACTTGTAACGAATAGTTTATGCAATGAATAGTTTATGCTTTCTCAGTTGTATCCATTTAAATTAGTTATGAAATGAAAGTTTATGTTTTGTTAATTGGAACCATTTGTGTTTAACTTATATTTTGTTACTTCTACTTCTTTCAATTTGTAATTTACTTATGTTCATGTTCTTCTTAATTAATGAATATGTACACAGGTGGCGAACAATGGCAAATAAGAATGCAAATTTGACACCTCTTGTACAAGATTCATCTTCCTCAGGCTCATTGCACATGTCCTCCTCCTCATCATCGGATGGTCTAAGCTTCATATTAGAGGATTCCGAAAAAGAGATTATGCCCATTGTGGAAGATTTACTTGATGATGAGACTGACAACCAAGATATGACATTCCTTGTAAATGTTTTGCAAGCTTCACAAGATTTGAGACCTTCATCCTCATTCCCTCGAGCGAAGAGAAGATTTATAAGGAGAGATCGACAAGAAGCGCATGAGTGCTTATTCAGAGACTACTTTGCAGAGGATTCCATTTACAATGACCAACATTTTCGCCGAAGATTTAGAATGCGCAAACATCTTTTCATTCGTATAATGGAGGCATTGGGAAATCATTCAGATTACTTTCAATTGAAGTACGACGCAGTTGGGAACCGCGGGTTGACGCCACTGACCAAGTGCACTGCAGCCTTGAGGATGCTTGGTTACGGTATATCTGCCGATTGCGTCGACGAATACTTGAAGATCGGTGAAAGCACATCACTGCAGTGCCTGAAAAGGTTCGCTGAAGGTGTCATTGCAATATTTGGAGAAGAGTATTTAAGGAAACCAACCCAAGCCGATGTTGATCGTCTATTGGCTGTAGGGAATGAGCGTGACTTTCCTGGTATGTTGGGAAGCATCGATTGTATGCATTGGGAGTGGAAGAACTGTCCGACAGCTTGGAAAGCAGAATTTGCTAAAAGGGTCTATAAGGTGCCGACAATCATTCTTGAGGCGGTTGTGTCATATGATCTGTGGATATAGCATGCCTTCTTCGGAATGCCTGGTAGTATTAATGATATAAACGTCCTTGACCGTTCCCCAGTGTTCGATGAGCTGTACCAAGATCGGGCTCCAAAATGCGAGTACATCGTCAATGGTCATGAGTACAGAATCGGATACTTTCTATCGGATGGCATTTATCCAAAATGGGCGACTTTTGTGAAAACCATCCCCCTTCCGCAAGGTCCAAAGGCAAAACTATTTGCTCAATGTCAAGAGGCAGTTAAGAAGGATGTCGAGCGAGCCTTTGGTGTGCTACAAGCTCGCTTTGCCATAGTTCGTGGCCCTGCACGGTACATGAAGGAGAAAGTCATGTCATTGATAATGAAAGCATGTGTAATACTCCATAATATGATTGTTGAGGATGAGCGAGATTCGTACGACCTTGCGTTCAATTACGAGCACGTGGATGGTACTACCCCTGAGCCGACTGTTCGACGTAATGCTCATCCGTGCTATGAGACTTACTTACGTAGAACAATGGAAGTTCGAGACCCCGAAACGCATGCGCGTCTTCAGACAGATTTGGTTGAAGAAATGTGGAATCGACATAGACGTAGGTCGTAAATTATATTTTGTAATGTTATTTTTAAGTTGAACTATTGTATTTGTATTATTAATTTTTTTAGTGCAACTATTGTATTGTTTGTAATTTTATTTTATTGTAAACCGACGTATTGTGTTCTTCTTTTTTTTTTCCAAATCAAGCTTGTATTATTTTAGTTTTTTTTTTCTTAGTTTGCTGGCATACTCCAAAATAAATTTCATCACTATAGGTCAATTATTTAATTTCTGAAAAAATGGCGTCATAAGTAATCTACAATTATACATACAACTCCAAATTCGTAATCTACAATTTCAAATACAAATACAGTATGTGAAATTCTTTTTTTTTTTAAAGAAGTATTCATTATTATAAATGAAATATTCACACAAACACACAAAATAAAAGTCCACAACCAAATAAATATGTTTGGGGTGGGGTCCACATGCATTATTTTATTTGGTGATCCAAGGGATGTACAGAAGAGAGAAAAGGTTGGATTGTGGGATGATGTGAAGGGTGTGGGCCCCCACCTGTGATCCAAACTTCTGGATCACCAATGCGGGTGCTCTAAAGAGGTGAGTCTTGCATTGGAAAGAGTAAGGATTGTGAACTAAAAAGTTGGAGAGAGAATTGATGTGGCACTAATGGGGCCCCACTGGTGAGCCAAATTTTTGGCTCACCATTGGTTATGCTCTTAGCTTCTCAAGACTAAGTCAAGCATCTTTAAAGCTTACAAGCAAACAAAGCAAAGTTTGTTAGGCTGCGTGGATCTAAATTTGAGTGAATTATCAACCAGTGACATGTAGCAAAGAAATGTGCTTGTTTCTTCACGAGGAAGAAGCATTTTCTTTTGTCTAGAGAATTCTCCTTTCTTGATTTGAAGTTTTGGTGTACGTTGCCCTGGATTCACATGCATCACAGTGACTCAGTCAAAAAGATAGAAATGGCAAGGTGGCTCTCTTTTATGTGGCCTGTGTAGTTCTGCTCAAGTTAACAAAAATTATGCACCCAAAAATCATGAATTTTTGGCCTTTTAACCAAGCTTAAAAGAAGCTACATGATTGTTACTAAAATTAGTGCAATTCAAACTAAATGTAATTACTTTGGTTTTATTGCGATTTTTTTTTAATATGCAAATCAAAGTTACAACTTGAATAAATCATCAACGAATTTTATCTCAATATAATTGAAACTTAAAGTCACTTTTTTTAAAAAAATAAAATAAGGAAAGAGAATTAGAAACTTAAGGCTATATAGTCGCCGTTCTCTTCAATGTATTTTGACCCAACTTATTAGAATTTGTTCTAAACTTATTAAAAACTTATTTGTTGGACTTAATCTAATTTCTTTGCTAAATTTATTCTAAACAAAGCTTATTTTGAACTTATTGTAAACAAATTTCTTAATTTAGCTAAACTTATTCTAAACAAAGCCTAATTTATTAGTTGAACTTTGTTATGAACTTATTTACAAAATTTATTCTGAATTAAAATTATTCTACACGAAATAAGTTGAAGAAAACAGAGCCATACTACATACGAATGTTCCTATAAATCTACTTTTATAAAACACTCTTGCAGAGTTACAATGGTAACCCGAAAATAATAGTAATAATAGTCCAAGCGTCTATTATGTTCTAGGAAGCATATGCTCAAAATTCACATCGGTAAAAAACATATACACATATTAAGATAGTTCATGTGACATATAAATAAAAGGAAAGCGGATGACAGTTTTGAACAAAGTTAAAACTTGGGTGGTTGCTCAACTTAGGAGCTCAATATTTATGCGGCAAATAAGAATTGCAAGGGATACCAAGATGATAACAATTACATGATGCCTTCTAAGCAACCAGAAACTGAAACTTTCTACCTCAAAAAGGAGCTCATTAAAATTCCTAGGTTCAAGTATAAAACATTGTTACAAATGTTACAAGTTTGTGTTCAGCCCTGGCACACTCTAAAATATTGACCAGAAACTGCCACTAGAGAAGGCATGTCCCTAAACCCTACACTAGCCAACCTGGGCAGCCATGACAAAATTCTACGTAAGCATACGAAATTCTAGCCAATCTAACCATAAAAGGAGAGGGGAGGAAGACATCGGAATAAATCAGGAGGGGGTAAAAAAGAGGGCGAGAGGGGGACAAGAGCTTCTACTACACAGACCCCTTCTAATATTAATTTGGCCTCGACAGATTCCTGATGCTCCTTAAATGCTGTACACTTGCATGGTTGTGCCACAAGAATGATGCTCAGAGACCAGGTTGAAGAAAGCATCCCATATTGGTAAAGCTTGAAACACAATTATTAATGCAGCAAACTCTACAAAGATTGCCGCCTTTTCCTGTTTATTCGTCAGGGGCACATGCAATCATCAGCTGCGGAAAGCATCTGTACATCCATATCTTCTGCATGCTTCATTGAAAGGTCAATTCCATTTTCGCCTGCTGATACTGCACAAAATAAAACCCGAAAGAGAAATTGAACAACATTCGCTGAATGAAGAATAGAAATTGGAGACAATAGTGGTTGACTTCTCACTGAATATAGAATCAAGTGAAGGGCGTTTTGGTGAAGAGCTCCCCTTGCTATCTGCAGCGTGAAAACAAGTCAGGAATTGGGGATAAGACTTCAATGCATATGCAGAGGCATAAAAATTAGTCAACGCATCTGCAGAGGCGCAGATACACAAAAGGAGATAAACAAATGCTGCTTGCACTAGCCAGAAACAGGAGCAAACGTGATAATGATGAATGTGATTTTACATACAGCCATCTAGTACACTCATGGAAGTTGATCACTAAATTTCAAAGGGGTGAGCACATCCTGGGGCTGAAGTTTGCAACATTGTAACTTGGATTCGCCGAGACTCATGCTGAAATGTTGTGTCTGACATGAATCTAGGTGTTGGACCGGCTCAGCCATTTTCTGAAAGTAGTATGTTACAAGTCTAAAATGAAGCCTCAACTTTCCCATACATATGTCAAATTGGCAGTGTCTGAATCGGGTATTTGAGGTGAATGAAAAGTCCAATTAACATAGGTTGCAGGTACACGGCATACTTTCTTTAACTTCAGAATAAATTTGTCACACAACTTCATATTAGGACTACTCACAGTATGGCTGGGATTTCAGACGTCAGGAAATCTTATCATGACCATCAACACAAAGGTCCCCCGTAGAGAACCTTATACATGTGGTAATCAAAAATTATGACATCATGATAGGGCCAGTTATATACCAAATCATTTTGAGGAAACTCATTAAAATCAATGCACTACTGAAAACTGCTACAAACAAGATAAGCGGACCCGTAAGGATATTATGCCTTGCCTACTTGGAAAGTTACAAGCATTTTGTTCTAGATTGAAGCCCTTCATTTACTAACTAATTGCGCATGAGCTGTGAATGTCTTGCAGTTCTGTGTGTTTTCTTTGGGAAATTTGGGCATAAGGTTAAAATTTAAGGCTCCCAAAGTTAATCTGAACACCCCCCCCCCCAACCCCAAAGTGCTCTCCCCATCTCATCCTCTTGGCATAAAGTTTTCCTATTATAGAGTATTAAAACTTCTGTTACAGCAATGAATTTTAGTGGAGGCTCTGCTTATCTTCTGTAGCTGATTAACGTTTGCTGTTATCAATTTCAATTTTTCGGGCCTTGCTTGCTTAACAATCACTTGCACTTCAACATAGATGGTCAAATACAAAATCACTATTTTCTGGATTCGCTGAGATCTCTACTGATCATACACACACTATATCACTAGTAACATCCAGGTCAACCATTAAGAGCTACAGAAGTCAAATTCCATCACAAGAGAAGAGTCACTCTTCAACTAAAGGAATTTTAGCATCAAAGTCTCAGAATAGAACATACCAAGAGAATGTAGCCCTTTGACGGCATCAAAATTTTTGTATGTATAGCCAACAAAATTTAGATCTTTTGGTGTCAGTAGCATCTGTACAGAATTGGAGAAAAAGTAAATAGTTAAATTAGACAAGGGGAGAAGGTGGAGAAAACAGAAGCATCACCACGGAGAAGGTAGTTGGACTCTAAAAGAACTTAATCAGTGGCATAAGAGAAATCTGCACTTCTTCATAAAGTATGCAAGTCAAACAATACAAGTCTTTTAAAAAAAAAAAGGTCCAACATCATCCTGTAACGTATATGAATGGTTCATTCTTTAGCACTTAGTACTGTCAGCAAAATAGTGCAAATAGATTAATGGATCAATGGCTGGATGCCTAGATTAGTAGAGCATGACTGACTTCAACTTTTAATACATGAAATGTAAAACTCCCAACTATGAAGGCTGCAATTTACAACTTCTACAAATCTCTTTTTTCCGAGTCAGAACCGTGGAGGCCTAAAGTCAATTCTTTGACATTGCCCTTGTTACGAGATTCGGAAAAAGAGTTTATTGAGATGCCTTTCAGGGAAGAAGAAGTCACTAAAGCTCTTCTTGATTGCTGTGGAGATAAGGCCCCTGGACCGGACGGTATGACAATGGCATTCCTTCAAGGCAATTGGGACACTGTCAGTGTGTGATGAGAATGTTTGCCGAGTTCTTCTCTTCAGGTAGATTCGTGGCCAGCCTTAATGCAACCTTTATTGGCCTTATTCCTAAGAAAGCAAATGCTGAAGATATCAGAGACTTTCGACCAATTAGCATGGTTGGTTGCATTTATAAATTGCTCTCAAAGGTTTTAGCCCGAAGGTTAAGAAGCATCATTGGGAATCTCATTTCAGAGAACCAGAATGCCTTCGTTGGAGGCCATCAGATCATTGATGCGGTGCTTATAGCAAATGAGCTTATTGATTCTAGGGTTAAGTCGGGGAAGCCGGGTATGGTCTGTAAGTTGGACATTGAGAAAGCATATGATCATGTGAATTGGGACTTTTTGCTGTATGTAATGAGGAGAATGGGCTTTGAGGAAAAGTGGATCGGGTGGATCCGTCAGTGCATATCCTCTACCTCCTTTGCAGTTCTTGTCAACGGTTCTCCATCGGAGTTCGTTTCGGCATCTAGAGGTCTTCGTCAGGGAGACCCCTTATCCCCTCTTTTGTTTCTGCTGGTTATGGAAGTATTTACAAGGATGATTGATGCGGCATCTAGTGCAGGGCTTATTTCTGGGTTTCAAGTGGGCCGCTCGAGTACGACATCTTTGAGGGTTTCTCATCTTCTTTTTGCAGATGACACTATTGTTTTTTGTGATAATGATTGTAAGCAGATGGTGAATCTTCGGTGTGTACTCACTTGGTTTCAGGCAGTCTCGGGCCTTAGGGTTAACTTGGCAAAGAGCTCTATCCTACCTATTGGGCACATGGACAATATTCAACTGCTGACTGGTGTTTTAGGATGCAAAGTTGATGCCTTTCCGTCGACCTACCTAGGTCTCCCTCTCGGTGCAAAATTTAAGGAGAAAGCCATTTGGGATCCAATTATCGAGAAGTTTGCGAAAAGACTGTCGGGATGGAAGTCTTTATACCTTTCAAAAGGGGGGAGATTAACTCTCGTCAAGAGCGTTCTCTCAAGCATCCCTACTTACTTCCTATCTCTGTTTCCCTTACCTTCTTCGGTGGCCGTTAAGTTAGAAGAAATCCAGAGGAATTTTCTTTGGGGTTCTTTTGGGAGTGACTTCAAGTTTCATCTTGTGAGGTGGAATATTGTGAAGCAACCACTGCTTTTAGGAGGGTTAGGTATAAGGGACTTGCGTCTCTTTAACGAGGCACTTCTTGATAAGTGGCTGTGGAGATTTATGACTGAAAAGGGCAATCTATGGAGGAAGGTTGTTACCATCAAGTATGGGGAGGGTGGTTTTGGTTGGTCCCCCTCTTCCGCGAGAGGCTCTTATGGGTATAGTCTTTGGAGATTTATCTCCAAAGGTTGGGGGAGATTCTATTCACACTGCTCATTTGAGGTAGGAGATGGGTCCTCTATCTTTTTTTGGCATGATCGATGGTGCGGCGAGGTTCCTCTCAAAGTCTTGTTCCCTAGGCTTTTTGTTTTGGCGGTGGACAAAAATGCCCCTGTAGCTGATTACCGGGAGCAGGGCAATAGTGTGTGGGCACCTGTGTTTGTTCGAGAGGGATTCGTTGATAATGAGTCCTTGGTCAGCTTTTTCAATAAGCTTAATGAGGCCAAAGTAGGAGAATCTTCTGTTGATAGGGTGCGGTGGGATCTTAATAATCAGGGGTGCTTCACTGTTAAATCTTTTTATTTGAAACTTTTTGCGGGGAAGTTTCCACCACAGGAGATTCATTTTGAAAAAGGTTTCCCTTGCAATCTTATTTGGAAGTCCTTAGCCCCCTTGAAGGTTTCGTTCTTTGTTTGGGAAGCTGCTCATGGAAAAATACTAACATGTGACAACCTTCAAAAAAGGGGGAAAGTTTTGGTGAATAGATGCTTTATGTGCAAAAGGAGTTGTGAATCTACGGATCATTTATTGCTCCATTGTAAGGTTGCAAGCATGCTTTGGGGTCTTGCTTTCAGTTGCTTGGGCATGTCCTGGGTAGCTCCTGATTCTTTTAGGAACCATCTTTTGGCTTGGGAAGGTTCCTTTGGGAGGAGGGTTAAGAAGAAGAAGAAGGAGAAAGTCATGGTCCTACCTCATGTCATCGTTTGGATTATTTGGAGGGAGAGAAATCGACGAGTTTTTGATAACGTTGAAACCCCTCTTCAGCGTTTGAAAGAGAATTTCATCAAAATTCTCTTCTTTTGGATGAATGGGAAGTTTAGCTCTTCCTTTTTTGATTTGGCAAATTGTGTAGATAGTCTATTCTTGGGTTGTAAATAGTTGTTGTACAGTACTCACTGTGCAACTCTGATTTGGTTCTTAATATAATTATATATCCTTTTCCTTATCAAAAAAAAAATACATGAAATGTAAAAAACCCATCCAAAGCTAGGTTAATCAAGCATATCACTAAATGCCATTGATTCCCAGTCTCTCAGTTTTGACTCTCATGCTCCATATCTTGCTACATCAAACTTATTATCCTATATATTAATCAAAGCATATCTCATACAAAAAATTCAACTTATTCTCCTGCATAATTGCAGAATCATATGTTTGAGGTTTTACTTTACTTTTTTTCTTGTTTTGCCAGGGGGGCAGGGTGGTTGACAGTTTGGCACTGGGGCGTGGCGATGTGGTGTAAGTACAGAATTTTACAGCCTGTGCAGCGCTCAAATCACTAATGGAGGGGAAACGTTTTAATGGCCAGTGGATTCAAACTCAGTCAATGTGATCCCATGTATTAGGCACACTCACAAGTCACAACGGAACAAGGGATGCTTTTTTCTTGACTTGAGGGTTAACGCATCTTCCACACATAGCAATTGAAGAAGGCTTGAGGTGAAAAACAAGGCAACTGAGCAAATTTCAATTGTAAAAATTATGGAAATCTTTTATGCTTCAGAAGCAGCAGTTCCACATAACCACAATTGATACATGAGCACCAAGCCCAATTAGCAGTAGTAGGTAGTAAAGGTAGCTCAGCACAAATTCATTATGATCAAATACTAGTTTGTAGAATAATATCAAGGAGAATGAGGAATCAATACTAGAGGAAGGTACCTTTCTCGATGGTCCTGATCCAGATCCAGCTGGCGTTGGTGGGTTCATCTGAAGACAAAACCAGAATTCATTTCAGAAAAGTCAACTAATGTTAACACCATAAAAGCAAAACAAGAAACTTTGCTCAAATTTGCATATGAGATGGAAAAAGTTGGCAACTGCAACAATTTTATGTCCAACACGCTGATAAAAATCTCAATTCTGCAATTCCCCGGACACCCCCCCCCCCCCAAAAAAAGAAGGGGGAAAACTAAAAAAAGGTTCTCTTGACGAGTAACGCATTCAATAGATAGAAGACATATACCATCACAATTCACGAATATCCAAAGGTAACTGCAAAGCTTTAAGTAATTACCATTAACACTATCCATCATATATATTCAAATAATGCACACGAAGTACCATAGCTTTAGCCTTTATTTATATGATTTTAAGCCTATATAGCTTTCGTCTTCACTTAAATGATTTAAGCCTACTCGCAGCTGCTACCAAAGGCCCTTTCACCGTGACTGAATGTTCTCAACTTAAACGACGCACATAGCTTCACATCAAATAGTATCAGAAACACTAAATGCAGAGCTGAATCCATAGAACAACTAACACCTTCTAAGTAGAATCATACATTGCATGATCCTAAAGGATATGTTACTTGGACTTTTCAGTTTGCCTCAAGTATCTATGTCAAACACTTGACACTCGCACATGTTTACAGGCATAGACACTTGACACTTCATTTGGACCAAAAATGTGCAACCATTTTTAGAAAAATTGCCAAATGTGACATGATATCCATGTCAAACACTCATGTCTTCAACATGCGCATGGCTAAGGCCAAGTTAAACAGTTCAAAGGTTCCATGTACAAGGAATTCTCTACAACAGTTAGCTCAAAATGTACAGTGATACTAGTAGTATCCTGTAAGAATGGTAAGAGAGATTATAACAAAGAGAAAAACGTGCCCTTATACCTCATCAAATTTCATGAAGTTTTGGGTGTCTAGCTCATCATTGACTTGTGGTTTATAAGCTGCCTCCATTTCATACAATGTATCCCACACAATGTCCTTAAACCAAGGATGTGCCTGTTACAAAGTAACTAGTTATTAGATAACCGCATAAAAACCCAAAGAAAACGACACATGCTCTGCTGCAATCTATAATGCACCTTAATTTCCGGTGCCCCTCCAGCACCTAATCGATGTTCAACATCACAGAGCAGCCTACAGATCAGATCCTTCGCTTCAATCGTCAATTTTGCATCCTCAGGGAATCTGAGGTAATGCCTCCAGTGGACAATCTAAAGAATGTTTGGACAAATTTGTATCAATGAAATGCAACATCATAGATCAATTATGCAAGAACTATACATCAATTATGCAGCCAAAGGCAACAACAGTTCCCTTTTACACAAAACTATCTACGGTAATGATTTAGCTATAGAAATTTTTACTGTAACCCTCGAATTTCCACAGTTAAAGTATATCCAAAGCTTCATGCACTAAAACTTCAGAGTGTACTAAAAAACCGTACCACTAATTCCAATGGTCATCAACTTAATCAGAGCATGTTACTCATGAAACTGGCACCAGACCATAGGCGGATCTAGGAGTTGGGCATGGACACCCCTAACCCAAAAAAACAAAAAAATAGATAAACATTGTTGAGTAGTTTTTAAGGAGGTTAAGTTAATCTATGTGGATACTATAAAATAGAGCCAGAAAATTATGGACACCCTTTAAATATACCTAATCCACCTGGTGAAATTTTTAATTTTTTTAAATATAGAAAGTACAGCTATAATATTAGAATTTGACCAAAAAATAAAATTAAATCAAATACACCCAAAAAACGTATACTGAATTATTTGTAGTTTTCTTTCATGTTTCGACATGTTCACTTCAATGCTTAATGTTGAATTTTTTTTTAGGGGGTGTTATTATTTATTATTAATGATTTTTGTTATGTAACCAACAGTTTAGTAAATAATAGGAAATTGTAACATTCTATGATTTTGACACAATTTATGTATCAACTTCAAAATATGAACAATCACAGAGAACGAGCGTAATGGTAGACTACCGTAGTTTTTTTTAGAGTAAAAAAACTGGGGTATATTGTTATTGCATATCAAGTTCCACTAGTGTGGAAGTACAAAACATAACGTTCATAAAAAAAAAATGCGAGATGAAGAGTCCGTATGAAATAAACTGTCATAGTACGTATGACATGATTTCTTTTTGTTTAGGATAGTATATATTAGTGATAACGTTAATAGATGGACACCCCTATCCTAAATGTATGGATCCCCCATTGTACCAAACCAATTTTTTTTAGAAGGAAAATAATATATATCATGAATGAAAGACGATAGGTACAAGAGAGAATGCTAGGTACAAGAGAGGATGCCGAAAAAGGATCCATAGAACCTAATTACAGCCCAAGAAAAGACCATCCACAAAATTGACAATATCAATCAAAGAGGAACAGAGGACCTCCTCCTTCCAAAAAAAATAAAATCTTAAGCCACTTGTCCACTGCCCACTCAAGCAAAATTGTGACCCTATCAAAATCCCTCGTATTTATTTCCATCCATAAAATCCAAAAGTTCGCATGCAGGAATACTTGAAACACTCTATATTTGGTCTTCCTTTCAAAAAAAACACCTTCCCAAGCCAAAAGCTGATGTCTCACCGTGCTAGACACCACCCAATGAAGACCCAAACAACACCACACTAAACCCTAAAGAATTCGAGTGAATGGGCAATGAAGAAGCAGATTGTGGTTTCCAACTCCAATTTGCACATACAGCACCTATGACCAAAAGTTTGCCCCTTTTTTGTAAGTTATTAGAAATTAAGATCTTGCCTTGAGAAGCTTCCCGTGCAAATAAATACACTTTCGAAGGGGCAGAAGACTTCCAAATCATACTCCAAGGAAAACCACAAACACAAGGAGAAGACGGTGAATTGCACAAGGAGAGGTGGAGGAAGTAAGATCTCACAGTGAATTTTCTGCAGGCACTGAGGTTCCATCTAATCATGTCAGAAGAGAAATCCATGAGACATGCCCCGTCAAGCATGTTAAAAAGCTGAGCCACACTATCATCACCACACTATCATCGCCTGGGAATGTATCACAGACAGAAACGGGTGACCAAACGACTGAACAAGAGTAGTGCTCCAAATAATCGGGGACGCGTGCATTCCTATCCTCTGCAAGGGCATAGAGTAAAGGAAAATGATCCCTCAAAAGAACTCCATTGCACCAATTGTGCTGCCAGAAGAAGATGGAAGAGTCATCACCCACCTCGAAAGAAATGTGAGAGAAGAATCTTTCCAAACGTCCAGTAATAAACTTCCACATACCAACACCATAAATGCCGCTATGTTTGCTTGGAACCCAATTACGATCCTCCACTCCATACTTGGCCTTGATCACGGTTCTCCAAAGCCTCTCTTTCTCATTCATAAGCCTCCATAACCAATTGCCAGGGAGCGCCTCATTAAACATGGTCAAGTCTCTAATGGCTATGCCGCCTCTAGGAAAAGGTTGCTTCACGATGTTCCATTTAAACAAGTGATATTTGAAATCATCCTCAAAAGACCGCTAGAGGAAGTTTCTCTAACTGGCTTCTAGCTTGTTTGCCGCTGACCAAGGAATGGGAAAAAAAGAGAGAGAAAGTACGTGGGATGGCTAGAGAGGACGCTTTTGATTAGAGACAATCTACCCACTTTAGTGAGCAGCCAGATAGTCTTTTATGGAATCTCTCAATAATTGGGTCCCAAATGTACTTCTCTATAAATTTAGCACCAAGGGAAGTCTGAGTTCAGAGGAAGGAAGGGAGTCCAAACCACAATCCAAAATACCTGCGAGTACATGTGGCATAATCCACTTCCCCCATAAGCAAAGATAGAGGACTTATTTAGATAAACTCTCAATCCAACAACGGCCTCAAACCACACGAGGATGCAACAAAGATTAATAATTTGCTGACAATCATTGTCACAAAATATAATTGTGTCCTCTACAAAAAGGAGGTGAAAAATTTCCAAGCGAACCGAATGAGCGCCTCCCACAAAAAAGCTAGCAATAAGACCAGCTTGGGATGTAGAACACAACATTCTACTCAAGACTTCCTAATAGACCATAAATTGGATTAGGTAGAGCGAAGCTCTAACTAATTCATGCCTAAGCCAAATCAGGATCAGAGCCTTCTAAGGGTCAAGCTCTTCTCTCTCTCCCTCAGTCTCCCAACACCCAAAACAATTATCACTTTTAGATCCTTTTGCTACCTCTTCACTTAACTCACCCACAAATTCTTGCATGAGAATGTCTTACATCAAATTTATTGTGAGACGGACTCCTCTAGAGATATTTGAGGTTTTAAGGTGACTAATAATGACTTCTTAATTCAGGAACTTGTACTACAATCACTTCTGAATAAACTATTAGTCACCTAGAACGTCATTGAAAGTCACTGTAAAAATGTTCGTTTCATAATATTTCTTACGTGAAAGTCTCACACAAGACTTGTTTAAAATAAAAATAAAAAAAGCGGAAAAGAAAAAGTAAGCCACAATCTGCTTTGATCCCTTGTGCTGACTCCTTACTGATGTCACCCACACAGACCTCTCCGCAGCTGGATTGACTCACCCTCACTCGCTCTCACATGTGTGCACACCTGCAAGCATTGCAGATTCATAGGTGCACCAACAGCAGCATCTGAAGCTTCAGGACCTGCAATAACTCGTACTACAAATGCAACCACTACAGGATGTCCATGGGCTCTCTTCCTCTGCCTCCACGATCACTTCGTTAACCACACACTCAGCACCCCCCCCCCCCAAAAAAAAACCTCTATATAGCGAACTCTTATTTTTTGCGTGATTCCTTTGTTGTCGTCGTTGAGTTTTTTCCCCCCTCTTTTTTTAAACTTGATTTAAAATTCAAAACTTGAACAATGGCTACTTGTTAAGTCAAAATTTCAGGCAATTGTTCGCTTAAGATGGAGGGGTTTTCCTCCTAGCTATCTTTCACAAGGGCAAAGGACATACCCAAAAAAAAAAGGGAGGGGAGCAGGTGCGCCAATCTCCAAGCTCAACATAAATGCCTAAGGCTCTGAGCACTAAGCTAAGTTCAAGTCTAGCCTCAGGCTAGGAGCGGCTAAGTTCAATTGCACTGCCAGGTTAAAGGGGAAACCTCGATATTTCGAGTATAATCTACTCATAACAGCGAAGTTACCATATGTAATAATAAGTTACGTACCATACGTGCAATCTAACTTGGAGTGAAGGAGCCAAGAAGTTGCCACCTACTTATGCTTTTCTGGCTAACAGTTCACATGCAGTTCTGGACTTTTATGGAGCTCAACACATATTCTTGAAGTTGGGTCCTTTAAATTTATAGGCAGCAGTAAAACTTTCAAGCATGGACCCAATAAGATGTCAGAGGCCACATACCTTTCTGCATGTTGTGATTGGATCATCGGAATAAAAGGGAGGATAACCAACCAGCATCTCATACATGATTGCACCCAATGACCACCTACACAAAATCTTAACAGATAAGAACCAATGGTACAGAAGAAAAGCAGACCAAAACAAAATAGGCACTTGATTATGCAGAGACAAACATGCAGACTACATGCAGACTCTCAAGTCACAGGCATAGTGATCAAACACTCCGAAGTATGACAGCGCTAAAGATCCGCACACATGATGGTGTATAAATATTAAAGAAGTTAATGCAGACCATGCCACTCGTCACAAAGGATGAAAATACCTGCAGGTCTCACTATAATAAGTCAGTATCATGCAGGCCTATAAAGCATCATTAATGACGAAAACGACCCTAGCGATGATCCCACCACAAGGCTTGGGAGGGCGCACTCTTATCCCTAACTATGAATCATTACTCTTCATTTGCGCGTGCATGAACACAGTAGTATGTAAAAATCAGCTTTGACATACCAAACATGCAAAAAGAGTAAAATATGAAGCATACCAGTCGCATTCCATGCCATATCCTTTTTTCAGTAAAACCTCAGGAGCGATATAGTCAGGTGTACCCACAGTTGAAAAAGCCTGTTGAATGAAGAAGGAAGCCATATCACTTAGCAAGACTCTGGTAACATCTAATCTAGGTTGAAAAAATTAATACAAATTGTTGTCCTCCATTTAACTTATCAATAGAAGACAGAGAAGTACTGAAGGGTGGTTTCACCACAAGTAAAATGCAAACTCTTATCTACTAATCAAATAAAGAACAATGAATATACACTCAGCAAAAGAAATTAAAATCTGCAGAAGGACTAATTAACATTCACCTCATGGAGATATATTCAGAATGTGTCCCGTTACCCTACTATTACGAATATAGATATAGATATTCCTCATCTTTACAAGATATAAAGAGAACCAAACCAATACCTAGAAGCCCATGTAGGCAATTTTTTTTCTGTGTATAAGTGCAATTGTCTCTTTTGTTCTTTTTCCCCCTTTCTTTTTTTGGAGGTGTGGCATTGCAAACGTATGCAACTTTAACTGTGGATGTTAAAAAGGCTATTTCTAGATTTTAAAATGCATTTCCAGCCTGCTCCCCCCCCCCCCCAAACAAAAAACAAACAAACAAAAAAAGGGGGAAAGCAGTTTAGTTAAGGTGTAATGCCTTAGTCTACTATAAAACTGAAAAGGTTGCACAAAATTGACTTTTCATCCTTTTCTAGATAATGATCTAAAAGGTGAAATCTTAATTGGTTCAAATTGAAGCATATCCTATCACATTTTAGAACTGGCAACTCTATTCAGCAGAGCCAAGGCACGACTTCATAGTTGGTATTTCCAATTAGATTAGAAAAGCTCAAGGCGCACAAAGGCGCAAAGGGTCACAGGGCCCTGGATGTGGGCTTCTAAGTGAAGGCATGGGTTTTTTGGACACGCAAGCGCACTTTTACACAAAAATCCTTGCAAATCATTCCCAAACCATACTTTTTGACAAATAAGTTATATGATAACATCAAACAAGTGATTAGACATCGTAGCGGATCACATTAGAAAATAAAGTATCCTATATTGGATAACATCAATTCTAAAGGAATTTAAGGAAGGATAAAAAAAAGGGAAGGAAATATTATTTGACAGTATATTAGGATGGAGAAAAAAGAAGGGAAGTACATTCTTAATTCTTCTTTCCATATTTTTGGCAACAATGCCCCATATTTCCCATATAAAGAGTGAGAGAACTAAGCACCCAAATAAATAAACAGATATAAGGAATGAAAGTCACAATTCAAGCTTGAAATTGTCTTCCCCTTTACAGCACAACAGCAAACGCAAAACCAGAACGCACCAAAATCGAATCTCACTAACGATTAAGCATATCACTAACGATCGGTGTGGATTCATCCTCAAAAAAATACAGGAAAAGATTGGTCGACCAACTTTATTTATTAAAACACTATATAAGCCTCCAACTACAGCCCAACCCTTCAATTCAAAATCAAGTTTCTAGTTAGGGTTCTCGGTTTAGGCAATACTTGAAGCAAGTGCATGCAATTAGATGAGGGTTTCTACTCAAAATTGAATAATCTAATTGAGGTAAGTATTAATCTAAAGGTATTTGTGTGTTTCCATGCTGTGTGCTCCTTTTCTCTCTCTCCCATTACTTTTTTTCATAAAGTGCGTGCCTAGGTCGCTTTGAGACTCAGTCTGAGGTGCAAAAAAGCACGGGCTTCTATGGGCTTCAATAATGAGCTAGGCTTGACCCCTTGCAAGGCGCAACATGTTGGGCTTCGGGGCTTCTGTAGGGCACGCTTTTTTAAACATAGAAGTCACCGTAGAAGAAGACTAAAGAATAATTAGAATAAGGTAATTAAACAAAATATGAAACATTTGTGACTTACAGAGGACAAATCTCCGACTACAAGTTTCTAGGGATCTAAGATTAGAGATAGATTCTTGTTTTTTTTTAAATAAGGAAAAGATAATATATTCATAAAAGAAAGAGGACAAGTCCAAGAGAGGATGTTGAAAAAGCATCTCAAAAAAGCTAATTACAACACCAAAAAAAGGCTATCCACAAAATCGACAATATCACTCGAAGAGGGGGGGAAAAACTCATCTTCCAAAGAATAAAGTCTTGAGCCAATTGTCTTTCAACCACTCAAGTGAAGTTTCAACCCCATCAAAAACCCACTTATTCCTCTCCATCCATAGAATCCAAATGATGGAATGCGGGATTGCTCAACCTTTTACCCCTTGGCTTTAGTCAGATTCAACAGGTTGTGGTTGTTGTTTGACTCGTAAGCTAGGTGATACTCTCTAATTCTGTTTAGTTGCTACTTGCCATTATCTTCTAATGCGTTTCAATTGCTTCTTTTATATTATTGTCAATTAATGCTACTTGACATTATTATCTACTGCTACTATTACCTAATGCGTTTCTTAGAACAGGTTTTAGTTCATCAAAGAAATACAAACTTTTTTAATTCTTTTTTTAAATTTTTCTTTATCTTTTATCTTTTTATTTTCTTGCGGGCTGTCAAGATCATTGTATGCAAAATTTTTGTGAGTCCTTTGGGTCAGTTCTGCTCGCATCAATAACACTTCCTACATGTTTATCTCCACAGACCCCATTAAGGTGGAACTCACATTAGGTGTTATTGCTTCTATTGTTAGCTTGCTCTAAGAGAGTAGACAATTGACCAAACCCTCATTTCAAAGTTAGAACTTTATTTCATTATATTTTACCACATACAGCACCACATCTACAGGTAAAGCCAACAATCAGCAATAACTCTGACTACAAAAGGTTTGAAGAGCTCACCAACTTCCTCCTGTTCCTCTGCCAGTGCTGAAGTTGCTCATGTGCGCTTCTCCAACTGCATCCATTACCAGCATCAGGAAGGGATCCATCTATGTCCATTGGTTCTCTGGAAGAATCCTCCATGGATTCATTTTCATTGATGGTAGACAGGGTTGCACAATCAAGAGGTTTGCAAAGCCCAAAATCTGAAAGCTTCATGTGACCATTCTTGTCCAGAAGAAGGTTGTCTGGTTTAATATCTCTGCAGAAACGTGAGAACATTATTAGGAACAGACAAGTTTAGCTGCCGCTCGTAAAATATGTTAGAAATGCACAGGAAGTTTGATTGAATACAGCAATAATAATCATAATTTCACAAGTTACATGATGCGGAGTACAAACCTGTGGATGTAGTTATGTTTGTGAATGGATTCTATCGCCAAAACACTCTGGGCTATATAAAATTTCGCAACCTTTTCTGTTAAGATATCCTCTCTCATCAGAAGAGTCATCATGTCACCACCAGGCAGATATTCCATGATCAGATACAAATATTCAGCATCTTGAAATGAGTAATACAGTTTTACTATGCAGTTACTGTCAACTTCAGCCAGCAAGTTCCTTTCAGCTCTAACATGTTCGACCTGTGAAAAGATCAGCTGAGATGAAACCAAATTTCCTACCCCAGACATAAGAAGGGTCCCTGCTAGATGTTAACAAGGATGACAGGTATCTACACAAACACAAGACTTTATATCTATAGATATGGTGAACAGAGTCAAAATCTCATCACAAAAGAACATTACATCAGGCAGAGGGGAGAAATATAAAAGAGAAATTTTGTTGTCCACCCAAAATAATAATAATAATAATAACAACAACAACAACAACAATAATAATAATAATAATAATAATAATAATAATAATAATAATAATAA
>JACYFF010019584.1:5611450-5667654 GCA_017589665.1 Selenicereus undatus
AATAATAATAATAATAATAATAATAATAATAATAATAATAATAATAACAACACAAGAAGAAGACAAATGGATACAACAAAGATATAGAGAAGAAACAGGAGGAACATGTCGCTTCACTGCTCCTTCAACCCTATAAAAATTGAAAATTGGTAAGAGGAATTTCCTTTTGTACATGTTCCCTTGACATTTTTTCCCCCTTGCCCAAAATTTCACGAGTCCAACGGGACAGCAGGAGTATTGCAGATTGCACAATGAAATTGACAAAGGACACTTCAGAACACACTTTACAGTTAACAACCTGCATAAAGGATCACCATGTGTAGGATGTTACCTGTCCTCTGCTAACCATTTCAGATTTCTTCAACTTTTTCATGGCATATATATTCCTAGATTTCTTTTCACGACAAAGTCGAACCTGGAGAACAACAATACAATAAAATGTAAAACCGGAAAACTGCCACAGCCACAATAACAGAAGCATTTGTATTTACTTCCGGGCAGGTGGGAAAATGTTAAATGTGGGAATGCGACAGATAGAAGAAACAATGCATCAACTGTTAGACACACGTGAATGTGACCTGGGAAGAAGTTGCAAACTTTGGAATTTAATCAACTAGAAGAGCTATTCTTAGTTAACCTACACCAAATCAAGATCAATAGCAATACCGTAGAACAGGATCCATTTATAATGATCTATCCACTTCAGCAAATGCATTGGCAAAAGTGTTTTCAAAATGCTTCAATTTCAAACCGCATATCTTAATATGAACAGAACATGCTCTTATGAACACAAAATTATCGGAGTCCCAACTCCCAAGTGCTTCATCATTCTGTTTATAGCAAGGATGAACTTCAAAGTACATTGAAGGGAAAAAAATTTACCAAATTAGGTACTCCCTCTCTTGGTTTAGCACCAGTTACGAGCAGCTTTTATACCGCAAACTCGAAATGTCATATACTTATGTTTTCCTTTAAACAGCGTGAAATTGAAATGCAGACTTTCAAAAAGCCAACCTGACAGAAGTTTTCGGTGATATTGAGAACTGGATAATGCATTGAATGCTTTAATGCATTACGAATACACAGCGTTAACACTCACCTCTCCATAAGCTCCTCTTCCAATGATGGTCAACAGTTCAAAGTCATTTACACATAGTCTATTCCTTTTCAGCCGCATAAACTCAGTCTCTTTTCGCTCCAAATCTTTTATCAAGTTGATCTGCTCCTCTTTGGGCACATCTGAAGAAGCGAGCTTTTTCTCTAGAATCCACCGTCTATAAGAATAGGAAGTAAACCATTTAAAAGAAATGTTCTGTACAATCTCAGAAAATTTAGGCAGCAGCGTAACAACCATAAGAAGATTGCCATGGACCCTCCCAAAGCAACTTATCAAAAAGTCACTCATGCTTTATCCACACAATTGATAACTCCCTTGCATTTAAGGGTAGTGATAAAAAGAAATATGGCCTACTCTGGCAGAAGAAGGATTGACAAACAGACTCATTCATTCCCGAGGTGGAAAAGAAAGAAAGAAAGAAAGAACAAGAAGCTGAAGCCACTGGTGGCAATGACAAATTTGCTACTCATGTTTCCCTTTGACAGAAACCCTGACATGAACAAAACAAAATGAATCCAAATATACCAGCAATGATTATTGGAAGCATTGCATGTTTGCTGCTTTGTGAAGATAAATTTTGAAATAGTGTGAAATAAAAATTGCACAACAATCAAGATAATATGCCTAATGTCACCCAGCCAAATAAAAAAATTACCAATGACTAAGTTAAAACATTAATACTTCACCACTAGTTCCTGTTCAAGTTTGTGGAAGAAACTTCACTAGATGAGCAAGAAGACAAGCAGAAAGAGAAGCTAATCAATAAACCCAAAAAAAAAACAAAAAAACACCGAAGGAATGTGCATCCTTTTTTGGGGGCGTAGGGTAATAGCCAATGTTCTGTTGATAGAGCAAAAGCATATATCAAAAAGCATCTAAATAGAACACCCAGTCCTAGGATTTTTCCTTGGGGGGTGGTTTGGTTTTTTTTTTTTTGGGTTGGGGGGAGGGGGCCAGAAACAGACCATTATGCATATCATCAAGCTAAAAGACCACTCAGCAGCAGAAGAGGAATGCATAATGTCAATGTAATCCAGGTCCTCATCCCTTCCCCATCAAACCAAACCAATCAACACAAGCTGAGTTCGGCCACCTGCATTCTTCAGCAAGAAGCAAGGACAACAATTTGAACAAGAGAAATACGCAAAGCTTTATGGAAGAATCGGAATCCCTTGTCCCCTCCACTCAGCACACCACAATGAAAAACTGTCCATTATTCCCAGAACTCATCTTTGATATTGAAAAAAGGGGGGGCGGGGGGGAGCAGGAATGTGGCCTGTATCAATTGCAACCAAAGAGTTTCAGCATATTCAAGCATATCAAATGAAGGCCCTCCAACTCAAGATGACTACCATAATCATATCCACCACAGATATCCTCAAATCTTCCAAAACCTATTCAGGCCCGGCTGCTCATTCATTACGCCATGAACATCTTTTCTTGCAGATAGATTAAGCCTACTTAAGCATGTTTTCTCAATCTGCCTTGAACGAGTGTCATTATTCAACAACCAATATAGTTCACAACTCAATCTTTATCTCCATCCAACAGACTGAGATCAAGAACAAATATCAGACCAATAAACAAAAGTAATGAGTACATAACAAATCACTTTATTTCACTCATTTGCTTCTCAACAGATATAGGAAAAAGAATGCATACTCATACTTGCACAAGAATCCATTTGCATGTTTCCTCCAACTTAAGCAACCTCTGAATCCTTTCCCTAACTAAACCATGAGCAAATTCTAAACTTGTAACGGCAGTTATATCAAAAGGGGGGGGTCACTTTTTAAAATCTAGGCAACAATTTTTCCCCTCCCTCCCTCCCTCTTCCTTCCTTTTTCACCCAAAAGGACGATAAATGCCTAAACAACAAGTTCCAAGCATCTCTTTCCATCTGCCTCTTCCAAAATTAAATCTTGATTGCTTTTTCTTCTGCCAAGATATTTCAAATCTCTACCATCATTAAAACAAGGTGGATCTATTAATTCATCAACAGCAGAACAGCTTGAGTTAATGCTCAACAAAAATCTCTCAAATGACAGGAATGCACATAACACATCCCTCCTTCCAAATCTTCCTATGTTTCTTCAACTCTTTCTCAGTCATCAAAATAGAACTTTAAAAGCAAAAATGGGGGTCTCATCAGCCTCGGTAGCCTCTGTTATTTCTCCATCTCCTCTATTTCTTGGAGTCACATTTTATAGTAAAAAGATATGATCCCAAAACTCCTACATCCTAGTTTCATATTCCCTTCATCTCCTTCATTTACTCTAACCAGGATCCCAGTCAACTATCGATAATTCAACAGGAAACCACCATCCATGGGCATACAAAGTCACAACTCAATTCTAATTTCAGCGCCCCCCCCCCCAAGTACACGTCTTGATGATCCTCAATGTTTCCCCCCCCCCCAAAAAAAATTCCCAAAACAGACAGTCCTTTTCCTTCCACTATTTCCCACTTCTGATACTCAAAAACCATGAATATCCATGTTCATCTCATGTGAAACACATCTCCACCCAAGTTAGAACACTACAAAACCCAGAATGCCGCGATAATTCTCCACAATGCTGCCAAATCAATCAATTCATCAATCAATCACTCAAAATAAAAGTCAAATTACCAAACCCACAAGCAATAGCACAAAACAACACCACTCAAAAGCTAATCCCTCATCAAACGAGATCTAAACAGTAAACAACCCAATCACCACAACCAACTAAAACCAACCAACAACAGTATAAAACAACAATTAAAAACAGGGAAAAAAACAAAGGACAAGCCATAACAAAACCTTTCTTTTCGTTCCTGGATGTTCTTCATCTGAGCACGGTAGTGATTCTCGATAAACTTCTTAGCAGCCTTGACTTTCTCCATAGTCAAACTCGACCCTAACACCTCCTCCTCTCTCTCTCCTCCTCCTCCTCCTCCTCCTTCCCTATTCTCCATCATCTTCTTCTTCTTCTTCCTCTGCTTTCTCTCTCTACTCTCTCTCTCTCTCTGTTTCTCTCTCTTACTTTAATGGCGAAGGAGGGGAAGACAGACTGCAGAGACCTACCTGGCCCTGCTCTGTTCGCCTCATCAGCGCCAACCCAACAATGTTTTTGTTTTAGCTCACTCCCAATCCCCTGTACCGCACCCCACGTTTTCAATCCACGTGTCGCTCTCCCATTCGCTGGTGCGCGCATATTCTCCAACCTTGACCGAATTTCGACCAGGTGCACGCTTCACCTCACCGCACCGAACTCCCTCGCTGGGTCTATTGATCTCGCTGTACTGCCACTGGTTGGGCAGATCCTCACGCGCTTTCGAAGTGCATGGATTTCACAGGCGACATCCAAGGGACGTGATTGGGACGGAAAGTTCACGCGGGATTAAAGGGTAAGGACGATGTGTTTAGTTGAAGGAGGCAGTGACTAAGTCTGCTGTAATTTGGTACACACTGGATTGAGATCTAGTGTGGTCTGGCACAACGCAGAAACAGAGGACAGAGTGATATATTAGGTCGAATTTATACCATATATTTATAAGTGCATATTTTCATTTGTATACATACATATATATATATATATATATATATATATATATATATATATATATACAAATGAGAATTTATTTTTTTTGTAAGAAAGGTAAGAAAAAACCGTTTTTCTCACCTTTCTTAGAAAAAAATATATTCTCATTTGTATATATATTATTTTAATGTATATTTATCATATGGATAATTTTTAAAATTTTTGAAATCTAATAATCTAAATTTTGGGGGATCGGAAGGCAATAATCTGAACTTAAGAAATCCTTGCCAGTGAGCTGAACTTTTGATGTATTTATTTCTAGTGTTTCACCACCTAATTTGACTCGTCGAAAATGTGATGTGGCAGTGGTGGAATCATACGTGTAATTTTGGCACAATAAAATAAAAAGAAAATGCCTATATTGACCACAAATCAAACACATAAGCTACTTTGACCTTTTTTTTTTAACACATTAGAGCAATCCTAATGGTGAGCCAAAAATTTAACTCATCATTGGGGCCTATCACTACCACAGTATTTCTCTCTCCAACTTTTTAGCTCACAATCCTCACTCTCTTCAACGCAAGGCTTACCACTTTGGCTAATCAAATAAAATAATATCTATGGACCCCACACCAAGCCATATTTAATTAGTTTTGTTTTTATGTTTTGTTTTGTTATTTATTTATATGAAAAATAATTTGTACATAATAATTTCGAAACTCAATTATTTGAAGACGCTTTTTTTAAAAAAAAGGAGTTTGAAATTAAAAAAATATTAGACATGCTTGAATGCAACAATTTAAAAAATATTTTTTGTTTTGTATTGTTATTTAGCTTTATTATTTATGTGAAAAATAATTTACACATAATAATTAAATAATACAATTATTTAAAGATGCATAGTATTTTATTTTTAAAAAAATATTTTGAATATAAAAAAAAGTCACACGTGCTTGAATGCACCAAGCAAAAAATATTTTTTGTTTTGTTTTCTTATGTAGGTGTATTATTTATGTGGAAAATAATTTTTACATAATAAGTTAATAACAAAGGCTTATTAATTAAAAAAAAATTAGACATGGTTGAATGTAAAAATTGCAATAGGTCAATGATTAAAAAAAAGATACATTGATTGACGAAGAAAACATTACAATAGGTGAACAATTAAAAAAAATTACAATATGACGATAATATAATTATCCTGTTCGCCGTTGGCCTGAATTTCGCTTCCATATCTCCTCAATCAAGTCCGCTTGGAGAGTTGCATGTGTGTCAGAGTTGCGAACTTGGCATGATCGTTGAAAGTACGTATTATAGCATGGATGGTGGGCGTTGTTAACGATCAGCTGCGGGACAATTCCCTCCACAATGTCGTAGTCAAATGCAAGCTCGTAGTTGTCCCGTTCGTCCTCAACAATCATGTTATGGAGTATCCCACATGCTCTCATAATAATACCATTTTCTATTTGATCCATCAGTCGAGCGGGGTCTCGTACAATGGCAAATCAAGCCTGTAACACACCAAAGGCTTGTTCAACGTCCTTCCTAACCGACTCATGACGTTCTGCGAAGAGTTTATTCTTCGGCCCTTGGGGAAGAGGGATAATCTTAACAAATGTCGCCCACTTCGGATAAATTTCATTTGAAAGGTAATATCCTATATTGTACTGATGCCCATTGACGATATACTCACATTTCGGAGCCCGATCAGCATACAATTCTTGAAAAACCGGTGAGCGGTCAAGGACATTTATGCCATTGAGACTTCCAGGCAACCCGAAGAATGCATGTCGTATCCAAAGGTCGTATGATGCAACGGTTTCAAGAATAATAGTTGGCACCTTATAAATTTGCTTTTGAAATGATGACTTCCAAGCCGTCGGACAATTCTTCCGTTCCCAGTGCATGCAATCTATGCTTCCCAGCATACTAGAAAAGTCACGGGCCTCAGCACCCTGTAGTAAGCGATCAATATCAGCTTGATTAGGTTTTCTCAAATACTCTTCCCCGAAAACCTCAATGATGCCTAAGGCGAACTTCTTCATGCACTCCATTACGGTGCTCGCACCAATCTTCAAGTACTCATTAACGCAGTCGACCACTACACCATAGGCAAGCATTCGCATGGTTGCGGTACACTTGGTTAATGGCATTAACCCACATTTTCCAACCGCATCGTATCTAACCTAAAAGTACTCTAAATGATGGCTAAGTGCTTTCACAATGCGGAGAAATAAGTGCCTCCGCATTCGAAATCGACGACGAAAATGATGTTCATTGTACAGTGAATCTTCAGCGAAGTAATCTTTGTATAAGCGGCTGTAGGCAACTTCTCTATCCCTCTTAATAAATCTCTTCTTTACCAGAGGCATAGATGCCGAAGGCGTCAACTTTCTTGTTGGTTCAATAAGTTGGAAAAGGGCCACCATATCCTGTTGAAGTTGTTGTTGATGTTGGAGAAAGGCGCCAATTACCATGATATCAGTATCTGATGAAGATGAAGAGGATAAGGAGATGAATCTTCCTCACAAGGCAGTTTCTCAACATTGAAATTGTCCATTACAAATATCCTGTGCAAGATAATTATGTACAAAAGTGTTAAAGTATATAAGAGTAATAATTTGATTAAACAACAAAGACATACCAACTTCATAAATTAATATCATAAGACGATTACACCAAATCATATCCAATACAATACATGGTACAATAAAGTTACATACTATAATCTTCGAACTTTATTTAAGCAACATTGTTCTTCTAATCTATGTATTAATGGGGGAGGGGAGGCATATTACTGAGATGGTGATGATTGTCGTGATCTCCTTCTAATGATATGTGGTCTTCTTTCCTTATAATACGCTGCTTGTTTAGGACTCAGCATTGAGGTGTTCATCATCATTATTCTATCCTCTTGGGCCCTCAGCTTTTCTTCCCTCATCACCATCTTCTGTGTTTTTTCTCCTATTGCTAGTGTGATATAATCTTTCGACATTTCATTCATATCACTACTGTTACTGCTCGTGTTTTGCAACTTAGCTGTGACTAAATCAACGACAGTGGTATATGCCTTTTGCTTTCGCCTTCTCTTCGCTGCTTTTCTCCCCTCGGGTCTTTCACTCCCACCGACACCTTCCTCTCCCGCCTCTTCGGTGTCGGGATGAGACCTTTTGGAGGATCCTAACCTTGACTTGGGTGGGTCACATATAGCCCTTCATTTTGGTTGGTCCTTGAGCAGCTCATACCAGTGCTCGAGATCGAACTTCTTCCCCGTACATTCTTCGTACAGCTTATCTGTTGCCTCCATAATCATAACCTCGTTCCATCCACTTTGGTTGATACGCTCAACCTCTAACATAATACCCGCCTATTTACTGACGAGCGTGGAGCAGCGACCCCATCGGCCATTCAGCGTCTTCCAAGAACGAGGCGGGGCTCCTTGTGGACGGTGGTCATTGAAATTGGAGGTCACCCTAGCCCAGAATCCATACTTCTTCTGATCATTCCTGACAACGGTGCCCGTGCCTATGTTAATCCAAGCACGTATTAGTCGTTGATCCTCTTCAACTGTCCACTTCTTTGCAGCGACACTTGCCCCCTTGTACTTCCTCCACATCCTCTTCAGTACTTGGGTCAATGTCAGTCTCATAATTGACTAACCAGACCATTACCCCGATTGGCGTAGATAAAGATGTAGAGTTGCTCCCTACCGAAAAGTAATTCGGGGTGATATGTGGTGGAGGATAGTAGGGAGAATAATATGGGTACTCATTGCGATGCACATTGTGCGGATTATTATGTAGTGGGGGGTAATAAAGTGGAGGATAGTTACGGGAGTTTTGACCCGAGCTACCACTTGGATTCCTGAAGTGGGGTTGTGGTGGGTAATATGGTTGGTGCATGTGTCGGTTGTAGTTAGGCGGTGGGTATGAAGGGTAAGATGTGTGGGGATTACTTGGGATAATAGGAGTGGTACTATTCGCCCCAACTTGGGGTGAGTTATCTCCCTCAAGTAAACTAGTAAATGATGGAGGGATGCTAGGATCCATAATGGATAAAAAATTACGACCTACAAGTATATTAATCGTATTAATTAAAATATTAACGTCTTCTATGCATCTAACATAAAAACACAAAAAATTTTAACTAACATGCCAAATACATAGGTTCCTATAATTCCCAAAGAATTCATCCAACCATTCCAATTCAACTATTTCCCTTCATTTCCCCCCCCCCCCCAATTTTGCAACACATTTCAAATTCGTACATGCAATTTTATGAAAAAATAACATATAATGACATGATGACTTTACAAAACTGAATTATTTTTAGTTACATACTTAACTCCATACATCCACATATTAAAAAGTAACCATAATTGCTAACCATAATTACTAACCATAATTGTCCAACACTTTTAAAATTATCCATACTAACATGTTAACATTTCAACTCTATAGATTTTATTTCTATATTTTTCAATTTATGAAACATTTGCAGTTACTAATGCCAGGACTTTAAAACATATTTACATATTTAATTCATTTTATTTTTACTACTTAAATTTTACCAATATGACTAATCATATTGTAATTTAAAATTTTACCAAGCTACTATAATAAAGTAACCATAATTACTAACCATAAATACTTACTAATCAAGTCACATCATCATGTCACTTTATACTCTAACTTGTTAAAACATAAATAATTAAATTTAACTACCATGTCGGTTATTTAAACGTAACCATATTCATTATTTTAAATACTAACACATATAGTACCACTTAACATAATTGTCCGACACTTTTAAAATTTTACCAAGCTACTATAATAAAGTAACCATAATTACTAACCATAATTCCGTACTTGCCATCTAACTTGTGAAAACATAAATAATTCAATTTAACCTATTCCAATTTACGTCACATTTGAAATTACTAATGCGAAGACTTAAAAACATATTCACATATTTTACTTCATTTTAATGTTAGTACTATAAATTTACTGACATGCCTAATCATAATTTACTTTTAAAATTTGACCAAGTTATTATAAAGATAGTCACGTGATATTTATTTAATGCCATTCACATTATCATATAAAATATTCACATATTTTATATATATGAGATGTGAAAACATAATATATTTTAACTAAAATGTCAAATAAATTAAAATGTAATCATATTAATTATCTTCTATATTAACATTAAAACTAACTCGTAAACAACATTTTCAATTACTAAATTTATTTACGAAGCATTTCAAATTAATAATTTCAACAATTATGAATAACAAAATCATATTCACATAACAAAATTTCTTAATATTTACTTATTTTACTAACATGTAAAGTTACATATAACAAAACAAAATTTGTCAATACTATTGGAAATATTAAAACTCACAATGTTCTTCACTTTTTTTTTGGTTGAGAGCAACTCCAACTTTTCTACAAAATAATAACAAAATATTATAAATATAACTACAAATTTTAAAATTGCAAAACAAAGTATTTAATGGAATAGAAATTAGCAACACTTACCATTGCTTCACTTTTGGATGAAATTACTCACAACTATAACAAAATTACTCAGAATTTTTTTGAGAGAAATTGATAACTTTGTATGTTAAATTTACTCCAAAACGGTACCTATTTATATGGCAAGCATACAGGAAAAAAAAAATCACAAAAAGAGCTGTTGCCAACGACTCCTTTTCAACGGCTATATTCCAGCCCAGCCAGCTTTTTCTCTTCTTTTTTTTTAAGTCAGGCGGTCAAAAAAAAAAAGCAGGTCAATGCGTCTAAACGACGTCGTTTTGACTGGCATACGGACAAAAAAAAGCAGGCGCGGGCCGCTCGTGCTGGTGAGCCATCCCACGAGACTTGGGTTGTAAGCCTATCCTAGCATGCTTACGAGACAACCCGCCGCTCGCCCGCCTCTTTCTCCCTCCCTTGGGCCTGATGTTGGGGCTGCTCTTAGCTACCTTCCCTTCCAATTCTCTCTCCTCCCTTTATATATGTGCGTGTGTGTGTGTGTGCGTGCGTGTATATATATATATATATATATATATATATATACATACATAGGGAATAGAACTTTTAATCTCAGCCATTGAACTAAAAATCAAAGGCTCTCATCTCTTAATCTCAAGCACAAAGGATTCAACCCCAAATGAGTAGGGTTCACTGTCAATCTCAAACACAAACTCTTATTTCACTCAGTCACTTGCATCTCTCCTCTTCGTGACCCTCTCTCTTCTCACTGGAAGAAGTTGCCAACTGCCCCCACTAATCGATGAACCCTTTAACTGCGCCTCTCTCTCATCCTTCTCTCTCTCAACTTGCTCTTCTAGCTGGTCGAATGTCCATCTTGCCAGTTGAACGCTTCAACTCACCTGAGAACGATTCTGTACCATCACTTCGTGCCGCCGGTCAAACATCCCTTCTCCCTCCACCATTTCGTGCCACCACAAACCACCACAGCGCCAGCCACGTCCCCCTCGACCCACCGAAAACCGCCAGTGGCTTCATCTCACCCCACTCACCCTCATTTTCATGTCCCTGTTGCTTCTTCTTTGTCTTCTCCAGTCTTCATCCTCTCCATCCTCCCACCTTCCTCCCGCACTCCCCTCTCTCTCTTCCCATTTAATTTTAGGGGTTTTCATATTTGGAATTTTAGGGGTGGAGGATTGGGTGGGGTGAATTTTGTTTTTTTTTGGGGGGGGGGGGGGTTTATTCATTTATTTGAAAGATTAAGCAGTTGGAAATTACTAATTATAATAACATTATAAATGAATTTCACACAATTTAAAATGGTGATTTTTATTTTTCTTAATTTTCACAGAGAAAGAGAGGGGGAAAGGAGGCATATTAAAGCATTGCAGATCTGTCAAAAAATTTTAAAGATGTCCTTTTCTTTATAAAAAAATGTTGCAATAATACATGTGGACTCAGCCACCGCCATGTCATATCTCCGACGACTCAAACTTGGTGGTGGAACACTAGAAATAAATACATTAAAAGTTCATCTCACTAGCAAAGATTTCTTAAGTTCAGATTATTGCCTTCCAGACCCCCCAAAGTTTAGATTATTAAATTCCAAAAAAAAATTAATATGTAACACTAACATAACTTGTAAAAATTTGTATTCTTATGAGTATGATATAGATTTTGTCAAAAGACTGGGGTTGCCAATTTTATTTCCTAAATTATGGTTTGATAAATAAACTAAGTGTATTTTTGGATGTTTTGGTAGGTGGAGTGAAATGAGTTGGCTTCTTATTAAGGTAATCTCATTTTTAGGTAAGATTTCTTGCCTTTGTTGTTTATTTTTTTACAATTTCGAATGATAGGTCCTTTACATATATACTAAGATGACAACTATGGCAATAATAATTATCAATGTAGGTTTCACTTGTACAGGGTTTAAGCCGTCAAGGTGATCTGTAAGTAACCGGCTTTAGTTATGTGTTTATCATGGCTTATAAATAAACCGATTTTAAGAGATTCACACAAAACAAGAGGAAAGTATTTTAGATTGAAAATATTTTGAAGCACAAGAGATAGCAAAAACACTCCTTTACATATATATTAAGGTGACTTAAATAAAAGAAGACACATCTTATATATATGGATGGGTGAAATTTTACTTTTTGATTAGTTGTTAGATTAAAGTTTAGGTTAGATTGAGAAGGATATGTGTAATTTTGTCAATCATTCATTAATATGATACCCACTTGTTATTTTGGTGTTTTAGGGATGACGGGGAGCTTCTAAGTCAATTAAGACATGTTATATAAGCATAGTGTTCATTCTTTTCTTCTTGCATATCTAGCTAAACTTAAATCAAAATAAACGGGATATTAATGAATGTAACCATTGGCGATCCTATACCAGGATGACTAAAAGGATTAGACTATAGAATGACTTAACTATGCAGTTAGTATATAACATTCTATGGAGTACCTACTCTAACAATACTAAAAAAATAAAAACTAATACGCGCGCACATGATTGGCCACTGTTTACATGCAAAAATATAGACATTTTCAATGCTTTACTGGCTCGCTTCACAATAAGACTTTCTCTCTATACCGCCTCTCTCTCTCTCTCTCTCTCTTCGTCCCATCCCTTAATTCCTCTATATTTAATATTCGATTTTGATTTTGATTACTGAATTACTTTGTTTTTCCAATTCACAACACAATATCATTGAAATTTCATTCCACTTGATTTATATCCCATTAAATTCAGCTCAATTCTTTATTTTATGATTGTTATGAGCAATCATTTCTCTATCCTCAATTGCCCTTGAAGATCCACACTTTGATTTGCTAAAGATTTGCAATTCGTCTTGAAATTTAAAGTTTTGATTTGTGTTGTCCTTTTTTTTGTTGTTTTCTGTTTAATTCGTCTTGAAATTTTGGCTTTCTATTTCCTTAAAGTGTTATTTGACAGTTAGTTACAAAATGGGGATTGTTAGAAGTTGAAAAAATAGGAGGTTCCCCCCCACCCCTTCCTCAAAAAAAAAGGGTCTAATATGCTACACGAATATGACCTTTTTTCTGATAAATCTATTTCCAGTGCTAATCGACACGTGTTGTTTTTAATGCATCTATGCCGCCTAATTTTAAATATATAGCCTTTTTTGTAATCCTATATTCATCAGTTTGGTTTATTAAGGAATTTGAACAATAAGCATGTTCATTTGGTGTGTTAACGTGTTGTTTTCTTTGATGAAATTATCATATAGACTGATGTTTATCTATTAATTATTGTTACTAAAAATATATTTATTGTTGATGAATACAAGCTTTTTTTAGTGATGAATTTCATCTATTTTTGACAAGTTTGTGTAAAATAACTGGATTTACTTAGTTCACAGTGAATATGTCTTATTTTGTTATGAATATAGGTTTACTCTTTCCCATGAACGTAGCTAACGTGGTCATTGTTAATGAGTACTACTTTCTCAATTGGTGAATTTTGTCTATTTATACTAAATTTGTGTAAAATATTGAATGTGTTGGGTTTCATAGCCCAAAATTCAAGAATCGGCATAGTGGGACCCTGCTAAACAGAACACGGACGTGTCAGGTCGAATGAGCAAAAGTCGAGAGAAGACAGAAGATTGGCACGGGGTGCCGTGCCATGTGGCATGGTCGTGCCACGTGTAAAATTCTGGGCGCGAAAGCGGCGACGGCTAGGGTTTGTCTCGACGTGCAGTTTCTTCTGGTGGCTAGGGTTCTTCTCTAATGGTAAAACCTTGGTTTTCTAGACCCTATATAAATAGGTCATGTCTATGATATAAAATCATCCATGAATCCTTAAACACATTAAGAGGTAGAGAATTGTGAGAGAGATTACAAGAGAGGTTGTAACTCTGCTGTTGGATCAAATCACTTGTTGTGATCGTAATCGTTTTGTATTCTCCCTACTCATATAGTGGATTGATTGTGCTCGTTTCCGTCCGTGGTTTTTTCCCGCATTGGGTTTCCACGTAAATCTTGTGTGTCGTTGTTTCGTTCTTGTTATCATTCCTTTAATTTCTGAATATCTGTTTCATCCTATCGCTTCCGCTATTACTCTGCTCTATTTCCTAATAGAATGTACTTTGTTTATGAAGATTACATCTTATATTCATCAGAAGGTGCTTATGTTTTCTCATTAATCTGGACAAATGTACTTACCACGAATGAATACTAGCTTTCAAGGGATGAGTTCAATCTATTTATGAAATGTAAATCATCTATTTAAATTGTATGCTGATCATTCAATTTCTAATGATGGATACGTATTTTCAGCAATAAGAATGAGCTTCTTGAGTAATGGACAACATCTATTTATGATGAAATTGTGTGAATAGTGGATGTACTTTGTTTACGGTGAATCTATCTTTCATTCTAATGAATATGTGTTATTCATGTGCATTGACTTGGACTCATCAATGAAGACTATCTTTTACATACTAACGAGTGCACTTTTTATAAAAAAATCCATAATGGAACTGTCTTATGAGATGATGAATATTCTAGTTAACATTTTATATATCATCTATTCATGAATATGTCATATGTACTAATGAATACATGTTTCTTTTTCTGATGAATCTGGATCTTTTGCCAAGTATAGCATTTTGCTTTATGAATGTGCTTTTATTGACAAGTATAATCTTTTATTTGGTGAACCTATCTTATATGCTGATGGATATATTTTTAAAATTTTTATTAGAATATAGACTATTTGTTGTTGAATTTGCCAGATGTTCGATGAATTTGTCTAAAATTCCTAACAAAATATATGTTGTTATTTTTTATCAATGTGTTAATTATTAAAGAATGTCTTATATGATACTTTTGTCTTATAGTTTGATGAGTATGTGCCTATTATTCCACAAATGTGTGTCATATATAGATAAATGTGTCCTTTTCATTATATAGGTCAATCTATTAATTGTTTTCCAATGGATGACTATTATGCTAACATGTAAAGAGATTATCAAACTTCAAAAGATAATAAGACAATGAAGCCACTAAAAAAATTGATGAAGTGGACAAAAGGATTGCAACATTTGATCATCACAAGGAGCAACAAGTAACAAAATGCAATGAGAATAGCTATCAAATTGATGTGCTTGTGCACTAGAATGAAGAATATCTCCACAGTAGATGGTGAATATAAATAGTAGATAAAAATATAATTTTTTCAAATTAAGAATTTCATCTATTCATGATGAATCCATTTAGATATTGAACGTACTTGATTTGTCTTCCTATATCATATGAGATAAATAATTATTTTTTTTTTGTTATCATAAGCCATGTTTTTAATTGTTGAAATGTTTATTTAAATTTTCAAATTCATCATAGTTATATTAAATTCATCAAGATGTTGAATGAGTTGTAAATCAAGATGTATTAATTATATTCAATTGTGCATGTTTATTTAGTCAAACATTTGTTTAAAATTTATTTCAAGTAGTTAATTTTGTAGAATGATTGTTATATAATTATTATAATCATATTGTACATTCATCAGTAATATGTAGTGATTGCTGAATGTATACTAATTATTTCGATTTAAGTACAAAAAAACTTAATGAAAATGTGCAATTAACTAATTAAAATTTTAATCAATTTTCTTGGGCCATAAAAGACATATAAGTACAAGAATTCATCATTATATGATACAATTCATCAAAAATACACATATTCATCAGTTTGTTTATCAAATTCATCAGTCAGGGACATTGAGTTGCGTGCGTGCATTTTGACGTATGGAGTACTTTAACAACAGAGGCGAAAATACTTGAAAAGGATTATGTAAGCGTGCTTAACATACATGGAAGCTTACGTTGTGTTCATTTAAGTCATACATTTTTTTCTCTTCTTATAACTCCTCTATTGTCCACTATACATTTATACTTAATGTTGTTTTAAGTAATTATATCTTATGTTTGTTACCTCTGTTTACAAACAATTTTCAATTTCTAAAATATTTCGTAAAACTTTTTATGCGGATGAATCGGAATCAACTTTCTATGGGCAATCACATATTTAGAGGTAAGGTTATTTACATCTAGATCTCTCAAAAACCTCATGAAAGCGGAATCCACATTAGAAAATGTTGTTGTTGTTGTTGCTTGCATGTTTTTTCTTTTCTATTATGATAAACAATAATCCAATTTAATCCTTCTGTAAGGCCACCAAGTTGGTTACATTGGTCGAGATGAAACAGTAACTTTATTTTAGCATGTATGAGAATAGAGTAGTTAAAATATAAGTTCAACGAGGAACTGTGACACAGAGGCGAGTAACAGTCGATATAGTATATTCAATAAATAAGCATTTTTATATTCTTAGTTCATTGCACAAAAAAGGTGGAAGATTGAAGGTGATATTTTCATCATGTGCAAAAGTGGATATAACTGCAAAGATGTTATTAAGCATTTGTGTTGGATCAAATTCAAGAGTTAATAGATCCTGGTAACTAACAAATATAAATTTTGTCATATGATAAAGGCAAAGCAAAATGTGTTCACATTTTCAGACACCACTTAAAGATGCCAATGTCGGCCTTTTTGATTTTGATGGACAACTTCTTTTCTTATATTCAAAAATGTTGCCTCAACTAAAAAGAAATAAATAAATCAAATGGTCATCGTTTAACTTTCTCCTTTATTATGATTTAAAGAAATATATAAGCGTTATGATTATGAAAAGATATTGCAGATCTCATTTGAGATGATTTAAAAAATTTTATTGGGCTGCATGAGAGTTTCGTGATTATTTTCATAAAAGTTGTCATTCTTTTAAAATTTCTTTTATAGAATAGTAATTAGATGTATCTCGGGGTGTTCATTAAACGGTCCTGGATCGGACCGAACCGAAGACCGACCTGGATCGGTCCAGACCGAACCTGACCGAGGCTATTCAGTCCGATCCTCGGTCTTGTCCATCTCCAGTTTCGGCCTTCAGTCCGGTCCGGTCCAGGACCAGAATTGGATCTTGGACCGAGCTGAGTTAGGTTTTTGGGGGGGGGGGGTTGGGGTTTGGCTGACTTATGTTTTGCAATTTCCACGAGACTGCCCTTCTTCTTCATTCATTTCGTTCGACTTTTTGTAAAATCAACAAAAAGGATTTTGTGGAGGCATGACAAATTAAAAAACTGTAGAACTTGGTTTGATCAACATATTACCAATAGAAATAGGGGTTTGGTAGTATGTAAATCAATGAGATGAATTAAACGAAAGCATGCAAATCAATTAAATCGCTTGGCAAAATACGCAATCAGACATAAGAGCATCATATTTCTAAAGAATTTTGGGGCTAAAACAACCTTGATTAAATACAGTAAAAATCAGCAGGTTTGTGGCGCAGTGCTGCCAGAGGACTGGTCTGGAGTCGATTCAGTTCAGTCCGGTTCAGTCCAGGACCAACTCTAGACTGGTCCGGTCCTCAGTCCAAGGTCTGGCAAATTTTTGGTCCTCGGTCCAGCCCGTCCGGTCCTGGACCGATGAACATCCCTAGATGTATCTTTATCTTTTAACGGTGCTATATTCATGTTTTCCATCCTATTTTTTAGTAGCTGAAATAAATTTTTTCAAGTATGTTTGCTCTTTGTCGTATGGTGAATTAATATTTGCATATCTCGTCTTGTTTGTATTAAAATTTTTCATTCCTTAAAGGCACATTTTTATAAAATGAAATAATGAAACTCCTCAATTAATTGGTATCACACACTCTCTCACTCAAGTAGACTGTCGCTAGTTGCCGGAGGTTGAGGGTTATCCATTTGTTGACAATTCATCATCAGAATCACATGTCTCTAGCAAACCCACCTGCACCAGCACAATACTCATGCATACTTGTCTTATTTGCTTTCTCTTTTCATTTGCAATGACAGTGGGACGACGAATGTTATCCTTATCACTGTGTTCAATCATTTTAACCATCACACTTACCATCTCCGGTTGACTTCAATCACAACTTAGTGATGAGCCCTCAATATTTAAATGATAATATTACTCATAGCATTGAATCCCAATGTTGATTTCCATGCTCCTATTGAAACAAACTGACAAACTCAATAATAATATCGCCCTAACTTTTTTATTTGTACTTTATTTTATATCATTTAGATAAAGTGAGTGACAATGAAAGTGAGAAAATCTATATAAAAGGCTCGAAGAAAAAGATGGTATGAAAATAAAGGAGAAGTAAGAGAAATTGCAAAAGAGACAATAAGTTTTGGGTGGGAGATATATGCGATCAATGCAATTGACTATATACAATGCAATCAAGCCCAAGATGCAATCGTATTTGCATTACTATATTTTGGTTACATTATCTTTTTATTTTTTCTGACCATGTCATTCCAGCTCCAAGGGTTGGGAAGGTGAATGACCCATGGTAGCCGAAGGTAGGGGGTAAGTCTTGTCATATTGAAGGGGTAAACCTTGCATTTGATGATATTCGAAGCCTTAATCTCTTCTATAAACAAAGAGTACTTACAACTTGTCCACGTGGTGTTGCTCATTATGATAATTATGTTACATATGAACCTTGTAATTACAGTTATATTGTAAAGAAGATTACCTCAACTTATATAATTATGATAACATAAATCAACCTAAGTAATTCTGATTACAATACAATGTTAGGAAAAATGTAAATATCTCATATCTACATACCTCAACTGTGTGTAACATGTGTTCATCACTTTCTCATCATTCCTATTTTTCACTCTATCAACCCCCCTCTCTTTCTCTCTCTCTCACACACAAAACTTTGCTCTAGTCTCTCTTCTATTTTAAACACACTCTCTCCCTTCTATTTCCTCTCTCTGTTGTGCACTCTTTCTTTTTTAATTTGTCTCCTTTTTCTGGTTTGATTTCTTTCTTTATTCTCTCTTCATAAAATGTCCGTATAATGTCACATGCATGACATACGATTAAGGTCGTGTTCGGAAATCATATTTTGAGTAGCGTTTAGTGTTTTGACAAAGTCAACACACTAATTAGTTAATTTTTAGTGTTTTGTAAACTAGTGTTTTAACTATCATTTTAAGTAGCATTTAATGTTTTAAGCAACGTTTTTGAAAAGCTAATAGTATGAACGTTTGACATTTAAAAGTAGCGTTTCATATTTTTTAGAAAAAAATAACCCTTAAAAATTTTATTTTTGAAAATTATCTATATCTTTTTATGTCAATTTACATTAATCAGCTAGCATAACTGTCAAATTTACCAAACATATTAGTTTAAACCGCTCATCTAAATAGCTATCCTCTAACAACTAAATTAGAAACGCTATTCGCTACCTGAATCGTTATCCGCAACCAAAACAATTAATTTGGCTGAACAGGGCCTAACTCACTGCATTGTTTATGATTGCATCACTTTCTGTAGGTAAACAAACATTACAGTGTAATTGTTTTTACATCACATTGAATAACTAATTGCATTGAATAGTTGACCGCATTACACATTTGTTGCATTACATCCAACTAGACATCGCTGTTGTTCATAATTATGTAATATCAACTCCAAAAATTAACATTTGCATGGTTTGATAGAATGTATAGGTAGAATTTTAACTTGAAATTTTAAAATAAAAAAGCAAAGAACACGAAATCAAACAAATTGCCATAAGATCTAAATGAGATTCCAGGTGAGGCCGGATTGGAGTTTCAGCCAACAAAGAGGGGGGGGGGGCGAGAAAAGAGAGAGAGAACATGAAAGAGGATAACGTATGTTGAGGGACGGAAGCAAGCAGACTCTAACAACGTAGCACTGACATATTAAAACAGTAGATAATAAGTTCAATTGTAAACCACAAATCATTCACTTGTCTAATTAATGACACATTACTGTCGGTTTGAAAATGAGTGCCATGATCCTTCGATCAGGATAAACGTTTTTTTTTTTTTAAATACATAAAAAGATCCTTAAAATTGAAAATACAACAAACAACAACAAACTTTTAGTATGGGTTCCACTTTTACGGGGTCTGAGAATATCCAGTTGTAGGCAATCTTATCTCTACCGGTATTCTTACTCAAAAAAAGGTTGATTCCATAAGACCCACAAAATAGTTTTGTGAAAAAGGTTTATAGAGAAAACAATTGTAAAACTATTTACCGAGTAAGAGAAAGAGGAGACATACCTCAACAAATCAGGGGGCGCTTGAAGCCGTCACATCCCAGAAAAACACGACCTGCAGACAAGCACACCAAAATCCTACCCGCCTTACACCGCCTAAGCTACTGCCACCTACGGAGCCGGTTCGTTACAATCAGAGACTTTAATCCTGTCCCGCCGCAACCTCCTATCCTGAGCTATGTCCTCCGTCAGGCCGACGACTCTCATGTCTTCTCTAACTACTTCTTCTAGGCTGTTCTTCAATCTATTCCTCTCTCTCTCTTACCACCGGGGTTGATCATCTCACATCTTCGTACTGAAGTGGCCACATTTCTCTTTTTCATGTAGCCGAACCATCTAAGTTTTGATTTTTTTATCTTCTTTTGTATGGAACTACTTTAGCTAGGCCCCTGATTACTACATTCTTAATTGAGAATATAACAATCATTTCAAGAGTGTTTACTTCCCACGCAGGAAGATGTGCATTCTGATAACTAACCGAATAATAACGTCAGTCACAACCGTAGAGAAAGGTAGGCCGACAGTGGATCCAGATTACCCAGAATTGACGAAATTTATCGACGGAAAAACGAAAATTCGCATCAGAAGGAGGTAAGCCAAACTCTTTGCACCATCTTCTTCTAATTGTAGTACATAATTACTCTCTTAGTCCAGTAATCTTACTGGAACGAGAAAGGCGTTTGCCGGGGGGGGGGGAGATTCGAAGTGGGTAGAAATTGGGCTGTGAGTTTGCTAGGAGCTGGTTGAGAATTTTTATATTTTGGTGATTGATTGATTTGATTCCATGTTCATGCCATCCATGGAAGACGCCTAATGTAATTTTGCGGCACTTAGGGTTTCGTGATGTATGAAATTTGGCATAAGTTTTAATTAACTGGGTATTGTATCCATATAAAATTTGCATACATGTCTCGGATTTGGAAATTTTTGTACTGGGTTGAGTTCCTTTTGTGCAGTTGGTGAATCATTTGTATTTTCAAAGCTGGAGTGGATGATGTTTTATTGCTTTCGTTAGTGACTCTGACATTTTTGTGGGATGACAGCGGGTGTATGTGTTGGGAGTATGAAGGGCTAAATTCAGCCATGTAATGTAAAATAGTTCCTGATTTTTGTACCCTATCTTCAACAAGGGGGGAGGAACGAGGATTCACATTCCATAGATATTACATAACAAAAACATCGTAGAAGTCATTTGGGTTTTGTGATTTTGTCCTAAATGTTGTTGTTCATTCCCCACAATGCATGCACAAACAAAGGCAAATTGTGGTATATCTAGAATTAGTTTAAGTAGAAATGCATATATTAGTTCTGGACTTCTTCCCATGTCATGAACTGAGAGTGGGGAAGATTTTGGGAATGAGTGGTGTATGCCAACTACCACAACTAAATGGGAAAATGTGGCACTTGGATGTCGTGCCCCAGTGCATGTTCCATGTAGTTGTTTGAAGTGCTCATCTGTACAAACCAACAGACACTTTCGGAATCTATGTCCGGCACTCCGGCCTATGGCGAAGTGACCTCATGTAACTTGGGCTCTTGACAGTTTTTGTTTTAACTGGCATAAGTACATCTCTAAAAATTTATACTGGGCTGTTTTGATAAAGAATTGCATGTTCATGGCGTAAATCTAACAGTAAAATTTTTTCATGTGTTCAGTGTGCTGCTTGGTTACCTTCAACTGAGACAGGAGGGCCCTTGTAGCACTAGTAATCATAATGGTGTTTCAATGTAACCCATTTAGGGGCTCTATTACTATTTACTAATGGGGACACCCTAGTGTAGGAGGTCTTTGGAAGGAAGAGGGGAGGATAAGGAGGAAAATATCCCTTTCCCAATTTTGCTACAGTGTCTTATAGTATCTTTGTATTTGTTGTTGGCCTTTTTGACTTCTATTAATGATTTGAACAAAATTGCAACTAGCATCAAGATAATTTTAAATCAATGCAAAAGTAAATAATATACAAACTCATTACGCATTTTATAATAATATACAAAAACAGAGATCAAGAATTACTGAAACATAGCCAATTAGACTTAAGCAACGCCCCCCCCCCCCAAACAAAAACCATATGATGATGATGGGAAGCTACTGTTACTGACGATGGAGATGCTGGTGTATCCTATCTATGAAATTAATCCTAGAGATTTGGGAAAGAATATCAGTGGAAGAGAAGGTTTTGTGACTTTTGTTCTTTGATTTACTTGCTATAGCTAGAGCCCACATGAAATAGGAAGCCATTTGTTTCTAATTTCATTACAAATGATGACAGAGACTTTTGTTAAGACGTTTTCACTTTTCAACACCCCCCTCTATCAGTTACCCCTCAATAGAGGCATCTACGAATAGTACCTGGGCTCCGAATGTGAGTTGCAAACCAACAGTGTTCACCCTGACCAATGATTACATGTTCAGGTTAGGATTTAGGAATGGGGGCATTTCATTGCATTTGCACCAGTTGGGTTGTGAGTGCCTCCACACCTGATGATTGGTAAGGCTGTCTATAAGTTGAAGATAATGCTGTGTTCTCACTGAGATATGCTCAGATATGGTACCAGTGGCACAGGAGCTCATGTTCGCTTGTGATTAAAGGTACGAGATGGTAAACACTGGATTGCCATCTTCAGACGAGGTACTTAAGAGTTTTGTGTTACCAGTCAATATTGAGTCAGGGAATTAAGGATATAATGTTAGCCTCCTAGCATAGCATTATGTGTGTTATCTTTTTGAGACAGATAATGCCATAGTTATATAGCTCGATTCATAGATGATGACTACATCCACAACATTTCATGACCATCGGTGCTATTGCATCGCTGTTATCCATGGCAATGGTATCAGAGGACACTGAGATGATGTGATGATGGCATAAGGGGAACTAAGGTTGAGATTGCGTCATGAGTTGGTGCTTGTAAGTGGCAATGGTTGAATGGTAAAGTAGGATATTTGTCTCAGATTTTATCTTTGAATAGAAAACATGGAGATCGACTTGTTATCTTGAGAAAGATTCTTATGACCATTGTAATATCCTCTTCATGTTGTTCATGGTCTTATGGTCGATCATGTAGATGTTTGCCTTGGCCTTGGGGATGTTTGTAAAGCATAGCAATTGGTGACATCTGGATAGCACTGTAGCAGTAGCAGTCTCCTAATAGGGAAATACTCAGATGCCTCATACTTTCTCATTATAGGTTTTGCTGGAACTTAGTATAGGATATTGATACAATAGTAACAATACTCTGTCCTCAACACAAATTCTTTATAATTATTTTGCATCTTAGATGCTATGACTGAGGATAAATGAGTAGTTGAAACTTGGCCATCTGTCAAAAGGTGGAGCTTTAGCCATTCTATTTGTTTCAAACCTGTGCCCCTTTTCTGATAGAGGTCCTGGCCTTGGGTATTCGTAGTCTGTAAAATATTAGTACTTTTTGATATCCAAGCTTTGGACTTTTTTATGCATAAAAAAATGCCTTCTACCTTTAAGCATGGCTTCATTGTTTTACCAAGACATTTGTCTTCTGTGTTTCTCCGGCTAGCACTCTTCTCCCTCAGAATTTAGCAATTTTTTTTGGCAATTTCATGGACTTGATACTAACGGAGTTACAAAATGCAAGAATGGTCATGGTCTGAGGGCTGAAGCCCCAGTATTTTCTGACACTGTTTTGAAACTCATTTCTGAAGAACCCTTTGTTTGGGTGCTTCCTTATTATAGTTTTTGTTCTTTTGTTTGGAACTTTAGTTTGATTAACTTGTTGTGAACAAGTGACGAAGGCCAGAGGATTTAGCTATCTTGCCATCAGAATACTTGAAGACAAATTCAGCTGACTCTCCATTAATATACTTCAAGATGTCCCAGCATATCCTGCGATCGAATGACTTTCGCAGTCCTTCTATTGATCCAGTGAGAAGAGATGTGAGTGCCTGCTTTTCAAGTATTGAAGCCATTATTCGTGTATGTATTGCTATTATGGCTCAAGTGGGCGCATGATTTTCTTTGATTTCATTTTAGGTATCACTGGTGAGCTCTGGGGCTTATGGTTTAGATGATTTATCTGGTTGTGGTGTGCAAATTGAGCCTATTCCACATGGACTAGCAGCAGGAATAAGCACTAGAAGCTACCCATCTTCCCTTGAGGATCCTATTGTTACAAGTCAAACGCAAGATCTTTGTGCAAGAATCAGTCCGATGCCTGCCATCAATCCAGATCTGCTTTATGAGAGGCCGCCTTCTCAACGAAGGGTTGATGGGCTCCCTGTGTCACCTGGAGAATCAAACATTCTTTTTGTTGATGGACTTCCAACTGACTGTACCAGGAGAGAAGTTGGCCGTATCCTTTGCGTTACTCTTCAAAACTGCATATGCTGTTATATTTTCTGTTATTGCCACATCACTAATGAATTGAGGGGAAAACAGTATTTGTTTGTCGATGAGGACCTGAGGGAAAAGGAGCAGGAAATTTTCCCCAGGACTATGGGAACTTCAATAATCGTATATGGAGGAGAATTCGAATGCCTTATAAATGTCCTGTGGTAGATGAAATTTATCTTCATGGTGGTTGTTGCCTTTACTCTTCATAATATATTTTTTTTCTCCTTCTGATAGATGTTGAAATGGATAGAGGAGGATTAGTGAGAGACAGGAAAGAAGGGAGAATACAGGTGAGAAGAACAAGAGGAGAGAACCAGCAGAGAGAGGAGGGCAGGAGAATTTTACTGGTTAATAAACATGTTATAAGTCATCAATTCATCATAAAAGACGTAATAATCCTTGTGTACATGGGACGTCTGTTACTTTTTTTGGGGGGGGGGGTTGTTAAAGGCTTTCATCTTTATCCAATATGCATGAGACTTGTTGAGACGTGTGTCCCTGTCTAAATTAGATTTGATAGAAGTACTTAATATTCTTTTTCAGTAAAACACATTCAAGATCTATTCAGAGCGATTATGATGGAAGATCTTCTCATTTAAGATTATCTTCATGTCTGGTCTTTGGCTTTTTCTTTCCCTGTATAATGTAATTCCTAATCTCCATCAATTTCATTCCCTTGACTTGAGGTTTCTAGATATCTTTCGTCCTTTTATTGGTTTTAAAGATATCAAGGTTATACACAAGGTTCCAAGACGAGTAAGTGCTAATGCTGAAGTCAATTGCCATATGCTGCTGCTTCTGCAGCCAGTAGAGTTGACCCTGTGGTATAAGTATGAGTGAGAGAGGGAATGGCTAGTCTATTTTCTGTCATGTGTGAGAGTGTGTTTGTGTATGTTTGTGGCTATATGTATAGATAACCAGAAAGTTGTGGATGCTGTTTGCTCTTGTACACATTGGAGTTTCAAGGGGTCTCATGCTAGGTTGCCCTTCTATTTGTATTTCTTGTTTGTTTTTAGAAACTTTTCTGATGAAATATTAGCTGATGGTATCTGTGTCACTAACTCACTATTAAAGTCACGGGTTTTTGTTTTGCCTTTTTTTTTAAACAAGGGAGAATAATGCAAACAATTTGAGGAGATAGAAGGAACAAAGTAAGTAAATACATCAACTAGGCTGCCCTTTGATTTGTATTTCTTGGTTGTTTTTGGAGATTTTTCTGCATGCTTGATCTGTTTCAGACTTCCAGGGTCCCTCTTTGTTTTAGTGAGCCTGAAGCCCTTCAATGAAACGATCTCACAATGTGAATGAATGAGAAGGGTGAACACGAGAAGGCTGCAAAATACACCTATCTAGGCATAGTGTGTTATGGCAAAAGAAGTGAGATTTATTTACGCATGTTTCTTCATTGCGCTATGGCTTTATAGGTCTGAAGGATGTTGTACTTTGGTCCTCCTGGCTGTTGGTTTGGATCATTTGCTGGTATGGGTTTTGTCAAGGAGAACCAGAAGCTGTCAGATTATGAGCGCCGAGTAATCTCTTCCTGTATTCGGTTAGAAAGAAACATTTAGTCTTCGATAACAATGTACCATCTATTTGTCTTTGGGAACATCTGGAAAATAATTGTTTTTGCATGGACCAGTGTCCACTAGTGAAACATGTCGGTCTGCTAGTGCAGTTAGAGCTGCAGAAAAAGAAGGGAAGGGGGGTGACTTAAGTCCAAGAGACTTAAGCAGTGGTGGTCTACAAGGTTTGAATCTTGGTTCTGGTGGTGGAAGCCATGACCTCACCTATTCAACCAAGTTGATTTGTTTGTTTTCAAAATGTTTCCTACTTAATATTCACCTGGTTTTCTTCCTTATCAAAAATAGTCACCTGGTTTTCTTACATGAATTTCAGAGTGGAGACAAGGCAATGGTTCTTTGCTTTGTGGAATTCAATGACTCAAATTGTGCACTTACTGCTATGAATGCACTTCAAGGTCAGTCACATGCATGTTCTTTAATATCTGCTAAATATTGACAAAATGTTAGATACGAATGACCTTTGAACTTCTTGTGCAATGTGCATTGAACATTTCTAAAGTTAACCCCCCCCCCAAAATCAACGCTACTTTTTGCCTATTGGAGGTCTAATGGTGTACCCAGTACCCAGTATTCTAGTTGTTCAGCTCAGTGGAGAAGATCATGGATCATTTCCCACTGAGTTGCACAAGATATCTTGTCTGGTAATACTCATAATGAATAGAACGATGTAGGCTATGAGAAAATGAAGGAGGGGAGGGAAGATGTTTATTCACCTCAAAGAAAAGAATCATGATGCCATTCTGCCAATTGAGATCTTGGCATGCTGATTGAGACTGAGGCAGATTCTAGGCTCTGTTCCGCCTCTCTCATATAATATACTGTGTTGGCCTTTGTGCTTCCACCACCACACAAAAGCGAGAAAAGGGGGAGGAGGAGAAATGTCTAAATAACTTCTCTGTTGTGCCAACTGTGAGGCTGTCTTGTTTACAGCCTGCTTTTTGAGGCACTTCTCAAGGTGTATTCATTCTTAGACTTTATTCCATTATTCAATTTCAGCGCATCCATTACATCATTAAGGTTCATTTTCTGGCATTCTGAGCTTTGCAATTTCTGCAGGTTATAAGTTCGATGATAAGAAACCCAAGTCCCCCGTACTCAGAATTCATTTTGTACATTTTCCATTTCGCTTGCCTTCCGAGCATGATGATCAGCGATTGGGGACTAGGTGATGCAAACTAGCATGCCACACGACGGCAAAACCTCATGTTTACCTCTTTTAGAGTCTTTGGCCTGTTGTGAGTGGGTTTAGTGTTGGCTAAGTGTTGATTTAAGCAGGGTGCCTCATGAGTCACAAATTGAGGTGCTTATTTATATGAGACCCCATTTTGTTATTCAATCAACGGTCTTTTGTCAACAGATCTGGCTTATCTGTACTTGTTCCTGATGGGTTATGGATATGAGAATGTACTAGCAAGTGTTGTCTGAATGAACATTGAGCTGTTTGGTTCTTTGAACATCTTGTGGAAGGTTGTCTTCATCATCTTGGCTACCGTGCGGGCATTAAAGATTGTTGCCAACAAAGGCGCGTTATTTTGACTTGATCTTCTATTCGGTTTGGTCTCCCCCCCCCCCCCCCCCAACCCCAAAGCGGCCAAAACAAAAAAACCCACAAAAAAGGGGTCTATGTTGAGCAATTGCTTATAAAGGGTCTCGAATGAAGTGGGATTGGGAGAGATTTCGGTATATCATATACAGCTTAATGTCTATACTTGACTTTGTTAGTTGGAAAAAATATAATATATTCATTATTAATCTCAGTGGAGGATTGAATCTCTAAGTCGTTTACAGTAAATTATATGGTGGGAATCGTACTAATAGCTTTTCTCAAATTTATATGCAAATTTACATTGAATAAATTCGAAAGTTTTTCATTGATCTAGTCTTAACTAAGGCAACATAAAGTCATAAATTATATCGTGACAGAGTACCTAAATTTTCAACGGTTAAATACGTATATGTTGTGCAATTATTATTATTCGCTTTCGATAAAGTTTACTAAAATAAATTAAAATTTTACAAAGTTTTACCAACTCAGTTATTTGCTATAGAAATTATTGTATATAGGCCCTGTTCTTTTCGTTGGTAAATTTAAATTTACCAATCTCAACCAACTTCAGTTCACTTCACGAACTTCAATAAAAAGATATCAACTTCAATTAACTTCAATCCATTTTCTACCATTTTAACCAACTTCTATCTATCATACAAAAAAATTTTAACCTACTTCAATAAATTTCAATCAACTTCAATCAACTTCAACAAAAAAATACTTACTTTAATTTACTTTTATCAATCTCAACAAACTTTATCTATTTACAAACTCATATTTTTCAACGAAAAACTCAGGTGACAACTGTAAGTAAAATAAGTAATAATCTGCACTTTTTGACCAAAATCCCCTGAAATGGGTGAAATCCCATTAAAAAAATGGACATACAGGTGTGAACGTGAACATTCATGCCCATTGGTTTTCATATAAAGGTCAAATGCACCGAGTCATTGTCTTGCATAGCAGAAAAAGAAATGCTACTTTTGAAAAGAGGCTGAGATCCCCAAGAATCAAGCATGGATAAAAAATCACATGAGGCGTGGAAAAACCCTCTTGTCATTTCATTTATCAAAATGAAGAATATAAAAAGGCAGCTCCCTGTCTCCATTTTGTAATTGCCCCAATAGTCAACATCCAATTACCTGTCCAATTCCACACCACCTCCCTCTCCCCTTTCACACCTACCAAGCCTTGGGTTGAATTAATATACTTTCTCCATGTCATTGGTATAGTGTATAGTGTATAGTTTTGTCCACCTAAATCTTAATAAATAAAATATGTTGTATAATAGTGATTGTAGTCTAAAGCTTGTGGATGATTTAACACATACTATTTTAAATGATGTCAATGTTCACGATCCTTCATAATAAGGCTAAGGTTTTTTTGAGGGTAGTTTGATGAAAAAGAATCAAAATAGTGAAATGAGGTGTAGATATGATAGTATAAGAATTCGATGGGACTTTCTTTCTCCCTTGAATTAGACAAATAAAGAAGGGGAACACCTCGTTAATTTCTTTATCTTATTTAATTATAATAAGCTTGATTAGTAAATTCTTGTGCTATGAATATATAAGCCGGTAAAAAGTACATTCGTTGAGCTATCAAAGAGGTTATAACCCCTAAGAGGCTAGAGCAATTTTTAATTGAAAATGAATCGCATTGTTGATTGTGTCAAAAAGATACATCCCAATTGGCCTCCTAGAGGAATATATTCTAAAAGATCTTCTTCCAATTGCAGGATAACCAGAGGGGTTGTGGAGTTTTTTCTACTAATTGGGGCCCTCCCTTCATGACCCCCAAGGGGATGATATCCATGGTTTATAAGTGCTCCTTTTACTGTAGGACGCTTACCTAGCCAACGCTTAGATTCAGCTCTAGCCAAACTTTTCTAGTTAACTCCAACATTACCTACTTGTCCGACTATTGTTGAGCAGCTTTTAGATATCAAGCAAACCTCCCCAGAAGGTAATTTTAATGTGGTCGATTTTCCATCTTCTGCAACTAGTTTTGCTACAACACTGACTGCTCTGACTAATTATCCACCCTCTTTCAGAGTACTATTCTTACTTTTGTAATAAAGAATCCATTAAGGATCTCAAAGAATATCACTCTCTTTATCGCACTATGACTATTATCTCTTCTGTTTTTATCATATCCAAATTTAGCATCTTCTTTACCCACTATTACTTTGTTAATCTTACACATAATGCAATGAATTTATTTTTATTGGTTACATTTATACTTCTGTTAAATATTTGTAAAAGTTATGAGACATATCATTTTTTTGTAAGATAGTAAACCTAGAACATCATAGTCGGCTACAACAGCTATATCCCGCCCTAAACCATTTCTAATCGAAACTAAATAAGAAATTACGGATTCACTAAAATTAAGAAACTCAACAAAGGATGCAGTATGCAATTAAACCGCTTTGGGGTTGGGGGGGGGGGGGGGGTTAATCACACAAGTCAAAAAGTGTGAAAGAAGAGTAAGTCTTCCTCGTGGTATGAGATACACATGACATGATATCTTAGGAATTTAGGATCAAATGGCTCAGAATCAGACCACTTCATTCATTCATTTACCAACAAACTGCCTATGTTATTGGAATTCAAGGGCAAGGATTGGATGTCTGTGTTGTGTTGATGTGAGGTCTACTTCAGAGTACGACACATGACCTGTGACAAGTGTCGTTCACATGTTTACCTTAATCTAAAGGGTGTGTTCTATTTCGCGTTTTAAATAGATAGATAGATATAAGGAGATGTAAAGAGTTGTAAGGAGAAGCAAGAAGCTGTAAGGAGATGTAAGGAGCTGTAAGAAGATGTAAGAAGCTGTAAGGAGCTGTAAGAAGCTGTAAGGAGGTGTAAGGATAGATACAAGGAGTTGTTGAATTGTAAAAGAGTTGTATAGTATAATTTGTTTTACAATGAACGTTTTGGATGAAAAATAATAATATTAAAATAATATACTTATTGAAAATAAAAAACTAATTAAGTTAATTACACAACAATAAAATATATTAATCCCCATAAATTTGGTGAATAAAATTTCGTCTACTTGAGGTGATTTTTTATATGAACATTAGTTTGATCGAATAAGCAAAGTATAACAAAAAAACCAATTTTTTTTTGACAAAATTGAATACAACTCTTCAAATAAATTCCTATTTTATGTAAATAATGTTTAATATAAATAAATGTATGGTCATCTATAATAATATATATTTTATGTCGGAACTCAAATATAATTTACGTCGTTATATTATATTTTTATGTTTATGTAAATGTTGTGTTCATAAGATATTTATAAATTTTGTATATTGGTAGTATCATTAAAAAATATACATATTTCTGTAACTAAAATAAATGAATGTTATAGAAAATCTATGAGATGTAAGAAAATGTAAGGAGATGTAAGAAGATGAAAGAAGATGTAAGGAGATGCAAGAAGATGTAAGGAGCTGTAAAGAGATGTAAGGAGATTTAAGCTTTTAGCTAAATCCTAAAAAACGCGAAATAGAATAGGGCCAAAATGAAATATACATCATATGTCGGCTATCATCTCAAAAATACTTTGTTGAGGTTTACAAATAAACCATCTCTATGTCACCCTGGGGCCTGGGCAATGTCCATGAGTTGGATTATAGTACTAAGTAACTTTTTCTTCCCTCTGTTTTTCATTTTTAATTTTGGAGAGTTGGGTCATCATTCAACAACTTAATTAGTATGACTACACAAACCTAATGAGAAATTCGTTGATTCTCAGACTATAATGTAATATTTACAGTAGTCCTAGAATGGAAATGTTATGAATATGAAGGAGGCTTCATAGATCAATTTTTATACCATACTTTTAGGAATATGTACTCTTACAAATCATAGTTATACACACACAGTAAAATTTTCATATACGATAAGTACACGTGGGGAAAAAATGTTACACCAGTACAACATATGCAAAATAGACCCCCTTCGCTAATACTAGATAAAACAGACACCATTCAGTACCAAATTAGGGTTCTTCTTTTAATGCCTTTTTTTTAAAGTTATCATAAGTAACACATTCCTTATTGGTACTGATGGGTTTTAGATGTTGATGAGTGATGAAATTATAATTAGAAAATATTAAAGTGTTGAATGTTGATGAAAAATACTCATAATAAGTTGAAAAGAGCACATCCTCAATAAAAGATAACATGACGTAAGAATCACTTTAGTTATGCAAGGCATGACTGAAGTTATTCTTACATTATATTATCTTTTATTAAGAATAATTTAAAGAGAATCCTTAATAAATGGCTCCTTAAATTGTTTTATTCACCTACCTTTCTTCCCACTCAACCCCCCCCCCCCCTTCAATCTTGCAAGGCAGCGGTCAAAAATAGCAGGTCAAGAGGTCCTAAAGTAACTAACTTTAACTATCATACATGTCATTTCATTTCAGGTAATTCTGCAATTTGGAAAATGATGACTGATGAGCCTCATTGGTCATAGGGGCCGTTTCAAACGAACACTAGCTCTTAATAGGGACACCACCGAAGTAGGGTTTAAAAGATCAGATTTAGAGGCACGGAGCAACCATACCTCTCTACCAAAAAGGAAAATGACTCCTCAAAATCAAGAAGCTCAGGCGCTTGTTTTTTTCGTAGGTAAACTGAGTATGTAAAAAGGCGAAGTAAATTGAAGTGCGTTAAAGTAGGTTAAGGTTGACTGAAGTAAGTTAAAATTGATATTTTACAATTGATCCACAAAAAGAACAGGGCCTAAGTATCAAAAGGCAAACCACTCAATTAGGCCCTGTTCTTTTCATAGGTTATTTTAGATTTACCAACTTTAACCTATTTCAACCTACTTGAAAAACAAATACCAACATCAACCCACTTCGACAAATTTCAACCTACTTCAACCGACCCCTTCATAAATTTAATAATTTGTAACCCAAATCGTTAAAAATAATTGACAAGTTGTACCGGCCTCCAACTTCTAAAAAAATAGTTACAAAATTGTGAAATTATCATTCAGCAAAAAAATGTATTAAAAATTACAATAACTAAATAAATTGTCACACATTCTCATTATTTTAGCCCACTTCAATCTACCACAAAAAAATATAACAACTTCAACCCACTCTAACCCACCTAAAAAAAAATACCACCCATTTCAACCAACCTCAACTTACTTCAACCTTTTACCTACTCCTATTTAACTACGAAAAGAACAGGCCCTTAGAAATAACAGAATCCATTTATATCATGTAAAAGAATGGTACAAATTGAGGTTTCTATAAGTTACATTCATCTCTTGATTTGCAGCAAATGACAGTATAAAATTTACGTATGTGCTATGTTGAATATAATACCCAGTAATTTATTAAGATCAAATTGAATTTCTTGAGGTGAAAATACAAGCCAAAAGGGAGGCCAATTGAAACATTTTTCCAGTCACAGAAAGCCAGTTCCTGCTAGTCCATGATGCAACAAATTATGGGCAATTGTATCTCTAGTCTTCATCGAGCTTATCGATTGCAATGGAATTTCCGGGATCATCTCATCATCGAAGAGATCGAAATGTAGCCCAGGATCCATCTCTTCCCCTCTCATTTCACATATATTATGCAAAACACAGCAGGCACCCAAAACCACAGGCAACTCTTGTAGTTTCACTTCGGTTCGCTTTTGTAGGCAACACCATCTCCCTTTCAACCTTGCAAAGGCATCCTTGGCAACCCTTTGAACCTCTCCAATCTTCTCATTAAAGGCATGTTGTGTCCAAGTTAGATTTGGTTGAGTATAGGGCACTAGGACCCAATCCATTAAAGGGTATCCGGAACCCCCAACAATCCAAACACCCTTTAAGAGCCCTTGATTACCCCTTTGATACAATGCTGACTTCTCTAACACCTTATCATCTGGCATTGAGCCAGGCCATCCAATGCAAACATCGCTAAAAACCCCCTTCGGATCAACAACTCCTTGAACTGTAATCGAGTAAGACGTCTTCTGATTCCTCTCTGTATGGCGCTTATTGAAATAAGCCGCGACACTAATCTTGGGAGCAATGATTGGTATATGTGTAGTATACATAGACCCAACTACACCGGGGATGCCAGAAATAGACTCAAATTCATCCTTAATCCTCCTCAGTGACTCCTCATCAGGCCATTGCAAATATCTGGGCATCAAAACAGTCTTAATTGCAGCACAAACCTCAAGAACAAGCTTATGACAAGTTGATATGCCCAACCCAAATCTCTTAGAAACTAGCCTAAGTGGTTCCCCGGTTGCCAACCTATATATACACACAGCCACCCTCTGCCTAACCGGAATTGCAGCCCTCAACATTGTATCTTCTTTAGCAACAACTGAATTCAGCTCATCACAGATCAATTCAAATGTTGATTTCCCCATTCTAAACCACTTCTTAAACTCCTCTTCAGGAAATTCAGGGCTATTACACTCATCCCACCAAGCCTTAGACCTATCCTTAACCCACAATCTCCTCTGGTGGCTAACTGATCCACCCCCAGATGACTTATTAGCCTCAAGATTATCACTTTTTTCAATAATCTCACTAGCAGCAGCAGCGACAGCAGAATTGGCAGCTGCCCTTGATCTCTTTCGCCTTAATCTATCAGTTTCATCTAGACCCTCGTAATAATTCTGCACTGTTGAGTAATAATCCACCATAGCCTCTGTTTTCTTCTTGTGGTTGGCTTCAAAATTGGATTTTTCTTGGTGGGCAACCTTTTCCCACTCTTCCTTATCAACCTTGTCCTGGTCTTCTAACAGCAAAAGGGATGTGATCATCTCTTTCACAACCTTATTGGGTTCTGTCTTGACCTCACAACTACCAACCTTAGTACCTTCTCCATCTGCATCTTTCCTCCTCCTCTTCCTGCCACCGTTGCTATGATTGTTACTGCTCATATCCTCAACTGGGATTTCGAATTTCTGGGCAAATTGGGAAAATGATGGAAATTCAAAGATAGAAAAAAAGAGGGAAGTGATGGCAAGAAGACTATGCACACTATATGATCGACGAAATGTGTGAGAGAAAGTGTAAACGCGTGTTAGGCTGGAGTTGCAAGGTTTGAAAGAGTTTGGAGGTGGGATTTTTTCAATGGAGAGAGAAAGAGATGGGATTGGTCCAGAGGAGGTGTGGGGAATGACCTAGGTAAGTGTGAACGCAGGAAGAGATTGATGTGGATAGGGGTTGGCTGCGGACGGTGACATGACAAATGCTGAGATTTTGTGGGCGGTTTGTTTTCTGGATCTGGAGGACACCCTCTGAATTCTTTGGGAATGAAATAAAAAAATAATGGCGCAATTAATAATTTTTTTTAGAAAAGAAGCGATCCAAAGTCAAAAAGTGGGGCTGAATCTGAAATCTGTTTTATGTTCAATGACAGTAGGAAATTGAAGGTTCCTGGATTTGGATGTGAATTCTAAAGCAAAATTCTGCTTTTAATGATTAATGACACCTTTTCAATTTTAATGATTTGGATGAATATACACATTCACATCAGAAAAGAAATCAACCATATTTGATTACAACGGTTAATTGTGAGTTATTAATTATTAACTGTTTGAATAAATTATTTGTATTAGTTATTTGAATCAGCTTTTTATTAAAAAATTATTTGATAAATTAGTCGGTCGATAAATTTGTAATTTAAAAAGCTAATTATTAGAAAAACTCCTCCAAAAAGTCCATAAAGTAACTTTTACAAATTAACCTTTTGGATCCAAAAGTACTATTTTCAAAAAAAAATTATTTTATCAAATACCTACATTAGCTTTTTAATTAGGTATAAAAAAATGTTTTTTAGCTAAAAAAACTTTATAAAAAGTTATTTGCAAAACACCGGTGTTTATAGTAGTTTTTCTAAAAGTCCAAAACATTTCATCTTCTTTTGGTTTTTTGGAATCAATGTATTCAGGTTTCTCCAAAGCCCGCAATAGCTAGGGGTGTGCCAAAAAAATAAAGATACCGAAAACTAAATCGAAAAGCCGAAAAAACCTAGCCGAGAAACCAGTTAATTGAACAAATTTTCTTAAAAAATCAATTTGGTTAACCGAACCTATAAAACTTTTGGTTTTCGATTCGGATATGGTTAGGCTAGTCTGAAAACTCAGTCAATCAAACTGAAATTTAATTTTTTTTAACAGAACTAAACATAAAAAATAAAAAACTAAAGTAAGAAGATATACCTTTTTTATTATTTGTGAACGATAAACTGGTAACCAAACTGAAAATTAGTTAATTGAATTTTTCGATTCAGTTCGGATAAGCGGAACTAAAACTTTTGATAACTGATTTTCGGTTAACCAAAATTGTTAGTTTAGTTACGGTGTATAATTTTCTTAAAGCAAAAACCGGGTTAACCAATGTTAACCGGTAGTTTCGGTTAATCGACTTTGCACACCCTTAGTAATGACAAATTTCACAATCAAAGTTGTTGTAGTATGATTTTTTAATGTTACTATAAAAATTATACTTGTATTTGCTTTAAAAGATTTGTAGCCAGAGATTGAAAATGCCAATCATTTGCTTAAAATAAGTTATTTTCAACTACTTTGATATATTCTACCTATTGTGTTTATACAATACAATTTACATCATTACCAAATCCCACCTATGATCCATCCCCCCCCCCCCCCCCCCGTTTGTAGGGAAGAGGCTAAAGATTAATGTATTAATAGATCTCATATGACACAATCTCATCTTAAGGATATCATAAGACAGGTGCTTTAGGGTAACTATGGAGAGTGACTAAAAATTCATTTAGAAACAATTTATTTAAAAAGCTAGAGATACTAGTTATTCTTAAATTAAAAGGTTATACTAAAATAACTTGTTCAACAACAACTCCTCCTAGTGTAGATCACATTTTCGTAGGTTTCGGAAGATCCAGATATTGGTAACCTTACCTCTTGAGGCATCTCTACTCTTAGAGAGGTCAATTCCAAGAGACCCATATAATTATACTTAAATGGCTTTTTTTTAAAATAGAAGAAACGGCTTGTAATTAACCCTAATCTTTAAGAATTCATCCATATAGGATTTTGTATTTATGTGTTGCCATATCTTTTACACAGAACCTTCTCATCCAAAAAGTTGTATATATATAAGCTTACTTACACTAGAAAGTGTTAGCGTGTAAAACTGGTTCCTGAACTTCCAACCATCAGCTTAAAGTTTTGGTTGAGATGGTTCTTGAACTTAGTGAAATATCTCGAGTTCGAATTTCATCAGCCTCATACTTATTGCACAAGATATGAAGAAACCTATACAACATCCACGCTTCAATTCTAAGCCCAAAGGGCATTCGCATGAAAGCACATGTTGGAGTATAAAACTAATTCTCGGACGTTCAACCATCTGTTTAAATTTTTAGTTGAGATGCTTTTTGAACATAAAAATAATGTCTTATTTTAGCTCATTAAGAACTTATACCATTAAGTTTGCTAGACATCACTATTGCAACATTGATTCGGACAACTAATAGTGTTAAAGAAACTGATAAATAACTTTATAGGTCACGAGTAAAAAACTCATCTCAAATTTCAGTAATTTGCCTTCTACAAGAACAAAAATCCCCAATGATTCCCCTAGAAAAAGTGTCATGAAGTATATTTGAAATGTGTGACTTAAGGAGCGATGCACTTCAGGGCAATGGTTGGCTGGTTGCCCTTAGAAACTGAGATTTCAACATATCATCTTCTATTCATAAACCCACATCCATGACGCATTTTTGTTTGCAAAATTAGAATTAGAAGCTTCACCCAATTGAGCTTAGGATTCGCACAATACAATAGTTTGTATGCCACTATGATGTGAAATGCCGGCAAGGCACAAACGTATGATAAATATATTAATGCTACCATTCAATCAAATTGTTTTTGAACAAACAATATTCCTTTTCCTTGTCAGGTTATATTCCAATTCTGAAGGTCAAAGATTAGCTTTTGTAACATTGAAGGCTTTGTAGATTGCAAGTTTCCAAACAACTTCTAGAACGTTAATTAAGGTCTTCCTGATGTACAGCTCAGGCGAACATCTAGAATTCTACTTTAGTTTCATTTGATTTTTAATGGTGTAGATTTCAGAATTTAGACACTTTTCATACCTAAAAAAGTTGACACTAAGAAATGACAAAATTTGGCCCCCAAATTGCAAGGAACCTAAACCCTAGTGGGAAGAGGGGGGGGGGGGGGAACTACGATAAAACCTTAGTTGCACCAAAATGTTTGAGATTTGAGAGTTGGAGAGAAAGTTCAAGATGCACAGAAAATTAGGAAATATTATGCCCTCATTAAACTGCCTATTTTTTTTAAAGGGTATGCAAGCCTCCAATAAGGAAATATATATTCACATGATTAGTATGTAACAATTTCATAATTTTTGATAATTAAACATATAAATATTTTTGACAACGGGGTGTTGTATTTTTCCCTAACAAAGATGTACATCTTTCGAGCATCAACAGCCACATAGGATGACTTAGATCGTGCACTTCTCAACTGAATTTTGCTAGAATAAACTCAACTGAATTTATTTTGTTGCTGAACCAAACTTGTTTTTTTCTGAACTGAAATAAATTGAACTACACTTATTTTGAAAAAATAAGTTGAAGAGAACAAGACCTTAATCAAATAGGACTCGCACCTATGTCAAAGTGTCAGACTCAAATAGGCAGCCCAGTCGATCAAGTTGCATAATCCAAGTCACAGGATGTTGGTTTCGTAGGCAATATTCATCCTGGTTTGACTAGAATTCAGCCCCGCTCGCTCAGTGACCAAAAGTGGCATGAGAAAGATCAGAAAATCAGATTTATGTTTTGAAGTAATGACAAGGGATCATGGACATTCAAGAGAGGAAATAGTACAACTGTGGCACAATGTGCATTAAACAGATGTACAACTATGGTACAAGATAACCAAAATTCAGCTAATTTGATAAAGGCTAGTCAAATAATACAGTTTGGAACCTGGAAGAAAGGTGTAGCTGGAAAGAGTACGGTGCAATTCTGGCAGCAGTTCATGTGTAACATCTCCCTTCAGGTTCTGTTCACGTTAGAGATGTGGCACAATCTGCATCCTCCAATACGACCTGCTGTGAATAATATGACCTCTTCTATATCCTGGAGCTCTCAGATAGAATCAAGTGAGGGATCTGCCAGCCCATTCTCGTTCTCGTCGCTTTTGCTTTGCTATCATCCTATTGAATTTCTGCTTCCCTTTCTCCAGCAGAGGATCGACCACTGCATAGTCATTCACATCTTCATTGCGTGACATGTTATCCTGCATGACAGAGTGACAACTGTTATGACGAACGCTAGTTTGTAAAGAGTAAACAACAAACTATCATATCGCCAGCAAGTTACCCCATTCTTTCAAAACGTCTATAGGGAACTTCATTTGTGTCACCATCAGTTCACCATGGGACTTGTTTAAGTCAGGAGGAATTTACATGATTTTATTAATTATTATGCAGATTCACAAGTGCCTAGGGTAGATTTTCATTGCACCATAAATTTCTTGACTAACATGGTACCAGGGTCCAGGAACAAGATTAAATGGCACAACAAATCCTAAAAACTAGTCAAGATGGTGCAATGTCCAACCTTTTTAGAGTCCGGTGCAAATTTCAGACGGAGTGTTCTCCAGTCAGACAGATCTTCACCAATCGCACTTTCAGATGTACCATGAGGTTCATCAGACTTCGCAGAAAGAGAATTTTTCTTTTTGAACGCCTCGAGTTTGGCAAGTACCTGGACAAAGCAGATCACAAAAATAAATAAACAAAAATCAATAAAGAAGAGAGAGCCTCATCACTGATCCCTAAACTACTTTATACGTTCACTTTGTGTGTAACCTAAAATCGGATCTGAATTTTTCTGTAGATGCCTAAAACTTGCAATAAATCGCTGAAACCTAGGAGAGGGAAAGACTAAATTCTTACGAGAGAATCTGATATAAGGCCAGAAAGAAATAATCGCAAACTAGATTTGCTCAAAGATTATAACAAAGGAGTCACTGTTCTTCACTTCAAGGAGAAAGCATGTTTTGATTGTTCCCATGAACAACACCCCCCCCCCCCCAAAAAAGAAAAACAAGAGTTAACAGGGAAAAAGGCAAATATGATGTTAAGAATGCAAGAAAACTTTGGTTCCATGACTTACCAAAAAAAAAAACCTTTGGTTCCATGATTGGAATCCTACTGTCCAACAACCTTGGGTTGAGCCAGAAGAAAAGATGACCATTAAGTGCTTTGGAGTATAGAACAAATTCTTGCTACTCGGTGCCTATTAACAATCGCAAGATCCTACGAGGCTCAACGGAGTACTACAGTATGTCATTGGTGAGTATCAGTCTGCACTTATTCCTGGGCAAAACAATCATTGATCGTAATGTGGTACATCAATTCGACCACAAGATACACTATAACACAGCTATCACCAAATCGTATGTTGAGAATGAATATTCAAAGAGCGTATCACCAAGCAGAGTGAATTATCTTGGAATAGCTGCGTGGAGAGATGGATGTCCTTGTTTATACATTGGATGACGGGAATCTCCTACACCTGCAATCCTATTGAGGAGCTGACTAAACCATTTGCTGCCAAAAGGGGACCATAGACTAAATGGTTCCTTATTACCTATTCCTTTTGCCTTCTTCACCGGAATAATTAAGTAGATGCTTTGATATCCAGCTTTCAGTTTCCATTCAGGGGTGGCAAACTGGGGAGTGGGCAATACCCAATGGTGCGTCGCTAATCATGCATATTGACTTTCTCAAGAGGGGATAAGACATCAGTTCAATTGATGTTGAAGCATTTTAGAAACTTTGGGTTGCCTAAAGGTGAAAGCCTACCTTAGATAAACTCTACATACTTCAGGGGTGGTCCTGGATTATAAACAACAGGCATTGGAAGGACTCCAACTTCAGGAAGCGGACCTACCCCTTGAATACTCGGAAGTTCCTTAAATATAAAATGACAGATATACAAATCAATACATTAATAGAGGTAATGAAAGCAAGAATAAAGCTGAACAGAAAGGTTTCTAAAGCCAGAACACAACAAGTGCTCACAGCTGTTCTCAAATCACAGTGCTAAGTATCCTCCATAAAGTTAGTTCTCCTTGTGCAAGCATCTGTATAGAATTTTTTTACGGCCGAGGCAGGTGGAGGTTCATGGGGAGCATATTTTACAAGAGAAAAGAAATGCACACCTATATCAGCTAAAAGGCTCAACAAACTCGATATTCTTCAATGGAATATGGCGGCCATCAACGGATCATCAAGGCACTCAAGACCAGTGAAAAAATCTGGATCAAGTGGATTAGCTGTTATAATATCAGAGGGGACATCTAGACTATGAGAAGGCCAGACAATATTTTCTGGCTATTAAGAGGATATTAGAGAGCATAAAATGATATATCCAAAGGGAGTGCCGCAACTCCTCCCTGGGAAACAGGGGAATTTCCAGCAAAAGAATCATATAGTCAGCTGAGAGGAGAGTTCAAGAAGTTGGATTGCAAAGGTATGTTTTGTAAGTATATGGTGTAGCCCAGATGCTTGTCCTGGTTAGCTTAGCAGCACTGGTTACCACCTGTTGACAAGCTGAGGAATCAGGGCATTCATAAGCCTGCCACATACTTCTATGCCAGCAGCAAGGTGAAAACCATAATCTTTTCTTTTTTTTTTACTTGCCAATTTTCAAAGCAAGTGCAGAAAAGCATTATAATGTAGTTGAGATTTTAACAAACAATCGCAAATTGCAAATATGGCAGAATGAGCCCGACTGGATACGCAGACACCCAATACTGCTTGCAGAGGTCAGACAAGCCAGGGCAAATGTGGCTGATTAGGATTGGGACTCGCAAAAAACCCCAATCTTTTAAATCTATGTCTTGAGGCCTTTGTCTACAATCGTTTATTTAGATTTAGTTCGGAAGATTTCAATATTTTCTTACTCGACTTGATCAAATTACTTAAACAATTTCAAAAGTCAGAACCCTGTCACTGATGCAGCTTTTTAAAGTCTAGTATGGTAAACCTTGCATACTTCTTGAAAATTGATAGAGAATATTAGTTCCAAAATGAGAATCGACAAGGTCAGAGGACGGTGCTAAATCTCCCCAAGCCTTAAATTCTGGTTCTAAAATAATTCATAAATGGCTTTGCTCCACATCAACAGGGAGCAGTTAAACTTTCTGGCACTCAGATAACTGCCAGACTATCACAAGCTCGCGGGAATATAAAGGCATGTCCTCATTAGCTGTTATTGTTTTTACATTTGTATGTATTCTCGATGATCCTGTCTATAACTAAACACTGTTTTGTGTCAATCTGCTGCATTAAATGATAGGCATCATTTCCAGAGCCTGAAGGCCCTGAACACTAGAACATCAGTCTCAAACTCACTACGGTCTGAAATTGCTTTCAACAGTAGGTTAAAAAGAATGGCATCTGCCATACCATAGCATTTTTCTTTATGAGTGCCATGTACCACAGTCCATACCATAGCATTATCTTAGTTCCTCCCAAAAGGCTACCACCTAGACCATGGGTAGGCCAGTTCGGGGGCCCAAACATAACACGCTTCTCCTTGCAATTAAACAAACACTAATGCAATACCACTGACAGGAAATACAGTGGTTGCTTGCCACTTGACAGTATTAAAACGCAGAATTTTACTCAGCCGTTTTTATTTAGTCCACATAAAGTTGAAATAAAGAAACAACAGCAACATCATATTAGGGAGAAGCTATAAAAGAGAATATGAAAACATACATCATCTTCACGACCCTTGATTCTACGTTTCTTTTGTTTCTGCAACAATCTCTCTCGTTCGGAATTATTCAACAGCTGAAGATCTGTATCAGCATTTGCCATACGATCTGCCCTCACTTCTGAACCAATACCCTTTTTCTTGATTGACAGTTTTCCAACTTTCTTTTGATCATCAGAGCTTTCAGGATCTGACCTGCTGAATAACCCACCAGGTATCACAAATGGACAAATTCTAACTAAAAATATCATCATACCATTGTTGTAAAAAAAGATTCAGCTTAACTGCATAATATATATAATTCAGAAGATAAGTCCAATGATGCAAGAAAAACACTTAGATGAACCCAAAGACAGATACCCGAAATGTATACTAAGCATCCAAGGAAAATATGAAGACAACAAGGACTGTTCTATGTTTCCTGCGTCAACGTCAAAGCCGTAACAAGTGCAAGCACCTCAAGATTGCTGTTTCAATTAACACTTCAAATCAACCGAGCTAATTATCAATATTGCCCTTTTTGATCTCCAATATGGACACAAATGTTAACCTAAAGGCTACAAAGCACAGACAGTTCTAATCAAGATTATCTAGGCAAAAGCCTCTTTTCATAAGATATGAAATAGTTTTCACTATAAGAAAAGAAAATAGAATGCACACAGCAGGACCAGAAATACTCTTGACAATGATGATCCAGAATAACATGACAGTCACGCTGGAAACCCACTACCAACGATTAAGCAGTCTCTCATCTCACACATGTGAGAGAAGCACAGAAAAGCACCACCAACAAGGAAACAACCTAGCGACCAAAAAAAAAAAAAAAACAAGCAACATTACATTTCCCAGCAATTTTTCCTTGGGGGCGGGAGGAGATTGAAGGGTAGAGAACTATAAATAAAGGAAGACCACCAATCCCCCAGTTGGTATCTGCAAGAAGATTACAAATAAAAGTAACTGAAGACAACTTAACATCTACAAACAATCCTAGACTCCCAGCATCACATAGCATAATAATATACCCTTGGCACCAACAAAAAGGTAGAAATGTCATCTGGCATAAGCCCATTTCCAACCTGAACACCATCAAAAGATTCAAGTGCGGGTTTGGGCGACATAATTTGGGGGGGGGGGGGGGGAGCATTAAGTGGGCCGTCATTCAAATTGGGATTCACAAGAGCAATACGTATCTTTTGACGATGAATGCACTTCACAGGAAAGTCATAGTAACCTAAACACCTTTTTATGGAAGCTAGAGACTCATTTTGGCACTGCCTAAAATGGATCAATGGACATTCTCCTGAGACTTGGTAGTAAGTAAGAAATAACTAATATACAACAACAATTGGCAGTAATGATGACAACACAATTACTATAGACCTTCACCTCACAGCAGACTTCTCTTGGTCCTTCACCTTTGAAGCCCCTGATACAATGCAAAAGGCAAAAGGTTTAAGATTAGAAACCGATGCATAGCAGTTATAATGCCTACATGTAAATAAATCACAATCATCCAATTGAAATGACAAGGGGACAAAGTCTACAACTACAAAGGGACTTTCTTATAGGAGAAATACAGAAATTATCAAACGTAAAGAGGACAGTGAAAAGGAGAAAACAATGTTTCACAAGGTCACAAGAGCTGAACTCAGTTTGGATGACTTCAAATAATTAGTGCCAATCTAGCCTGTGAACAAGCTGACTGTAAAATCGATAAAGAGAATGTTTCATCATGAAAACTGAATGTCAATCAGCAGCTATTCATATTAGTGCATATTTTAAGTCAATATTTCCTTTAAGAGGTCAAGCCCTCTCAAATCAGTAGAAATAACTTATTGCTTTCATTCCGGGGGGGGGGGCGCCCCCCAAGAAAAAAAATTCCATATATGTCACAAAAGAATGCATATAAACTATTTACATGTTTGATGCACAGAGGAAGAACTGAAGTCAACTGGATTGCCAAAGCTGATTTTAACTGATGAATGTAATCGTACCGCTCTGTGATTTCGGCTTCACAGGAAGATCTCCCATCTCCATCCTTTTCTTCAGAATTTGCTGCCGCATTCTTGCATCAAAGCTGAAGTCATCCTCATCCTCGTCCTCATCATCGTCAACATCACCCTTAACATGAGCATCAGGCAATCCATCCGCAACATCCTTCTGGGACTTCTCTTTCTTTAAGCTTAAAGCTCCTCTCACAGATAACTGCGCTTCCCTTTTACTTTTGAGTTCAGCTGGATCCTGGCAATGCAAACATAATTTCAAGCTAAGGAACATTAAGTAAATATCACTGTATCTACACCAAATTGTATACCTAATGTGTGATGATGAATATTCTGCCTCCCATAGTCACATGCCGACCTGGTGCAGAATAGAGCATTTCCTTCTTTCATACGCAAAAGCATATTTATTTAAAAAGTCAAAAGGGTGTAGCATTCACCAACCTAGAACCATAACACACAACCACATCAAAACAAAACGAAGGCATAGTCTAATTTTTGTTTTTATCACCACACTTCGATCATGAAGAATCTTTATATCTCGTTTAACAGACTCCTTAACTCACACAAATCATCAACTAACTTTTTTGACAAGAAAAATTAAGTCATAACCTAAATATGCACCCTAATATTCATTCTACCAGGAACTCCCCATCCCCGAAAGAGAAAGAACAGAGGAGCAAGTTATGCTGCTATTCTCAGAAAATCTAACCACTTAAGTGCTTAGTTTAGTTTTCCTCGTTGCATATAGCAACAAGTCACCAAAAAGGGAGGGGGGTGCTACTCTCCTTAGCCTTCACAAGAAGACTAATGGATTTAGATGATGTTTAGGCCATAATAAAACACCATGCGAAGTCTGACGGACAATGATCATGGGCTACGCTTTAATCTTAGCAATCAAAACCAGAGGCTCTCCTATTACCATATCTTTACTCAGGTCTTCTTCCTTCAGCAGACGAGGATCATTTAGAACATCATGACTGCTCTTAATTTTTTGCTTGACAGCAGCCAACTCCTTCTCCTCCTCCTCGGCTTCTTCTCCAAATGAAAGTAAATTTAGTTTTCTGCATAGACCCAAAAGTACAACCTGAAATTTTTACTATTTCATGTCTTATATCTGAACAGTGCAAGTAGCAGAGACGAACAAGCACCCAGCATTCACAAGGTTTAAATGTCAATAACATAACTTACTTCACAGCTTTTTTCTTTGACTCCTTGTTCACACCATCAGTGGCTGCCTCAGGCACCTTCCTAGATGTATCTCTTAGAATAATATCATCAAAAGGATTCCATACAACCTAATTCAACAATAGACATATGCAGTACGAAATTTCAGATTGAAATGAAGATGTAAACCTTTGTATATAACCGAGAACCGGGGCACACGAGTACGTAAGTTTTTCCACACATAACGCAAGACTCTGTTATTTCAAGTTCATCGCTAACTTCCCCCCCTCACCGCCAGAAGTAATTCAAATTCCCAATCCCACCCCCTCGCCCATAGCTGACACTCTCAGATCAAAGAAGTCATATAAACCATCATATATGACTGTAAGGGAGAATTTTTTCCAATTGGTGAATAGAAACTGTAACTCATGATGCTTGCAGGGGTAAGTCTGCCAACATCTAGATCTCCCCATACCCTAATGAATAGACACTGGCAGTTGTTGCCATCGTAAACTGAAACTTGTGAAACACGCATAAGGGAAAATAGCAAAGGAAAGAAAAACAACTAGCATAGGAAAGAAAATGATCAAACCTCAACAGAAGCTATCTTTGGCGGAGGATCCAATGGACGGTCATCCTTGTCAGTTTCAACTTCTCCAAGCCTAAGCAGATTGTATATAGAATCCCCAGTAACCTGCAAGATAATAGAATTGAGTAATATTGATTATACAGGAGACACTATCTTGCCTCCCCGATATTTTACTACGTATACACAGGACTACGCCAGCTTACGTTGTTCCCTCTATCTCTTATTTCTCCATTTGCTTTACAGATCTCGCATAGACATGAATAACAAACAGGCATTCTAGATACTTATCAAAAATGGAAATGACAGACCAAAGTGATGATATCATCTTACCTTTCCGAAAATAGTATTCTTCTTATCAAGCCAGTCACAACGGTCCAGCGTTATAAAGAATTGGCTGCCATTTGAGTGTGGTGTTCCAGCATTTGCACATGCAACCAAGCCCCTGTGGTTAAAGCGCAAGCGAGAATGGAACTCGTCAGAAAACGCTCCCCCATATATGCTTTCTCCACCTAAAATATTAACAGACAGCACTTAGGCTTACTATAATTAGCACACATACAAAACAAATCAGAACAGTTGCACTCAAAATAAGGAGGAAATGGCCATTGGCCAATAAGGCCAAAATAAATGTTACTGAACTTATCAAAAACACATTAGATGGTACTTGAGTTCACAGAAGATAAGGCATTTCCAGAGAATGTCTGTTGCTCAGAAACTCTCAGTTCAAGATGGAAAAAGACACATCTCAGTGTCATACAAGAAGAATACCTTACCCCAATAGGCAAATATGCTGATTCTGATACATCCAACTTTTTTGGGTTGTTTTTTTGGGGGGGGGGGGTGTTATTGTTCTGGCAGTTTATAAAAAAAATTGAAAAATATAAAATAGTAGTGCCACACAACAAACATACATTAAGAAAAAATTCACACAATCTAAAAAGTACGTGAAACATCAATATGGGACCTTCCAAATCACCTAGACCCCCACATAGCAAATGACACATTATCCGCGACAATTTGATGCCACCGAAAAGGTTATACAAATAGAATGTAAGAGTGTCCAAGTTCATAGATCTAGTTGAACATGTAGATGCATGCTCGGTCCTAATGCAGATTGCTAAATGCCTTGGTGGAAATGGGGGCTAAAGAACAAATCTGCCCAAGGTTCACAACCCTAATACTAAGCTAATGAATGAAATCTAGTCTGGTAACTTCATTCTAGTTCGTTTTCAGTCTGCCTCCACCTCTCTTCGACTTGAGATGTCAATCCTCTCACACCTGCTCACCGGTTACTTATATACCTCTCGACATATCCAAATGCAAATTATCTGAGTCTTACCTCCTACATGTGGTCTTCCATCGGTGTCATACCTACCTTTTCTACTGTTGGGGGGGGGGGAGACTGCCTTTCCAGTAGGCGGGGCTTTGGGCTTCAGGTGCGGTCATCGGAGGTTCATTTGAGACCCGTTGGGTCTTGGGTCTCCGGAAGCCACCGGAGCCCCTACACGACCTGCTGTTTGCTCTCATCATTGGGTTTTTGTTCCACACTATTGGTTTTCCTCATATCTACTCGTGTGTGTTGGGCTTACTCCGCTGTCAACTTCTATCCTTTCCAGCACTCTCCGTGCCGGCGAATCAGTCGCCGACGACTTTTCCAGCAACCAGAATCTCGCCGGAATTCTACAGGCTGTGTTTCCGCTTCCTTAACAACCGGACAACCCAGTGGTTGCCGTGTTAGTTCTTTGATTTTTATTTTCGGTGAACCATTTCCCTCCCCTGTAGCTTGAATTTTTCCGTTTCCCGCCTTGCTGAGGGGTTGTTATGCCGTTATGCTAGTGTCTTGCTCTATTGTTTCTTTTGTTCTCCTGCTGGAGAATCGTCCAATGCGCTGGAATTAACCTGTACTATGGGGAGGGACTGCAAGAAACTTGTGGCTAATAAAAGCAAGTCCTTTGATCTGAGTGTGGTTAGGAATAAAGAGGACATGCTAAAAAACTCACAGAATGTGAGGGGGAGGAGATTCTCAATCTTTTTGCCTGAACAAGTTGCTTTGTGGTTGGTGAGAGCTTGGGGTAGGTTTAGGAAGTCAAGGTCACCATTTTGGTGTAACCAAATGAGGCTTCAATTCAAGAATTTCTAGGCTGGAATTCAAGAGCAATCTTGCTGAGAACTTTTGTTATATTTCCAGCCACTTGGAATGATAGGGGTTAGGTTAAAATCTTTGATACTATCGCTGAGATTGTGGATCAGTCTTCTTTAGAGCCACGTTTGCATTGGAAAGGGAACCGTTCACAACCATTGAAGTCTAAGAGCTTTGATGTAGGTTGACCTCCCCAACCACCACCACGGGTTGTTGTCCTCAGTGTAGTTTTGTTGGTGAACCGGCATGCTTCCTCCGCTCTTATGCTGGTTTTTTGTCATCTTCACCTTTGACTACTTATTTGGCAAGAAGATCTCAAGTGATCTCTCAAGAGGAAAACCACCCTCGTCTTTCGCAGATCATGGGAATGATGAGTGTCCTGAGTTGCCTAAGATGAATGGTGAGAACCATCGCATGTTTATAGACCTCAATAGAATCAGGTCTATGTTCATAGACGCTCCTTGGGTTTAACATCGAGGGAAACTAATGGAGACATCGCTAGCAATGTGGATGTCGTAGGAGCTGTAGCTAGGAGCCCCTGATGCTTCTCTTGCTTTGTTAGCTTCTACTTCAAGTTCCTCTTCAGTTGATGAGATTGCTTTGTTTGATCTAGCAAGGTTAGAAGTTGATATTGCTAGGCAGCTTTACATTGGCACAACTATTTCTTCAGTGAGGGATTATTATGTTCCTCAATTAGTAAGGGATTGTCCAGTCAGGAGTTTGTCTTCTTCTTCAGTTTCTGCAACGTCTTCTTCCACTTTGGCATTAATACATACACCTTCGCCTTCAGCATTTTTTCCTTTGTTCAACGAACTAATTGACCAACCTACCTCCCTGGTGGTTAATCCTCCTCTTTTTTCAATGGGAAATCACTCCTCTCATTCTGTAGATTTGGGTATGGGTGTATTTGGTAGTGTTCCTTGTGACTTAATGGTGTAGGACGCTCTAAGAGCAATTCGGGAATAATTGGTGTAGGACGCTCTACGAGCAATTCCCACACCGAGAAAATTCGCTCAAGAACTTTCACTTTAATTCAATATCAATTCTTATTCATAATCTGCCTTCTTGAATTACATAAGGGGGTTTATATAACCAAGAGGTTAACTACTATTAGGAAACCTAAATAATATGATATAAGCTAGAAAAGGATAAAAATACATAACCTAATATTATCCTAATGACTAGGAAACTAAATCTTAATAAAATATTACTAAATATCCTTATTTTGGCTATCCTAAAATATGATTAAAAATAACCTACGAAAATAATAAAAAATACAAAAGATCTCCAATATCAAAATATTCTAATTTCCTAAATCTTTTTATCCATTCTTTACTCTTATCCTGCATCACTTAACCAGAGAAGTGGTTCAGGATTCACTTGCTATGAGTTTAAAATCTCGAACTTGTGCATCTTTTTCAGGGGTGGGTGCCAACAATTATGAGCACTCTGTGCATGATTGGCCATTAGTGTGTGTAGTGCGGTTATTCATTTACTCTCTAGAATTGAAAAGATATCGTGCCCAAACAAAGAGTGCACAAGATACCTCCGACAATTAGAAGGCAAAGAGAGTTGAGAAGGCTCGAAATTGGCGTGAAATATGATTGGGCAAGCGCCTCTTCTAGTAGGATGTTGGTGTCGTAGCCCGTATGTTTAGGATGTTTTCTTGGAATGTGCGAGGCATTAATGATCTTCACTAGGGAGATGTTTTAAAATGTTTTTTGAGGGATTGGAAGTGTGATTTTATTTGTTTGCAAGAGACAAAGTTCGAAGAAGTTTCTCTTTCTGTTATTCATAGTTTGTGGGGATACTTTTTTGCTAATTCGCGCTTCTTAAAGTTGTAGGCGCCTCTGGGGCATTATAGTGATGTGGGACAAGAACACCTTAAACTTCATCTCTTCCTCTCGAGGGGGAATTTTGATTACTTGCATACTTCAAACGCTAGAGGGTGGCTTCACATGGGCATTTTCCAGGGTTTATGGTCCACAAGCTAGACTTCATAAATTAAGGTTATGGGAGGAGCTTTGACAAACTAGAGATGAATGGCAAGGTACGTGGTATACTGGGGGAGATTTCAATGAAATTTTGTATTCTCAAAAAAGGAGCTCATGATTATGTCCAATTAATACTATGTTGGACTTCATCAATTATTCTACTTTAGTGGATCTTTCTTTGTGTGGGGTGATTTTATTTGATCTAAGGAGTGGTGGGGATGCAGACTTGTCCAAAGTTGGACCACTTCTTGGTCTCTCTGGACTGAGAGGAACAGCTCCCACCCCGACTCATTTTAGACGAGATTGCCAAGGCCTCTCTCATATCATTTCCCAGTAACTCTAGAGAGTGCTAAGCTGAAGAGGGGGAAGGTTCCTTTCAAGTTTGAGAACATGTAGCTCAAAGCTGAGGGATTCTCTAATCTTATTAAAAAATGGTGGAAGGCGGTGGAAGTTGAAGCTTTGCCAGTTTTGTGATTGCAAGGAAATTTAAGTTCATTAAAGAGGAGTTGAAGAAATGGAACAAAGAAGTCTTCAGGAATATTAAGGAAATACAACCCGTTGGATTCTGTTAACGCTCTTGATGTGAAAGAAGAGTCTGTTGGTCTCAGTAATGAAGAAATTGACCAAAGGCGAGAGGCTAGAGAAGAGCTGGCAAGGGTTTTGCTGATGGAAGAAATTTCTTGGAGGCAAAAGTCAAGGGTTGTGTGGCTTAGAGAAGGTGACCGCAACACAAAGTTTTCCCATAGAATAGCCAATCTAAGCCGAAGTTCAACTTTATGTCCGCGGTGGCGATTGAAGGGAATCATTATGAAACGATTGAAAATATGACCTTAGTTTTAAAAAGCGCGAGGCGCACTAAGGCGCCTAGGGTCCCAAAGCATGAGGCGCAAGGCACGAGGCGAAGGCGCACGCATCATGGATGCGAGGCTCACTTCTATGCAAAAATTTTTAAAAGTATTTCATACTTCAAAAAGCATATTTTACAGAAACAAGTTAGATAAATGCATTAAAAATGTGACTAGACATCAATATAACTACTAACACCACAACTAACCTTAAGATATGTTATCTTATCATCGGAGTTCCCCAATGCACATACTCATAGTACAAGTTTAGCTTACCTTGTAGCTCCCAAGGAAGGAAAATAAGGAAAAAGGTAAACGCAAGGCTAAGAAAAAGAAGAAAAGGGGGGAAGATATAGCATCGCGTCATTGAGGCGCATATCATCACCTCCGAGGCGCTGAGTCGGTAGCCTCATGCCCAGGCGTGCCTCAGGCGGGCTTTTTTAAACTAAGAATATGACAAGCTCTATACATGGCTTCTAGCTTTCTACGAGCTGTGTTTTCTGAGACTGAACCCTAGAGACCGAAAGTGAATGGCTTATCACTGCCCTCTTTACCTAACTCTGCCAGGGAGCTTCTTTTGCGGAGCTAGTTGATGGTTTCCCTTTTCCGTTGCCTCTAGTGGGTTGCACCAAGGTGACCATATCTCTCCTTTTCTGTTCTTATGGGCAATGGAAGCTTTCATGAGGACGTTAAATTTGTATGCTACAGCAGGGCTTATATCTGGGTTCTTTGTAGGCCTGTTGAATGCATCTACTACTAAATACTAATGTCTCTCACCTCCTTTTTGACGATGATACGATTATCTTCTGTGATAATGATTGTGAGCAAATAGTGAACTTGCGTGGCATTTTATTTGGTTTGAGGCGATTTCTAGCCTAAGAGTCAATCTGTCGAAGAGCTCTATCTTACCACTTGGGCAAGTGGACAATATCCAATTTCTTACAGGTGTTCTAGGCTGCTATATTGATTCTTTTCCAGCCTCCTACTTGGCCTCCCTCTTGGTGCAAAATCTAAGGATAAATCCATCTGGGAACTTGTAGTTGAATGTTTTCCTAATCAAAAAAAAATGTTTTGACAGAAGACTATCAAGGTAAAAATCAAAATACATTTCCAAAGGGGGGAGATCGACACTTATTAAAAGTGTTTGATCGAGTATTGCAACTTACTTTCTCTCACTCTTCCCTTTACTGGTATCGCTGGTGAATGAGTTAGAAGCTATTCTCATAAACTTTCATTAGGAATCTTTTGGTAGTGACTTCAAATATCATCTTGTTAGATCGTATATTATCAAGAATCCCGTACCTGATGGGGGATTAGGTTTTAGGGATCTTAGACTCTTCAATGAGGTATTGCTCAGCAAGTGACTCTTGAGATACATGGATGAGATGGATAGCCTTTGGAGAAGGGTGGCTAGGAGCAAATATGGTGATAATGGTCTTAGATGGTATCCCTCTTAACTAAGTGGTGCTTATGGGCAAAGTTTGTGGAGATTCATTCGCAAAGGACGGGGAAGATTTTACCATCATTTTTCCTTCGAGATTAGTGTTGGTTCTTATGTAATTTTTTTTGGCACGATCGTTGGTGTCATGAGGGTCCTCTATGAGATCTCTTCCGCTCTCTTTATGTGCTAGCTGTAAATAGAGATGCTACTATTGCAAATTATTATCAACGTGGGTCCGGCACTGTTGTGTGTTCTCCAGTTTTCATCCGCGATGTTGTTGTTGATAACACTATTCTTGTCATCTTCCTCAGCAAGTTGAATGAGATTACACACCAAGACTCACATAATGTGGTTGATGTGGTTACTTGGGATCTCAACTCTAAAGTAGTTTTCACTATCAAATCCTATTACTTAAACAACAACAACAACAACTCCTAGTGTGTGTCCTGCTTTTGCGGGGTTTGGGGAGATCCAGATGTAGGCAACCTTACCTCCACCGGCAATCTTGCCTCTAGAGAGGTTGATTCCAAAATACCCACAAAAATCAGAATTTGTGAAAACATGTTACAGGGAAAAATTAAGGATAAGTCTCAGGAAAAAAAAACACACACAAAGGTGTGCAGTAACTATGTAAATCCTATTACTTAAAGCACCTCTCTAATTTTGTCTTCGCCATTCAGTCAGGTTCTTTTGGCGGTTCCCTTAGAAAATTATTTGGAAGATTTTAGCTCCCTTAAAGGTGTCGGTATTTGTGTGGGAAGCTTCACACAGTAGTATTTTGACATGTGATAATTTTACAAAAGAAATGAAACATTCAAACATCTTGGTGAATAGATGCTCTGTGCAAAGAGGATTTGGAGTCGCCTGATCACCTATTGTTGCATCACCAATTTGCAAGGGCTCTTTTGGAGTTATCCTATGGTTGTTTGGGGGTTTCTTGATTTGTTTCTGAATCTGTGAGGAATCATCTTTTGGCTTGGGAAGGTGCTTTTGGTAGGAAAGTTAAAGAGAAAAGTGTCTTATTTATTCCACATGCAGTTTTTAGGACTCCTAGGCGAGAGAGAAACAAAATACTTTTTTTCTGGGACAGTGGGAACTTTTGCTAATTTTCTTTTGATGTAATTAATTTTGTAGATAGGTTCATCTTGGGTGTACATAACCCTTTTGTAGGAGGCCTATTTCCACCCATCCTTCTGTTCATATTTTATTTATATATTCTACTCTTTTTCCTTCTAAAAAATAGTTCTAATTTCTTATTTGGGGATTTTGGTCCAGCCTAGCTTGGGGCCACATCCAACAAATCATACTCACCTTTATTACACCATCCTTTTAACTGAAATCTTCTTAATCAGCCAACAATCTGAAACATATAATAGCAATAGCCTAATCATCACACTGTAAATGGTACATACATAAATAACAGGTCTATTGTCATCAACTATTCTCTCCTAGATGCCGTGTGAACTATCTGTCCAAGCCTGCTATCCCAACCACTCAGCCAGCACCCAGCTCATGGGAAAAACAGCGCCCTCACAAATTAGAAGTAACATATCCTACACAATAATCCCAACGCTGATTGTTTTCTCTTCACTGTTTGTGATGAGCACTTATGCATTTCAATCTAATCCGAATCTCTTGGGCCAGAAAAACCGTGGAGGCGGAGGACTAATAATTGGAAGCCTTGAAGCACCGTATACAAGTGTCCCGAGTTCTCACTTCCACACCAAATTGAACTGTTTTGATGAAATGGATTGAGGCTGAGTGAGTCTTTGGAAAATTTGAAAACCAGTTCAATCTACTTCAAATTCTTGCCCCAAACCAACCCCCCCCCCCCCAAAATCACAAAACGGTACATTGTAATGCCAGGATGATAAAAAAGGAATTAGAATGAAAAATGGAGCATCATTCAACCAGAGCTACACTTCAGCAAGCTTCTAGCAAGGTGTAATTGGGAAGCTCCTAAGCCAACGAAAGTAGAAGATAAGCAATTTAGGAATACCCACTACGAATTTAATTGAATTTCTCCTACGCAACCATGAAATTGAACATTACCACTTAGCAGCCTATCTTGCTCCTATGATTACAATCCGAACAAACAAGTACATCCTAACTGAATCAACCCCAATAACCAAGTACACAACAACTGACGCAAACAGATAAAAGCAGAAAATTCAGAGCGAGAGAGAGAGAGTACCCAAGCCGGTAGCAGTTGGATCACCACCCTGAACGAGGAAACCCTTGATGATTCGATGGAAGATGGTGCTGTCATAGTAACCCTCAAGGCAAAGCTGCACGAAATTCCTCACTGCTTTGGGAGCTTCTTTAGGCCAAAGCTCGATGTCGAGGGGTCCATAGGTGGTGTTAACGATCACCTTCCCCTTCGTCGGCGGCTCCAATACGTACACCGACGACATCTCGCCGGTTTAACGCCGATCAATTTGAAGATGAGGTACAATTTGAAGAAAGGTTTTCAGTTGGGGGTTCTTAACGAATCAGGTCAACAAGGGTTTTCAGTTGGTGATTCAATTTTGAGGGAGTTCCCTCTTGAAGTATTGTATATTATTGTTACTCGTGAGAATTTTCTGAACAACAACAACAACAAACTTTCAATGTGGGTTTCGCTTTCGCGGGGTCTGGGAAGATCCAGCTGTAGGCAACCTTACCTCTACCGGTATTCCTACCCATAGAGAGGTTGATTCCAAAAAACCCACAAAATAGTTTTGTGAAAAAAGTTTGAAGGGAAAAACGATTGTTGAAACCATTTATTGAGTAAGAGAGAGAGAGAATGAGAAAAGGTTGCCTACAGTTTATAAAAAAATTCCTTACAACCAACAAAAAAAAAGTTAATATATAATTGGTAAAATATACAGTTTAATATTATTTGGTTTATATGATTACTTATATACTTTAGTAAATAGTTACACTTATGCTCAAACACTTAGAAATTGAATGAGATTTCTATATCTTCTTAAGAGTAACTGAAAACCTTCTTAAAGACAAATAAAGGCTAAACTCCTATTTCAATTTTAATGTAACCTTGTTATAAAACTTCATTCTCTCGTATATATGAGTATGTTGGCGCATTGGGAAAAGACTCATACTTTATTTTCATGATTAATGATCTATACATTTTGTCAATTTCACCAAGGAACCTTGGACCATTTGTTGCTAACATGTGATGTCTTGGCAAATCTTATCCAAGTTTGCAAAAGCCTAGAGCTTTAATCTAGTGATGTCAGGTATAGTTAGAGGTCATCTTGAAGCTTGGATGTGAGTTGACTTCATAAATAAGTTCCAAAAAAAGGCTTGGTCTTATGTTTTTGCACTTTATATGGTTTTTGTGGTCGAAACGAAATCGAATAATCATTCAACAAGAGCAATTGGATGCCAAATGTCTCTTATGGCATACTGAACTGATAA
>JACYFF010019584.1:5667754-5683990 GCA_017589665.1 Selenicereus undatus
TATATATATATATATATATATATATATATATATATATGTATATATACTGGTCTCTTGAGCTAACATGTCATGCTCATGCCGGTTTGTTTAATGATGTTCCATCTGTTAGTGCCATTTGCACTCGTAGTAGGAATGAGACTAATGTGATGCATCATCTATGTTAGGGGCAAGGATTTTCGTTATGAGAAACAACCTTTTGGGGAAACTTGAGAGATTACCCTCCTAGTGACACATGATATGTTTCCTTGGGGTGGGGTGTCTACAAAGCCAACCTTAGTCATATTCCTGCATGTGAATAAAAGTGACAATTATCTTAAAAAAAAAAAAAACAACTCACATCACCACATCCGTTGAGCTCTTATACTTGTATGAGTTGCATCTAATCCAAAATTAAGCAACTTTTTGTTGACACTATGTAAAATAGTCATCACGTATTTTTATTGTTTCTGTTAAACGAGGATTTTATTGTGATTATCACTTAGTTTGGACAAATATTACAATCCAAAAGTATAAACAATGATGACTACTTACCTTTCTTGATATATACAATATTAGTTTACGACATTGGTCTCGTTGAATCTCTAGTATGTGCATAATTCATATTCCCATGTAAGAGGAATTATGTCAAGTTACTCGAACCTGTAACTTCTATATATCAATAAATGAGCTGGGCTCAGGTAGACGACCTGTAACGCCCTTGCCTCATGCTAGAGTATTATATCATCAGAAGCATTTGAAAGGACCCTTAAGACGTGTAAGATAGTTTTTCTGTATTTACGTTTTTTTTCAAAGAGTCTCACACTCCCGCTATAGAGTTCCAAAAAAAAAAAAAAGGCTTCAGGTCCTCACAACCTTATCAATGGGGTCTTCCTAACCCTCATCCCAAGCAACATAAAAGATATGTGAGTGTTGGTGGGAGGCCAACGATGCCGATCTAGAGCATCTACCATATGCACCAAAATGCTACAACTTGCTAATATCATATTACTTTCCAACTACACAAAAGTCAATGCATGTAAGTTACAAAAGGTAAATCTTCAAATCCAAGTATCGGTCATGCGAGCATACCTTAATCTTGTTGAGAATCTAAAACAGAAAATTTTGGGGCAAGGTAAATAACCATATTTTAGTGGGAGTTCTCGCATCCCAAAACCAAAATAGATTTTACACACAACAATTAATAATAGTAATAGTAATTTTAGCATGACCAAATAAACTTTTCAAAATTCCTTTCTTTCTCGGGCACAAATGACGTACCATTGAAAAAATCTTTAGGAACATTGCAATTAAGCTCGAGGAATTAGAAATAAGGGGGAAAATGCATATATTTTTCACGTAATTAGACTTTTTCTCACTATCCAATTTTCCTTACAAGCTAGAGATTCACTAAGTGCATACTACTCACCAAAAGTCAATTCCTGCGCAAGTGAATGCATGATCGGAAAACAACATTGGCTAAAAGACTACCTACCTGGGAGGACTGACCTCTAAGGGATGGGGGACTTATACCCTCGTTAGGGTAAAACACTGCCACATTTATGAGTAGAAAACTACCATTATGTGAAATCTACTACTACGAAATCTACTGCTATGTAGAAAATTAGACACTAGTCGGAATCTGCCAACAAATCGTCAACCTGGGCACACTTAACTAGCCATCCCTTTAGGTACTATTTGCTCAAGCCCGACAACAAATATCAAACTCAGTGGTTTCTGAACATAAATATGCATATCATCTTCTACATCAAACTAAGACCGTTTCAAATGATGTTATATATAAAATTTAGTAGTTTTCGTTCACCAAATTTCAACAGCTGACTTAAAGCTTAAGAGTTCATTAAAAAACTCTTCCAACTAAAGCCTTTTTTTCTCAACAATTTTCCCATGCTAAATAAAGTAGCATAAACTCATTCCATATATTATGCAAAATACCCCCTTTCAAGCCTCCAAATGGGCTTCGTAGTCATTATTACTCCATTACTACTACTACTACTACTACTATTTTTATTATTATTATTATTGTTATTATTATTATTCTCATTTTCTTTTATTATTATTATTATTGTTATTGTTATTTTTACGCTCCTATTAATAATTTATCTTTTCTCTTTGCAAAACCAAATGACACCCTCATTATTTAGTTACTAATGCATTTTTCACTCTTTTTTTTATAGCAAACTCAGGAACTCTATATTCAAATTGTCAAGCGTAACGTTACCCTACTATCATATCATGAGTACACAAATAACTTGTCGTAATACTAAATTAATATTTTCTTTTACACATACTAAATAAATTTTAGGTAAGTAATTTAACTTCTTAACTCATCCAAGAATCATGCCAAAACTACACTAATTCAACAAACTTCTCAAAGATTCCCCATTATCACAACCGATACAAAAATAAATTAAAAGGGCAACATGATAACATATGATTCAACAACATTTCACGCATTTTTCAACATTGTAAAAGCCACAATCTACAATTTTAATAAGTTAAGCATGCAATTCATCCCGTTAACTCATCAACAAAACATTATGTCAAGACCATACTTACACAACTGTTATCCCAAGTTTTCACTAATAGCACTATTTATACAAAATAACTTTGAAAAGCAACTTTAAAATCAATGAGTCTACGGTATATACCCATGTACCTTGTTAATATACGCACCTATATAAAGAGGCATTCCACTACCCTTGCCCAACAAACCTGAAATTTTTGAGCCCAACAAACCTAATTCAGCAAACCTAATTCACGCGTGTCTGAAATTTTTGCCCATGCTAAAGGTTGACTTAATTGGGCCCAACAAACCTAATTGCACTACACTTGCCCATGCTGTAATTAGTCTCTTTGAATTTGGGCGGCCCACTATACAAACGTTCACCATGATTCAGCAAATTATAGGAAAATTAGCAAGAATTCCCCAAACGAAGCAGCAGATACAGACGTTCACCACTATAGGAAAATATTACGTTACAGACCTTCTCTCTTTGAAAATTAGCAAGAATACATACTTAAATCAATGGATTTTGAGGAACAAATTATAGCTGAGGGGGCAAATTTGCTTATTGAAAAGTTACGGCTGTTAGGAGTTCATACTGCAGGTATGTTTGATAAAATTCCTCAAACAAACAATTATATATCAATCTTTAACGCAAGGTATGTCCACCTAGTGCAACTTTTAAAGTCAACATTATTTGCACATAAGGTGTTCGATAAAATTCCCTAAAGGCATGATTGTAATAGCAAAAATCGTTACACATAAGCTGACAAAGAAGGTACACTGATTTAGTCAAAAGGTTCACTGCAGTGTACAAATGTTTCACTGCATTTTTGGAAACATACACCAAAAATAAGAATGGTTAACAGTCTCAGATTATGTTATTCATAGAATGACTATAAGTAAATGAACATAATAATTAATGACATTATTCTAATATTGTAGGTCCTCAAACTCAAGATCCCAGTGAACAAGAATATGATCCCCAAGCTATAGGTATGTATGATTTATACTTCCAAAATTCAGTGGAATGTCATGTAGTTAGGGAATTGTTAAAGTAATTGTTGCGGAGCTCATGTAGCGATGGGTACGTATGATTTATACTTCCAAGAATATGGTGTTGTATATACTGTAACTCATGGTGAAAAAGAAGGTAGTCATAGAGCTCATATATAATTATAATAACAATCATTTTGTCAGTTAATGTACCTTTTACCTGTTGCAGTGAATCTTTTGTTGATGGGAGTGAATCTTTTGTTGGTCTAATGCATTGCTGCATAAAAAAAAAATTTATTTATGTTTCAGCTACTGTCTATCCTCCAAATACATTGATAAATATAATATCTTCTGACATTATTGACTACTTAAATTGCAGTTCCTCAGTATCAAGAACCCATCGGACAAGAATATGTAGAGAATGATGAACTTGAGTTGATTGGACAAAATGTTAAATCTGAGCAAGAAGCATATGATTTACATAACACTTATGGTCTAAGAGTGGGGTTCAGCATTCGTAGGGATTCATAGAGGACTAAAGCTGATCGAAATGGTATAACAACAAAGAGATATTGTTGTTCAAAGCAAGGTACAAAGAGAAATGGCGCCAAAAAAAATGAAGAACATATCGATTGAAGGTCATATAGCAAAAGAGTAACTTGAGTTGGTTGCAAAGCCATGATTCGATTTTCAATAGATGAAAATGGTGTGTGGATAGTTACGAGACATGATAAGGTGCAGAATCATCCTTTTTGTGATGTCACCAAACGACATCTTTTGAAATCACAACGAACAGTCACAGAAGAACAATTGAAACTACTGAAACTTATGCAATCATGTAGAATCAAAGTGTTTGATGCTATGAGAATGTTGAAGAAAGAGGTAGGCGGTTCACCAGCCATTGGGTTCACAAACAACGATGCATATTATGCTATTGCCTCTGATAAAAGGAAGAATTTAGATGGCACTGATAGTAACACTTTAATGGGGAAGTTGAATCAAAGAAGAGTTGAAGATCAAAACTTTTACTTAGCTTTTGAGTTTGATGAATGAGCAAGTCTAACTAGCATTTTCTGAATAGATAGCATAATGAAAGATGATTATGATATCTTTGGAGACATGATTATATTTGATACCACTTACAGGACCAACAAGTACAACATGATTTGTGCGCCATTTGTTGGCATGAATCATCATAACAAGAATGTAATGCTTAGATGTGGGTTTATTTTGAATGAAAGAATAGAAACATTCATATGGCTTTTTCGGACTTTTTTGGCAACAATGGGTGGGAAGCATCCAAGGACTATCATGATAGATTAAGCAACTTCAATTGCAGCTATTATCAAAATAGTGTTTCCACAAGCAAGGCATAGATTGTGCATATGACATATTACTGAGAACTTAAAAATTCACATCATAATGTTTAGAAGACAACATCAATTTGTTGACAAATTCAACAAGATTCTCATGCATTGCGATACTGACACGAAGTTCAATCATCATTGGACCAGGTCAGTGCCTTTAGTATTTAACTTTGCCTTCATAGTGAAGAAAAATATGCTCTATAGTAAATAAAAGTTTCATTGCAAAAAAACAAAGATTTACTGCAAAATAACAAAGATTCACTGCAATAAGTAAAGGGTTCACTGTAACCATTTTTTCCCTTTTATTTCCCTAGGTTGATTGTAGAATACAATTGTGGTGAGAATGATTGGCTAAAAAAACTTTACAAAAACAGAGAGCATTGGTGCCCTGCATTCAGTAAAGATTACTTTTCTGGGGGAATTTTGTCCTCACAAAGGGTTGAATCAACCAACCGTTTAATCTCTTTGAGATTTCAAGCAACCACTGACTTGTGCGAATTTTATGAGAGCTTCCTTGATGTTGTTGCTGGATGGAGGAGTAAGGAGAATGGAAACAACTATAACTCCTGGGATGGAAGGCCGGAAACATGTTTTGCAAATGTAAGTATATTGAATCATGCAACAAAGGTATACACTGTTGAGCTTTATCATAATTTTCAAGAGGAGTACTAAAAAGGAACAACTTGTGCCCCAGAGAAGGTTCAAGAGACCGATTTATGCGTGTTATACAAAGCGTGCTGGGACAATGTTGATGAGTTTTGTCACCATTAATTGGTTAGCTCAAGAAGCTTCTTATACATATAAAAAATTTGAAGAAATGGGAATTTTGTGCTTTTATATACTAAGGATGTTCAATATGTTTTGTGTTAAAAAAATTCCAGAGAAGTACATATTAGATAGATGGCAGAAAAATATCAAGGGCTATGGAGATGCCGATGATGCAAAATCTTTCGACAAGTATGTTGTCACGTCTTCATCTGTTTGGCGGTTGCAGATGATGTGAAAATTCACTACACTCATCACCGCTTCAGCCACAAATGCAAGAACAAGAGCTTTATGTGAAGAATTATTCTAAAAAGCTAAAGAAGCTATTGAGATGGATATATGCCCTATATACCATTCTGGATCGGAATATGAAAATGTGAACTCAAGTGGAATAGTCCAAAATTCATTTGGATTAAGAGAGAAAGGGCAAAAGAATAAGAGAAAAGTAAGCATCGCCAAAAAGAAAAGCAATCAAGTGAAGGCAAGAAAGAAAAATGTTGCAAGACAAGCAACAAACAGTTTCAGCCCCCTCAACATCAACCTCATCTTTTCGCAACGGAGGTATCATTGTACTCAAATTCTCAAAATTTAATTAAAGAAATAATGAAAAAGTTTCATTTTCACTTCATAATTAAAGGAGTAACTTGTGTGGTTTTTGAAGACAACAAGTGGTTTACAGTCTCCGGAGGATCCCAGTATGTCCAACACTAATGTTGGAGCTACAACTACTGAGGTCATAAACTACAAAATCACTCTATATTTTAACACATATAGTTAGAACAATTTTATAATTAAAGGACAGGATATTTGTTGATGGAGGTGGCATGTACCACGGCGTCTGTCGGAGATGGTGCACTTGAAAATATTTGGTAACACAATGAATATCAAAATTGATAGCATGAGGACACCATCATTTCTTTTTACACAATTTAATATTTTGTGGATATTAGAGCTGATTGAATTTGTCGATGTTAGAGTTGTTTTGGTGGTTGCAAATGTGCATGCTACTATTGATTCGTATTCAGTGACAAAGAATTGTTTGTAACTTTACATCTTAATTTTGATCGAATGAATCTTTTATGCAATGCTGTGAATCTTTTCCGAACTGCAAGGAACTTTTCCTCAATTGCAGTGAACCTTTTGTACCAAGAAGCAAAATTGAGATGTTTTATGTAGGGGTGTTCATCGGTCCAGGACCGGACTGGACCGGCTGGACCGAAGACCGAATTTCTGCCTGACGTTGGACCGAAGACCGGACCGGTCTGGTGTCAGTCCTAGACCGGACCGGACTGGACCGGTCCCAGACCGGTTCTCAGCAGCAATTCGCCACAATTCGAAGCCCACAAACTGACAATTTGGCAAACCTGCTGAATGCTGAATGCTGTTTGAACTAATTGAAATTCTAAATTTAATACAAACCAATTACACTTAAAAGTGAAATACATAACCAAAGTTACACGACACTAAATCACTAATTACAAAACATGTTCTTGAAATGAATGCCGATGTCGATGCCTGATGCGATGCCAATCTCAAAGTTGCAACACATGTTCGACTTGGACTCTTGGAGAAAGATTATGTTGCAAGAATGTGCTCCTCTTTCAAATCTTCAACCAATAACTCAAGTAGTATTTGAATGAAATAAAAATTGAGTTAGTAAATATAAAACCAACAATTAATTTAGCGGAAAGGAAAGTCAAAGTAACACCATGCAAAAGAAAATTACCTCAATACTAAATGTTCAAAGTATCACCCATATCAATCACATTATCCTTACTACTCAATTGAGCAAGGTCTAAAATAAACACAATACAAAGAACAAAAATAAAAATTAGAACATGTAATCATATGAACCATATAAAGGAAACTAAAAAAGAAATGAAAAGGTGAAAATTACCCTTCTCAAGGTCCCGCAATTCATCAAAATAGTCATCCATATCTAATCTACTACTTGGCCACAACCAATCTTGTGCACATATAAGTGCTTGAACCATCTTCTCGCAATCAAATGAAACAAAATTCATAAGTCAACTGAAGATCAATAAGTTGTAAATTTATAACACAAGGTCAAGAAATATACTACTTAATCATTTACCTTTGGAGTTGAAGAAGTTCTGAACGAATCAAGAGTACGTCCTCCTGTACTGAATGCCGACTTTGATGCAACCGTAGAAGCAGGCACGGCCAATACATCACGAGCCATACGAGCAACCACAGGATACCGAGGACCATGTACTTTCCACCATCCCAACACATCTTCCCCCATTTCATCCTCTTCAAGTCCCTCATTTAGGTACTTTTGTAACTCCGTCTTGGTGATTCCTCTTCCTCCATCTGGCCCCTTTAACTTCTTTTTTAATCGTCTGTGGTAAAACGAGGAACCTCTACTAGATGCATTACCCTTTAGTCCCTCCTCAACTTCAAGTTCTACCTCACTACTTTGCCCAGTATGATGAGTCGTTGGCTTATACAATTGCCAGTACTCATCAAATAAAGTTTCTAACTTCTCTTTCACTTTTGAAACTATTGCAGTAGCATGTTCTTCACCAAACACATCACATAGAGAGAGTTGAAGACCCTCCAACTTGCACCTAGGATCAAAGATAGGAGCAACATACAACAAAGGGTTCATTTTCTCAGGTGTGCCATAGTACTTCTCATATTTATTCCTCATCCTCTTAGCCATTTCTTTGAAGTTTGTAATTGTAGAAAATCCAATCCCCTCAACATCCTCACTTTCTTCATCATTATTAATGGTCTCCACAACTTCCTCTAATTCGCTTAACATACTATGAATATCTAGAATCTCATAGAAATGCAAGTTGGAAGTCACATAAGAAATACCAGACAAACGCAAAGTAGTATTATAGAAAACCTCCAAAAAAACTAACAAGTGTTTAACTTGTTTCCAGTCATTAGAGTTAGGAGGTCTGTCAGCATCATCATCTTTAGCCAACTCCACATTATAATAAGGGTCCCTTTTGCTATACTTTGTGAATGCATGCTTATAAACTAATGCAGTCTTAAGCGTCTTATAAGTGGAGTTCCATCTAGTAGGGACATCAAGAGACAAAGAAGCCTTTCTCTCTATTTTTTCAGCAACTGCGCATTCTTGAAATCTTTGCAACCTACTGGGAGATTGCCTAATGAACCTCACAGCAGCTCGAACACGCTTAACTGATTTCCCAACAACCTTTAACCTATATCATACGACCAAATTAAGTATGTGAGCAACACACCTAACATGTAAGAATTCCCCACCACAGAAAAGAAAATGGCCATGTCGCTCAAGGTCAGCAATAAGGGCAGTACAAGCAGTACTATTACTCGCAGCATTATCAACAGTAATAGTGTACAACTTAGAAGCTAAACCCCAATCATCTAAACATTTTCCAAGGACAAGAGCTATATCATCGCCTTTATGACTAGAAATTGGACAAAAATTCAATATTTTCTTATGCAATTTCCAATCATTATCAATAAAGTGGGCAGTTATAACCATGTAGTTGATCATCTGAAGTGAAGTCCATGTATCAGTTGTAACACACACCCTTTGACATGAATGTGTCAAATATTATCTCATCTTCGCTCTTTCATCGACATATATATGATAAATATCTCTAGCTATGGTAATGCGTGATGGCATATTCAGTGAAGGACAACAACAAGCCATCATTTGCCTAAATCCCACATTTTCGACAAATCTAAAAGGCAACTCATCAATTATAATCATTCTGGCTATAGACTCTCTAGCCTCATGAGAATTCAATACCCATGGTTTCAATGAAGCTTCTCCCTCATTATTTGGATCCCTCTCAAAAACCAACTGACTTTGTGTTTGTTTGCTTTTGTTGGTCGGGTTTTCAGGGCATCTTGGAAAATGATATTTCAAGTTCTTCGTTCTGTTCTTAGTAGAGTCAGCCTTATAAATAATACCACAATACTTGCACTTACCGACCACTCTTTTTCCATTCTCTTTGATTTCTTCGAAATGGTCCCAACACTCGACCCTTTGAGTAGACTTTCTAGCCACTTGCTTCCCCGTACTCTTGATTTGTGTTGCTTTTGCACTTGCCTCTTCTTCCTCTTGTATTTCAATAGGGGCCGCATTCGGTTGGTGCTCAGTCGGCCCTTTATGTATGTCAACCGATTCTTCCATTTCCGAAGCACCTCCCTCCTTGGATTTGGAGCTCGACATCTAACATTGACAAGTTATTTAAAACAATAAATATGCTATTAATAGTACACACACACACTGACACACATGATTACATGAATACATAATGGTACTTTAACAAACTAAACCTAGAAAACTTACATTTCGAGAGCAAGCTGTAAGTGACTCCGTGATGACAAATGCATGAAAAGAGAGATGTCAAACGTTCACCTAAAAATCAGTTTTCCATATATTAAACAATGAGACTCAACTACGACAATGTCAAACACCTTGTGACAAAAATATATGAGTTACATGACCAAATTGAAATACCCTAACTAAGAAATTGCTAGATTTCTAGGGTACAATAACAACTTCAGCTAAAAGCCTAAAACTAAACAATGATATCTACAGTCTACATGATCAATTCTGACCAATTAAACAATGATATTCTTCACAAAAACCTGGCAATCAAAGTACTTCACAGTTCATACCGTTCACTTTTAAGTTTATAATCCGATAACTACATGATCATGCATACAACATACGAAACCATTTGCATCTACAGACCCTGTACCCATCTACAGTCTACAGATTAGAGCATGTATGACCCCCCCCCCCAAAAGTAAAAACAAAAAGAAGGGGGGCAAGGCAACTGGGCAAGGGGACAAGCAAAGAAGAAAAAGAAAGGTCACTGTTTATTGATCCAACCTAGGCTAAAACAGGACAAATGCATCAAGCCAGTGCCTCAGCAGTATCAACAATCAAACCAGCAGCAACAGATCAATTAAGTAACATTAACCCGCATAATGAAGCAACAGAATTAAGCAAGCTTGAAACGACATCCATCAACAACCAAGAACTATCCTAGCTACTGGCAAATTCGAACCAAACCAGAAAAAGAAGACAACAGAATCTTCAAAAACATCACATATATTGTGAACTTAAATAAACATCACCACCATCAGTCTATAACCGAGATTAATTGAGCCTAAAGCAGAACATGAACAAAGCAGCAGAGGAGGGGGTAAAACGGAATTGAAACAAAGCAGCAAAGCCAGAAACAGACTTGGAATTCGAGCAACCCGCAAGACAGACCGTGAGGGCCGTGAGGCAGAGGCGTGAGGCCGGTGACGGTGAGGGCCTGATGAGAGGCCTGACCGAGAATCCAAAAGTCGACGGTCCAGACTTGAGTCGAGGTCGAGGAGAGGCAGAGGCGACTGGCCGCTGGCGAGAGGCGAGCAGAGGTCAGACCGTGAGGCGTGAGGCGTGACTGCGTGAGGCCGATGAGTCAATGACGGTGAGGGCCTGATGAGAGGCGATAAGTATTGAGGGGTTACTGGCGTGGCGAGGGCTGAGGGTGAGGCAGAAACTTCAGAAGAAGAAGAAAGAACTGAAGAAGAAGAAGTGAAGTCGAACTGTCGAAGAAAATCAAGAAATCAAAACTGAAAACAAAAGTCAGAACGAAAAAAACCCTAAAAACCGGTCCACAGTCTAGCCGGTCCAGACCGGACCCGGACCGAAGACCGAAACTGGACAAAGACAGGACCGTAGATTGGACCAACTACTCCCGGTCCGGTCTGGTCCAGGGTCGGTTTTCGGTCCAGGTCCGGTCCAGACCGAAAAATGAACACCCCTAGTTTTATGCAATTCAGTGAATCTTTTTCGAACTGCAGGGAACCTTTACACAATTGCAGTGAACCTTTTGGGCCTAGAAGCAAATTTGAGTTCTTTTTTAAGACAGATTGACCGTTAATCTCCTCTTTTTTGAGGCTTTGTCTGAGAATGTTGTGATTGCTATGCTAGAAAAAGGTCTAAGGATTGCTGAAAGATAAGGCATTGTAGAGCTATAAGGAGTTCTCCAATGAGGACCCCAAGGATTTCAAGCCTCAAGCCATATTTCTTTTTGTTGGATACATATCTGATCTATGTAACTAGACATATGGACCTTTATTATATGTAATTATACTGTCAATCCATCTGGACGTGGCCCTTGGTAAGTAGACAGGATGGATGGATTGCTTGCATTGAAACTTTACTGACCTGTAATGTACCTTTACTACAATGTTGTGTAACTCTAAACAGCAAAATATCACAATTGTTTTAATCAAAGCTTACGTGGAATTGAAGAGTTGTTTTAACACAACTGTTAACGTGGAATTGAAGCTTACACAACTATTTTACCCAAAAATGTACAACCTATTCACAATTGTCCTACATCCAATCAGAAGCACATTGACATTAAGCCTTGTCTTTCAACCTTTGACTTTGCCTTATAATGCGAGAACCAACAGCCTACTCCTTCCTGATGTTGTTATGATAAGCCTTCATTTTATCAAGAATATGAGGAGCAATTACTTTTTCCTAACTAGTGATAATGTTATGGCAATATTTCGCCCTCAGCTTCTTCAACAAGGGTGCCTGTTGAGAGCAAAAAACTTATCAAGAATTTTGATGATATAATTCACTTAATTATAACAAAGGAAAAAAAAGTGAACTGACATTGAACTTCTTAAACCCGGTATTTCATTTCTCAACATCTCCCATGTACATCTTTAAGTGTCGCATTGCATACACCCCTGGGTCAGGATAAGCTTCTCTTGAAACTTCCATCCAAGGTAGTTTCAGTTGATCCAATTACAAACTCTCCATAAAAATAGATTTACCCTTGGCTGATTTGGGGATTTTATGATGAAAATACTTTGAGAAGCACCGAACCTAGGGAAGAAAAGTAGTATACATTTATAATAGGTAACTTCAAATATTAGAGGATTAGAATATCAAAAGGACGAAGAGGTAATATAGAAAATTATCAAGAGGCTGACACAAACAAAAATAGCACTATTGTCTACATTGTTATGACTAACAAAATGGATAATCTCCACCTTTTTTGCCAAGAAATTGAAGCATACAACAAAGTAATTTCCATTCTAAAGCGCTGGAACGAATATCTGCATATCAACACATCTATATAAGCATATGTACACCATTCAGCTATATAAGCATATGTAAGCCACATTGCGAGTGGTGCAACACTGGCAACAGTGAAATATGGACAACACCAGCATTTACTCCACAGTTTTACATCTTAATTTTGATCCAATGAATTTTTTATGCAATGCAGTGAATCTTTTCCCAACTGTAGGGAACCTTTCCCCAATTGCAGTGAATCTTTTATGCCAACAAGCAAAATTAAGTCGTTTTTAATTGCTATGCTAGGAAAAGCTCTGAGGATTGCTTGAAGATGAGGCATTGTAGAGATATGCTAGGGAAAGCTCTGAGGTGCTATATAAGCATGTGTACACCATTCAGCTTATGTAAGCCACATTGCGATTATGGTGCAACAATGGCAACGGTAAAACGTGGACAACACCAGCATTTACTCCACAGTTTATCCCTCCCTTAAAAGTATTTTTCTCTCTCCAATGAAAAACACAGTTTGTCCTAAAGTGTGTAGATGTGTGTGGCATGCAAGGTTCAAAGCTGCAGATGCTATTGGTTGATTCCTCCTTTTTGACAAGATAGACAAAAACTTTGAAGACCCTCATCTATTTCTCACACACACACACATACATATCCACCACGCACATCCCTATTAGCTAGTAGTAGCTAAGTAAGAGGGAACACTTTGAAGAAGAATCCCTTAAATCCAACTTATCAAACCTATTCTCTTATTATTCAACAATAGGAGAACATGAAATTGAACCAAATATACATCATGCTTATGATTCTACCTCCCTTAACACAGAGGTCCATAAGCAAGGGCACCACAATGATTTTGGCTCAGGTCAATATTTCAGCAATTTAGATCACAAGACAAAGTCAAAACACACTAAATGCTACAAGTTAAATTGTTATCAGCTTACCAGCTTGGAGTTTGAAAAATCCAGCCAAGAAGTCATATGAATTTCACTGTCCAAAATATGCTTGAACTTTTTATACTTTGGATCAGAAAATTTAGCACCCTCATCCAATAATTCAGTCTACATCATAAAAAATCATAAACAACTTTAGTGAAATAACAAGATCTAATTTAAAATATTTAAGCTAAATAATATAAAAAAAAAACACTTACACATGCATTGCAAGAAAAAAAGAACCTTGACGATAATGATTGAGGGTCCTTCAACTTTTTAGAATGATTCAACAAATAAGCGAATAAATCAACAACAACACGATCCAATTCATCTCCACAACCCATAGTCCTAATTACAGATCTAGTGATGTTGAAATTCGCATCTACGAATAATAGCTCACTACAATAAACAAAAAAACCCCATTAAAAACATCAAAAATTTAAAACATAAATCAATATACAAAATATAAAAATCATAAAAATAGAAATAAAGCTCGTAATATTACCTATCATAGTGAACTTCATCCAATGGGAGAAAAGCCCAATCAGACACTTGCTTTTCTCGAATAGTTAAAGACTTCAAGGCATCAATATGTCTTACAAAAAACGGAGATCTAAAATGAGGGGCAGGCATCTTCTTCCTTAGGGGCAAGCAATCTCCAACTGAATCTCCAGCTGAGCTCTCTGAGCCTAAATCAGGACTCCTTTGTACATGAAAATTAGGGCTAGACTGACTACCAAATCCAATGCCCCTTACACCCCCACTTCCACCTTGGTTAGGGCTCTAAACTTGGACTGACTAAGAAAACCTAAACCCAAACCCTAAATCAAACCCAGGTGGTGTGAAGGTCCCTGGACAAGCAATCCCACTAGTCTTCTCACAAGTCTTTGGTAATTCAACACATGCATCCCAAAATGATGGATCACTAGCAAACAATCCATCATCTTGACTAGAGGGGGTTGTTTGATGACCAACATTAGCATATCCGGGTTGTGTTCGAGATGGACCAGCCGTGTCCTTGAATGTTCCTAACTTTGAGCAGTTAGTCAATATCTCTACCAAAACACCCTGAACTTTGTCCATTTGGGTGCTCGCTGGGAACATCTGTTGTGCTTCGCTCACAGCATCAACAACCTCAATAACAGAGCGTGCAAAATTCTTCAATGATGTTGAAATCTTTTGCATACATACCTGCATCAAAATTAGTTCAAAAAATAAAACAAATCATGAAAACATACAATGCAGAAACAAAAGGTACACTGCATGACATGAAAGGTACACTAATGTAGGCAACAAGGTTCACTAAAAGAAACATTAAGTATAAAAAGAACCTTTTTTGCCCTAATATTTGCTTCTTCTTTTGAATATATAGAGTTGGCGTCTTTGGTGCCTTAATTATGTCATCTTCAATCCCCTTACCAAAGCCTTGACAACTCTCCAACTCAAAATTCATTCGAGCCTATGGATCTTTCTAGTCCAGTTTGCTAAAATGGAAAATTCTATACCGATCATTCTCTTCTTGCACAGGACACGATCAACATAGCATAGCTATAACAGAACATTAGCAGATGCAAAGAAGTCATTAATGCATAAACTTTAGTAACGACAAAAATAAGAATGAATACTAAATTTCGTAAATATATAAGTAAAAATCATTACCATCAAGAATCAAAGAGGGCCTCTATATGTACCTTTTGGTTGCATCTTCAACTTATCCGTACAAGAAATCAAACTATCTACTGTGAACTCACACCAATTGAGGTCTTTCACTTCTTTCAGATCCACTAAAATTTTGAGTACAAGATGATTAACCTTCCACATTTGTTGTCCCTTGACAAGAGTAGTGACAACATATACAATGAAGTTTCTCTTAAACATATCACCCCTTTGCCTTTGGTTTTTCATCTATGAAAGAACTTGATGCGTTTTAGGTAATGCACCTGTCCACTGAGCTTTCCACTCATCAAGTACCCCCACATACTCTCCCTTGTCGCTCTTTTTGGCTTATTGAACAGGTTTACTTCCCCTAGGAAACCCCATTGTTAAATATACATCTTCTTCGCTAATCCTCAACTCGTCATTGCTAACCAATTTCATTACTCACCTACATGTATCAAAATTTTCAACGAGCCATCTAGCTAGCCTTGATGGGATTTTATCGACTCTCAAAATCAATAAAAATGCAAACCCAAACTCAGTTATGTCTCTCTTATGCTTATCTGATATACTAGGTTGTTGAAGGGGAAATTTTCATAGTTAATTTTTTTTTTAGACATGTATTCAATTTTGTATATGTCCCTACAATATGGGTCTTAAAAAACAAAAAGGAGAGAGCATAATAAATCATGTTCTTATATTCTAGTGTCGAATTAATTAATCTCAAATGAGATTATTAATGTTAGGTGTTAGAATTTGAGGCACTCAAATTAAAAATATGCACCCAAGATCCTTCAAGATCCCATTGTAAATTTGTCTTGACTTGATGTTATTTTAAATTGAAATAAAATCATCATCATTAATAGGCTTTAGGTGTCTACGTGATATGGGACACAACAATAAAGCAAACAAACAAAACACACACACACACACACA
>JACYFF010019584.1:5704898-5715935 GCA_017589665.1 Selenicereus undatus
TCTCTCTCTCTCTCTCTCTCTCTCTCTCTCTCTCTGTGTATATATATATATATATATATATATCTATATATATATAGTGCTGCTTGCTAATGTTTGATACAATTGGGAGGCGATGCATGGTGTTGTTCTTTTTACTAAAGCCTGACTATATGAGCTCTCTGGTCAACTGGTCATCCTCTGAGGCTTGGATAGAGGATCTTGAAATTTCCCCTCGAGATCTATTGTGAGTATGCTCTTGGAGATTTAGTGCATTCTTACTGAGGTTGTCGAATGGATTGGGGAGTGATATGTATGATTGTGATTCAAAATTCAACATTTCCATGTATGATTATGTGGCTGAATCTGTTGATGAATGTACATTTGCTGGCTATTGTTTCAATTCTGAAGTTTTCAAATCTTTTTCACCTCTGTTAATTCAGCGATCTATGCAGTGGTCTGTCTGCTTTGGCTGGCTTCGTTGTTTACTAAGGTGCGAGCCAAGCTTTTTCTTTGAGTATCATATTTTTTTAATTAAATTGGGTCGGCATTCAGGTAAAATCACTGCCTCTCCGAGGAACTGGTAAACACAAATACAGTTTCCAGCGTGTTGAAGTGCCCTCTCTTCCTGTTCATATGTGTGATTGCTGCCTGGAGCATTCTGGTCCTGTTCAGACCTGTGGAGAAAAGCTCCACAATGTTGATATACAAGATCGAGGAATCAATGAGGAAGAGATTAACATGATGAATTCGGTGATGAACAAGATTCTTAAAAGGGAAAGTTGTTCCAGGTCTGAACACTCATGTCTCCCAAGAGAAACAAAAGCACAGGATTCAGAAATACAAGATGGTGTTGTGAATGACGAAGAGATTAATTTAATTGACTCAGATATGAAAAAGCTTTTCAATATGGTATCTTCTTTAAAAACTGAACATAATGACCCTCAAGATCACTCACAGCAAAGTAATCCAACTACCAGTTTTCCAGTTCATTACGAAATAGACAATGGAACAGATGATGATGACATAAAAATTAACTTGGCTACCAGGCAAGATGATGCACCATTCTTGGATAGCTGGGGGTTGCAAACAAATTTGGTCAACCAGGTAGTTTTACTGGTTTTCAGTGAATGAATATAACTGTTTTGTGAGTTTTGCTCTATTGAGTGTCAAGCTTGGTTTTCCTTGTGTAAGCAGACAGCAAGATCAAATGAACGGCTGACCGTGAATGGTTTGGCTACCCGAAGAAATCAAGCAAGCCAGGAAAAGAAGGTTAAATCTTCTAACAAGAAGAGGAAATCACTTTCTGATGAAAGCATTGAAAAAGACTTGGCATCTCCTAAGCCGAAAAAGAAGGCACGGTTGCAAATTCAATCAAACAATTCAGAAGAGCTCTTAGAAAATCCGAATAGTGTAACAGATCCTGGAACCAAGACATCAAGTAAAAAGATTATGTGGTCTCAGAAATCTGCATGGAAAGAACTGGTTGGTGATTGTACCACCAGTTCATTCAGTATGTCACATGTTACCCCTGATGGAAAGTCCAATGATGAGGAGAGCCCCAAAACTGACAATGAAGGATCATCACAAGGTGAGGAGCACAAAGGGGTCAATAATGTTATACTTAAGAAGGCAGATCGACAGTCACCCCCTCCCAAAGACCCTGATGAGCCTCTAACAGCTCATCCCACTGGGCAAAGTTCAGGTGCTGATAAATCAACTAGGGGGAGTTCATGGTTGCAGAAATCCTCGTGGACACAGCTTGTAGGTGGTCAAAGTAGCAGCTCCTTCAGCATCTCACAGATTGTGCCCACAAATATGCTTGAGAAGCAAGACTTTCATAAGCCAATTACTTTCGTTACTATTAAGGAGCCGACTAGTGTTAGAACCACTTTGAATGGTTATCGAGGTTCGAAGCCTTCCTTGGCTACTTCCAACAAGAAGGTTGACCAGATCAGAACTTCAAGGGATGTTGGACAGAGTGAAGCTTCAAATGGTAATCATCTTTCTGATGAAACTACTGAAAAGAAACCTAGTTTGGAGCGAAAGCAGGTGTCTAATGCACTTGCTATGATTGGGCTTGGAGTCAGAGTTAGTGAGATTTGCCCTTTTATGAGGGTTGCTGATTCCTTGAAAGAGCGGACGACAGCCAAGAAGAAAAGAAACGATGACAAATAGGATCTGTATTTTTGTTACGCTTTTTGCACATTTTGTGTGATCACTCTTTGCCTCAAAATTTTCTGATGGTTCATGGTTGGTGTCTCAGGAATGTTCATTAGGGGATTAGCATTTTTCATTTTATGTATGCATGGAAAATTTTGCAGAGATTGCTGATGTTTGTAATGTGGTGTTTCTGTTATATTCACTTCCTCCTTAAGTGTGAGGAAAACCCAGGAAATCGCTCCAGAGTTGCCTTCCCCTGTTTTGTTTTGCTTCTTCACCTCTGAGTTTATCATCCTCCTTCACACGGGGTCTTAAGATTGTTTTGTTCTATTTATGTTCCTAATCGGAAAGCTATTTGCGGACGGACCGCTTTATGTGGGTTGATTGTGGGCATCACAAGGGAAACCCTCTTGATATGACATTGCCATAATCCTCTTTGCAGAGATAAGAAGGGCTCGCATGGACTGAACACTGTTAACGAGCTTTCTGGGATACTTGAATGATGCATGCGCAATGTAGAAATTTACGTACATTTAATTGGTTTAATTTGCACACCTGTTAGGTATCGTAACTTGTAAAAGGTCAGTTCTGTTTATTGGTAAATCTCTTTTTACAACTTCTACCAACTCTAACGAAAAAATTTCAATCCTTTTCAACTTCAACCAACTTCGATTAATTTCTACCAATCTTTTTTAAAATTTCTTGCAAAGAAATTCTCATTTATGTACATTTTTTGCTCATATACTCCAACTTCTACCAATCTTTTTCAACATTAACAAACTCCTACCAATTATTCCAAAAAACATATCAATTTCTACCAATTTTTACCAACTTTACCTATTTACCAACGGAAAGAATGGGCCTAGAGTTTACGGAGGTTGATACTTCGGTTTGAACTCAGTGCAGAGCAGCTTTGTGGTCCTCTATATAGCTAACATATTGGTTGAATTTACAAACAAGTATAGTTGAATTGACATAATGTGAGAATCTGCAATGTAACGGTGGATGCTTTAATCAAGTATTTTGTTATTAGATTCTTGAAGGTGTAAAACTATTACAATGTGATTATACACAAACAAGTGGAATTGTAATGGGTAGCTAATGTAATTATGGACAATTGTGATTATTAGACTAACACTTCATTAACCTAAACAAAGCATTGTAAACATATAAATAGGATACCAGAGAAGAGCCTTAAATATATTCTCAAGTAACTATTGAATATATATGTAGTAACTAGTTGGACTATAGTAATCATATTTGTAAGGGTATATATCAAATTAACATATAAAGGAATAATATATAAACTCCAATACTCACAAGTCATTGTTAACCATAAGGGAATATGCTCGTCTTTAATAATAAGTTATTTTTGATGAGAAGAACCTTTAGTATATTCTTAAGTACCTATTGAATATCTTTGTAATAACTAGTTAGTTTTTTTTTTGTTTTGTTTTGAATGGGCAAGTATAGACCACCTTATCAAGCTCCTATCTCAAGGATACTCAGTAGGGCCAAGAGGGGAGGCAGGAAAGCTCAGGGTCCTAAGGCTTAGTTAACTACCCTATTTATCTCCATATGAAGAAACTTGCAATTTTATGATAACTGATTTCTTGATCTCCACTTTGAAAAGTAATCTATATACCAATTGAGCTAAGAGCTCATTGACAATGATCAATTGAATATAGTAATCAAATTTATAAGGACATGTGCAAATTTTTGACTTAGTCAAAATGCCATTGACAATATATGAAAGGATGATAAAGCATTACTATATTTGGGGAAAAAGATTTTCCCTTTTGTTTAGAAATCCAAAAGTTAGTTAACTCCCCGCTTCCACCGTTGGGAGGGGGATAGGTTTCCCGCGTCTGAACTTTTGTGGGCAGCATATCCAATAGCCATAGGATAGATATTAGAGACATACTAGGAGAAACAGAGAAGGCAAAGAATTTGGAGTTTGGGGCAACAAGAGAAAGAGAGAAAAAATTGCTCTCTTTCTCTTTCTTCCCCACCCACATTTCCCCCCTTCCTGGGCAAAGAGCATAAGAGAGAGAAAAAGCCCTCTCTTCATCTCTTTCCTCCCCTCCCTCATTTCCCTGTTCAAAATTGGTGCCTTGGGTTCTCAGCGGCATTTTCACGAACAGTTAGTGTGCAATGGCTTTAGCAGAAGATGTTGAGACATTGCCCGCTGGCATAACTGCGGTCGCTGTTGACAAGGACAAGCATAGCCAATATGCTGTGAAATGGGCAATTGACCATCTAACGACCAGCACTAAAGTCCTCTTCTTGGTCCATGTGGAGAAAACTCGTAGGTATCTCTCCCTTTTTCCCCCTCGAATTAGATGGATATTGTGTGACTAATTAAGGCATTTGCAGCCCGTTTTCAATTTTGCTCTGGGTGTTTGATTTATCGAATTATAGTGGTTCTTGCCATATGAATGTTGAATCTGACCTCCCACAGGAGTTCCAGGAGGTGGTGGAGGTGATGGAGCTCCAGATGCTTATGACATGGATCCACAACAGATATTCATCCCTTACCGTGGGTATTGTGGTCGCAAATCGGTAATCACTTGTCAAACTTGCTTGTATCATATTGGTTTATAAGAACATTGAGAATTGTTTAATGAGGTGGAAAGAAAACTCTGGCGGTCACTTCTTGAATTTTAATAGCTAGAAGGTGGGTCCGAAGCCATGATTGAATGATAAGTCTTGGGCATGAGAAGGTGTGCGTTTTCTGTGGCTAAGTTTATTTATCATTTATAATACGGCTGGTGTTTAATTGCTATTGTTCGAAGATGAAAATGGGAAATCATGACTGCATATTTGCATAAGGGGTGTTCCAAGTATTTGTTACTCTTATACAAGTGAAGATATATTGTGTTATGGGACACATCGATTAAGAAGGGTAGAAGAAGCATAGCTGAAGAGGCACATCTAAATGCAATGGCCTTATGGTTGTATGGATCAAATGTTGTTTGACTTGTTTCATATAATAAAAATCATAATCCTCTACATTAGATTGTGCCTAGAGCCGTGTATTATGTTATAAGAGACATATCCATTGAGAAGATGCTAGTTAAAGAGATATCTCCAAATGCAACAACTGATGGCTTGAGTGGTTTAAATGTTGCTTCAAGTAATCAGAAACATAACCCTCTAGATAAGATGGTGCGTTGAGAGCCTTGGATGCATAATCAAAAGTCCAAAACCAATGGTTCCTTAACGAAGCTTTAAGATAGACTATTGATAGAGTAAAACACATTGCTCCCTTACAAAATGCTAACAGTTTACTATGTCTTGTTCTATATAGTATTATGGTAAGAATCTGTTTGACTTCATATTAATTTTCGTTAATAAACTGAGCAATACACGTAGGTCACGTGAAGTTCCATGTCAAAAAAGAACCACCAATTGGTGGAGTAATTTACAAGCCCATATGCATGCTTAATGCCATCTATTTTATTGATTTGGGGGACAAACCTGACTTTTATATTCCAACATACGCTCATGTGTGGGATACCAGCAAGAGCCAACATGTGAATGAAAATCCACTCTAATACCATGTTGATTTTTACACTAATTGGGCCTTATTAAACCAAATCACATGTAAGTCAAGTGAGGCTCCATTCCAAACTAATTAGCAGTGAAGTAGTCACTAGCTTATATGCATGCTCAATGCCATCTATTTTATCTAGGAGGGACAAACCCCACTTTCATAATCAACACATACATAATTTCTGAGTTGAGCTTGGCAAGGAGCACGATAGAATGTATATTAAATAGTAAGAATGAGCGGTTCCGGGTACCCATCCAAAAAATTGGGAACTAGACCGGTAAAACAGGTTCCTAACTTTTGGGAACCGAAACTGGGACCTCAGGTTCCGGTTCCAATTCCAGGATACCCTTTACGTCCGATGTTGAAATTTTAGGACATAATAAATTAAATTTTCTTATATATTTAGGGGGTAGAGAGGATGTTTGATCTTTCCCTACCTTTATCTTCTATCTTTACGCAAAAAAATAGTTAATTTATTAAGTTTATATTTTTTTAATCTTAGTTAGTTGAAAAATATGATGATTCATCCTTCAATTAGAAGTAGAAAATTAATTGATATTGTGGTAAATTGCTATTTGAAGAATCAATTTTTGTAAGGAAAAAAAAATCAAATAGAAAAAGAATAGAGAAATAAATGAAAAGGTAGTAAAAAATTTAAAAAATATTCATTTTACCTTCTCTAAACAGGTTCTAGGTTTTGGACATTTTTTCGAGAACCGGAATCGGAACCGATTGGACTGGTTCCTCTATGTTAGGAATCGCCACCGGAACTGTTTGACCGGTTCCGAACAGGTTCAAGGGTACCCAAGAACCTTGCTCCCTGCTATTAAATAGGATGCGTGTGACAACATTTAGTGCTCTTCACTAATGTGTAGCTAATCCTGTTAATGGTGATAGTACTTCTGAACCCGAGTGTTTTCTTACAAATAAGAATCGACCATTTTCATGTAGTGAACATAAACCAAACCTAACTTTATCAGACCAAAACAGAGTTCCACCAGGGGAAGGGCGAGTTTAGATGAACACAGAACACACCCTTACCCATACAATAGAATTATAAGAGGCTGCTCACACTGAGCCCTAGATTCATTTATATTTTTTGGAGATCGGGGGGGGGGGGGGGGGGGGGGGCCACGGCCCCCCCCCGGGCAATAGGGCCATCCCAACTGGGATCCTATCTCACAGTAGCCCAAAGGGAGGGGGAGGGGACAACCATATGAAACCTGGGTTGGGTCCAGTCACTCTTGTGGCCAACTTATCAATGACCTGGGAAAGTTGGTTCTTCTGGGATTAGCTGCCGGTTGGGGGCCCCCCCCCCCGGGTGTTGGTGTGACCACTGATATTATATTTCGTCGCAGCCACTGGTGTTTTGGCCATTGAATACTTCACAAAAGGGACATGATTGTTTAGGGAGAGATTTTGCTTTAGTCCAATATAATGCAATACTAAATCAATAAGTATGTTTCTTGTTGCCTACAAAATGGACTATTTCATGTTGTTGACATCACTTCTTGCATCAGGTTCAACCAAAAGAGGTCATTCTTGAAGATGCCGATGTAGCTAAAGCTCTTCTGGACTATATCAACACAAACTGTGTGGTTAACATGGTTCTTGGTGCATCTTCCAAAAGTGCTTTCATAAAGTAAGTGTAATTTCTTCCTCCTTAATTAAGAAGTGAAGTAAACTCTTACAAACCTGTCCCTGAGATACAATGTTTCCAATTGCAGGACCTTCAAAAAGCCTGATGTGCCAAGCACCTTGAGTAAATTGGCACCTGACTTCTGTTCTGTGTATGTGATTGGAAAGTCAAAGGTAGTCAGTGTAAGATCAGCCCAGCGCCCTATTGTGAATACTATTGTTCCTCCTAGGCAGCGTCAACTCTCAGATGAACCCTCAGATGATCTTAGCTCAAGGTAAATAATAAATCTTCCACTTCAATGAGTATATCAAAAGAGCATCTTTTGACTCTCATCCCCTAGTGGAATTATTAGTTAGAAAGCAAGTTTGTCCTAACTGGGATTCTTTTGACATTGGAACCCCAATCACCACGTATGCTCACTCAAAAGGATCTGGAAACTCATTTGACCCTCCTCTTGGTTCTTTTTTTAGTTCTTTTTCTTTTTTAGATGTGTTTCTTACTAGAGTAGGTACCCAAAAATCTAGAATTGATATGATTCTTGTCCTTGGGCATGGGTCCATCCTGGGATTTCTGTCTCAGGTAGATCAATTTTTTGTCCTCAAACTAGAAGAAAACAGAAGATCACATAAATTGACTTAGTCTGATCGACTTCTTCTCTTTACTGAGACCAGAACACCGTCTGGCCAAGTGTCGCTGAATTCCTGTGCAAGTGAAAGACTCTCTACGGAAAGGAATGTTGACAGTGTCAGAAGAGGTGCACATCAACGGTCCCAGCCGGGCAGTCCTTGGAAAAATTCTATCAATCCATCAATGGAAAGCATTGACATTGCAAGTGGGCCTCTCAGTGCCCGCAACTCTGCGTCAGAGGATGAGACCTTGGATCCGTTTGCATTTCGCAAGTCACTTGAGGTGGCACCCAAAAACTTAGACTTTCCAATTGTCAGTGATTCAAGCAGCGGTGACTCTAACTCACCGTTATCTGCAGTAAGCACAACACATTGAGATGTAGAAAATGTCCCTGTAGTATTTTTTTACTCATTGGGTTTGTTTCCACTGTATTGTAAAAGTTGTTCTAATAGAACTATCTGAATCGTCTGCTTCATTTCCAGGGTGCTATAGAGGCAGAGATGAGACGCCTAAGACTTGAACTAAAACAGACAATGGATATGTATGGCACGGCTTGCAAAGAAGCAATCATGGCTAAACAGAAGGTGATTTCATACATATCGTTAACGTAATAGTTACTGTGAGTTTGATCGACTATTAAGCCGCTGAGTTGGTGACCTTTGGGAAATTTTTTTAAGCTTGAAATTATAAGCAGAACACTTCACTGGACTGTCTTTAACTTCTTCTGCAGGGGAGTAATAGGTAGTTGAGACTTTTAAAATCTAGAGTTGGATGGGACAACCTCTCTGCTATTTAACAATGAGATAGCATACGTCTGGCCATCAGACCCTGCCCACGTAGGACTGCAGGGTATTGGTCTCATCTGGTTTGAATCGGCTTTACGAAACACAGAACAGAATGCAATCTATATCTATGTTGTATATGATTGAAAACTCGGGAATTTATACTTGGCGTTTTGCTTAATGATTCAGGCCAAAGAGCTTAATGAATGGAAGACAGAGGAACTCCGTAAGTACGAGCAAACAAGACTTTCTGAAGATCAAGCTCTTGCCATAATTCGCATGGAGAAGGCTAAGTGCAGAGCTGCAATGGAAGCTGCTGAGGCAGCAAAGAAGTTAGCAGGGCAAGAAGCACAGAAAAGAAAATATGCAGAAATGAAGGCTCAGCGAGAAGCTGAGAAGACAGATCGGGTATTAAAAACTTTAGCTCAAAAGGATGTAAGGTACCGGAAATACACCATAGATGAAATTGAAGCAGCCACTGAGAAATTTGCACCAAAATTTAAGATTGGTGAAGGAGGATATGGACCTGTTTATAAAGGTGTACTGGATCATACACCTGTAGCAATCAAAATATTAAGACCTGATGCTGCTCAAGGACGGAAGCAGTTCCAACAAGAGGTAATATCAATCACAATGCCATTATTTCGTTATATAGACCATGATGTAGGAAGCTCTAAGAGCAATTCCTACACTGGGAAACAATTGTCGTAGGATGCTCTAAGAGCAATTCCTACGGGAAATTCACACAAGAATTCTCAAATGCTTAATATTTCAATTCATTCAAGTCTAACTCCCTAATGCATAATAGGGAGTTTAAATAGAAAAAATACCTAAACATTGAGGAAAATAAGAGATAACGTAATCAAAAAGATGTTGTTCCTTGTTTAAAAAGATAATGAAAAGATATTCTACTAGTAATAGATAATTCCTAAACTTTTATTTTCTGTGATACTGCATCAGACCTTGTTTCAAAATTTTTCTTGGGAAATAATTCCTGTGGGATCTTTTTATATTCCATTTCTTAAAGAAGTTTGTCATTTTAGGAGTGAGAAAAATTTTAGCTACCAGTGTGTCTGCAGCATAGTTGTCAACAGTATGATTGTGTGCATGATAACCCCCAAGCCTTACCCTTCGCAAATCCTCACTGGCTCATAGTTATACTATTGTCCTTCTGCTTTCTATTTTTCCTGTTGTGAAAATGCCACAATAGAATGGAACTAGATCTTGGGGATGAACCAATATTTGCTATGAGCTAGAACACTATGCTGAGATCGACTTAGCAGTCTCCATTTTCAAATATGAATTCAGGTTGAGGTCCTAAGCTGCATGAGACATCCGCATATGGTTCTCCTCCTAGGAGCATGCCCTGAGTATGGCTGCTTGGTTTACGAGTACATGAATAACGGAAGTTTAGAAGACAGGCTATTCAGGAGAGGTGGTACCCCTCCTATTCCATGGAGGATCAGATTCAAGATTGCAGCTGAGATTGCAACGACCCTTACATTTCTTCACCAGGCAAAGCCAGAACCCCTAGTCCACCGTGATCTCAAGCCTGCTAATATTCTCTTAGACCGGAACTATGTGAGCAAAATCAGTGATGTTGGTCTAGCGAGGTTGGTCCCACCTTCTGTTGCAGATAGTGTCACACAGTACCACATGACTTCAGCTGCAGGGACTTTCTGTTACATTGATCCTGAGTATCAGCAGACCGGGATGTTGACCACGAAGTCTGATGTATATTCATTAGGGATAATGTTGCTGCAGATAATCACAGCAAAACCCCCAATGGGTCTGAGTCATCAGGTTCAACGGGCCATTGATAAGGGAACTTTTAGTGAAGTACTGGACCCAGTTGTCCCTGACTGGCCTGTCGAAGAAGCTGTTACCTTTGCTAAACTGGCTTTAAAATGTTGTGAGCTTAGGAAAAAGGACAGGCCAGATCTTGCAACTGTTGTTTTACCCGGGCTCAACCGACTAAGTGATTTTGGAATGGGGGGAGATGCCAATTATTTCTACTATATTATGCCATTGTCATCTCCATCAGCAATTAACTCGTCAGGTTCGGGTTCACGTCCGAGGTTACCACCAGCAAGCGAGGGTAGCTCAAAGCAGTCATCAACTTCAAGCTCAACGCACTTGAGCCAGGTTAGTAGTGTATACATGTTTGGTATTATTCTGTTGCCAATTTTCATTCTAATTGTGGTTTCTTTGATATGTGCCGATATCTGCAAGAGAACTTGATGACTCCTGGTTTAGTAGATCGTAAAAATGGTTAGGCTATTAGGTTTCCTTTT
>JACYFF010019584.1:5720935-5740735 GCA_017589665.1 Selenicereus undatus
AAGTTCTAATTAGTGACACGAATTGTTGGGGCTGGGAGTATGAACATTTCAATAACCAATTCCTGTCATAGCAACTACATTTCATTCGCAAGAAAAGCCCCAAAAAGCTTCATTACAATTTACAACAGGACATTATTGTCAGAACTCAGAATCCTTGTTGGGATTCACAAATCTGTGCAATCAAGAAAAGCATATTTCAAGCAAGAAGAAAGCATAAAGTCCAAACTTAAGCCACAAGACAACAAGGCAAAGAAATGCCCAAGAAGATCCCAACTTTTGGAAACCCCACTTACAAGCTAGTAATAAAGACACCTAAAAGCTTATATGCTTGTAGTTCCCTCTTACCTCATTTTGCTTCCTCTCCGAATGCTGTGAACATTCTCTCTCCACTCTCCTCATTGCTTAGGTTGTAGGACGAGAAGACACAAGCCATGCTCTTAACAAAAGGGCATCATGTTTTCATGCAAATGAAGGCATTAATCATATTTTTGTGGGTGGGGGCATTTTCTAAATTAACATATCAGGATCAGGTCATTGCACTGTCACCTGCGGCTGAAATTGCAGGGCAACTCTGTATCAGTGAATGCGGGACTTGCCCTGTCATTTGCTCATCACCACCAGTAGCACCACCCTCCGGAACACCCCACCAGCCACCATCACCACCACAAATGCCACCACCTCCACCAGTTGAAACAATTCAACCACTCTTACCACCACCACCGTCAACCCAACTGCCACCACTGCTGCCACTGCTGCCTGCGCCACCAGTCAGTTACTCGCCGCTATATGCCCCCCACCACTCGCCGCCACCTCCACCGCCACCACCGCCGCCCTCTAGCCCACCAAAGAGTAGTGGGAGTAGTCATCATCCACCTCCTCCTCCTATTTCCAATCCTAATGTGATAAATCCTGGTGGTAGTAATTCCCCGCATTCATACTATTACTTCTATGAATCCAAGGCTTCCTTGGTCTCAGTTGCTCTACCTGCTTCCTTTTTAGTCATTGTAATCATTTTTTTGGCCTTCATTAGTTAACTTTTAAGGGAAGATTGCTATGATGTATTAATTTTGACATTTTATTTCAGCATTTCAATGTAAAAATGTAAATTTTCTCGTTCTGTTGAGCAGAATCAGGTTTCCTGTTCATTAGCAGCCAAAGTGGGTCCTCTCTTTTTCTTTTTGTTGTCCTTTTTCTGTGTGTGGAGCACTTTGTGACTTGGGATGATAAATGCATAAACAAACAGCTAAACCATCTTGTTTACCATTTTTTTCTTCTGGCATAAGGATCTGTAAGTCATAAAGCATGCCCGCCCAAATTGTATATGTATCTAAATACGTGAATATCTCGAAAATCTCATCAGTATCTCGAATACCTCATAAGATCTTGTATATGTCACAACTAACAAATGTATTGCTAAGTCATGATTTCTTGACTATGTCTCCAATATCAGTTAGTCCACGTACACTATGGAGCTAGATGATTAAAGTCTACTCTGCTAAAAACAATGACTTATGATCAATGCTAAGCGATCCCCCATCTAAGCTCAGTATTAGGCTAATTAGATTGGAGTTGCGTCCGTAATAAACAAGTACCATCGCATCTTCCCACGTTGTTAAATTTTATATCAATTGGGCTTTCAACAAACGAGTCACGCATATAAGTTCAAATAAGGTTCCAACCCAAAACCAATTTAGCAATAGGTGGAGTAACTTACAAGCATATATATATGCTCAAAGCTTTTAATTTTATCAATGTAGAACAATACCCCCTTTTATATTCTTTGTATTTATCAATGTGGGACAATACCCACTTTCATACTCCAATATATGTACAACTATGAAGCTAGATTATGCAAACCACGAGTTGATTGATTTGGTTATCTTTACTCCGAATAAAATTTATTAGCAACCATTTATCAGACATATTAGCTAAAAGTGGTTTAAATAGTCATTTCTATTAAGTCGGGAAGAATTTATTTGTTTGGCGCAATACCATGAGTATAAGGAAAAATTTATTTCTACATTTCTTCAAAGGACATCCATAAAAAGTAATTGGTATTCATCAAATCCATGGATTTTAAAAGTGAGAACCCATACATAAATTTTATACATTTGCTACTAAGTAAGGTCTTTAATTTAACTCTTTGCAATTGAAAAAAAACTCACACTGGGAAAACTTTATTTTTTACTTATTAACGGTAGTTCGATTCGAATGATAGAAAAAAAACAGGTAAACAAAGGACTTTAGTATTATGAATAAGCTGACATCTATTTGTTCAACAAGCATCTATCATATTCTTGAGTGCACGCATTTTCAAATAGCACATTAGCAAAAATATATTAAAATAGTCTATATAAAAAAATACACTTCAAATAAAATATATATGTGGCAAATGAAATTACAAACTCCATCCTATACCATATATGAATTTGCCTACTTCATTACCATATCTACACCTCCACCCTTGCATATTATTTAAATAAGATTTGTGAGATCAAAAAGTGCTTAGTTGTAACAACTTTACCAATTACCCTTCAATAATAAGTAATTCTCGTTTTAACTGTATCTATATGTATCAGGATAATTGTTTCTTTTTTCTTATGTAAAAGTGTCAAAATAAAAAACTTTTTCTTACTATATACTATTAGTATTAATGATGTTCTCCTTTTTAAAATCGATAAAAAGCATTGCATTAAATAGCAAATGTTTTCATTAATCATACACGACATTTGCGATAGACTATAAAGGGTGTACTACTTTATTTTGGAATTTTGGAAAATAATAATACGAACTTGGAGTGGTCAAAACCAATAATTTAAATGTAAGAAATAATCACAAGTGCTATGAGCTTTTGATATTTTTACTGTTAAAATCATTCATACTAAGGAAAAACCACATCTCGGTGCTTCAATTTCGACTAATTGTTGGGTAGTATTTTAAGTAGAGATTATTAATAATAAAGATGTTGAAAGTTCGGTGTTGACAGTTATTTCTCAAGTTTAGATTATTAGTCTCTACTACCCCAAAATTTGGATTATTATTTTCCAAAAATACTTTTGTTTTATATAATTTGTTTTAAACAAATTCTATTTTAATTAAGCTGGGCTCAATTCAAATTCCTGCGTAGTTTCATCTTGTAGGCAGTTTCAGTCAATTTCATTGCTTTGAAAGCAGACATGGAGACAGAGATGGAATCGGCGAATGATGGGGGTTGAAACTGAAGCCCATGATTTTGACAATGGGATAATTGATGTTGAAGGTAAGCTTCAATTCTATGGAATTTGATACCTTCATTATTGACTTCCTAATTATTTTTTTTCGGTGCTGACTTGCTAATTGTTTTCCTTACTATCATGGAAATGACTTAGAAGTTAGAAAAGATAACAATGGCTTTGATTTTTATTATTCTCCCCTTTCAATAATTTGTCCTCTTTCATGGGTTACGGACTTTAGCCAGTTTTATACTGTGCCCTTTTACTAGCGGGAGTCAACCGTCCAAGGAAATACCCAATTTTGATTTCTCTTGCAACACTCATTTTGTGTGGAGGTTTCAATTTTAGGGTTTTACTGTTCTTTTCAGTTCCTACTTTGCTGATCCTAGTTGTATGTGGTCCAATGAAGAAATTGGGGGTTGTGCTTGCTGTTTTTCTGGGTTTTTGGGCCATGGTTGATGCAAGCTGTAGCAGAGGTTGTGATTTGGCTCTAGCTTCATACTTTGTTGGGCCTGGTGTATTCCTTTCCTACATGGCAGAGTACCTCAATACCATTTCGTCGGCTATCCTTAGCTATAATCCAGGCATAACAAATCCGAACAGTGTTCCGATGGGTAGCCGAGTCAATGTGCCCTTTTCCTGTGATTGCATAAATGGGGATTTTTTGGGTCATGTTTTTAGGTACCAGATTCAGTCTGGTGATACATATACTAGTATTGCACAAATGACCTATTCCAATCTTACCACATCAAGTTGGATTCAGAGGTTCAATAGCTACAATCCGAACAGCTTACCTGTTGGTGGAAACCTTAATGTGACAGTTAACTGCTCTTGTGGTGACAGTAGTGTGTCTCCAGATTACGGGCTGTTCATCACTTTCCCGCTTCGTTCTGGTATTAGTCTGAATATTGTTGCTCAGCAGTTGAATGTGAGTGCAAGTTTGCTGCAGAGATACAACCCTGATGCAGACTTCAGTGCTGGAACAGGGCTGGTTTATATTCCTGCTCAAGGTGAAAACTATTTCCCTGTCACTTTAGATGCATGTTTAGTTTTATGATTGTACAATAACTTTCTGATTTCTTTGCCTTTTTGAAATTATGGAATTGAATGAGTTGACTCTGGAATCAAGGATTTCTTGTAAATAATTGTGGGAAGATTTTACTTAAGCTAAAATGGAATGTTATGATGGATGAATAACTGGCTTGGGTAAGAGTTAGATTTGTGAGCAACCTCGTAGTTTAAGGGGTTTATCTCACTGAGCACTGCACAGTATGCAGGGCACCAGCTACCAGCCCTGAAATATGTGCCATTTTTGCTTTAGGCAAAGTATATGTTATCATATATCTAGAGAACAAAACCGGTAATATGTTCCAACTTTTTAAAAAAGTTCTGCTATGCAGACCGCAATGGGAGTTATCGTCCATTGACTTCAGGTTCAAGGTAGACTTGTGTCCTTATAAGCAGTGTTTTGCTTTTCTTCCAATTTCATATCTATATATTTTTGCTAGCACTTTCCATCCTGATGCTCTTGTTATCTTTTGCAGTAACGGTGTGGTGCCTCCCTCAGGTGCTTGGGTTACTTTTACATTCTTGTCTCCTGTCTTTTCCGTTTCTCCGTTCTTGGTTTTTGATGTTAGAATCCAGTCTTTATCTTCATGATCTAATTTCTCTTCTGTAATGGCAGGAAGGCCCCATGGAGTTATAATTGGTGTATGTGTAGCAGTGGCTGCAGGGCTAAGTGTCTTCTCCATATGTTGGTATCTTGTGTGCATTAGAGGAAAGAAGAAAGAAGAAGCTTTACTTTCTGATAAGCCGAAGTTCGAACCGCCAACAGTTGGTACTTGTTCCCAATTGTCACACTGATCTCTTCTTTAATTTTGTACATGTTGTGTATTTACATAGGAATTGACTGTCATCCATCGCTGGGTCATGCTTACTGGAACTTCCTCGCAGTTACGACAACCCCCCTGCGTGCCAGGAGGGTGGTGTTAGGAAGTTTATCATTTTGACATGATCTATGCGAGCAACTTGCTGCTTCTGACTTTGTACAAACTGATTGCCCATGAAGATATATTACATTGCCATGCGTGTTGCTATACCTGGAAAACAAGCATTTCAGCCTGCACTTATATGTTATTGACTGACATTCTGATGCTTTTTTGTTCTAGGGGGCTGGTGTAGAGGTTGGTGGGTAGTTGTTAATTATTAACTCTTTGAAATTTGTGCAATACTGCAGATGTGCCCGGACAATCAATGGGCTCAGCTGATGCTCCTGGCATAACAATATGCAAATCAGTGGAATTTTCATTTGAAGAGCTCGCAAGTGCTACTAACAATTTCAGCATGGCAAACAAGATTGGTGAAGGCGGCTTTGGAGCTGTTTATTATGGAGAGTTAAGAGGCGAGGTCTATTAATGAATTTACTGTTACTTTGGCCATTCCTTTGCATAGTGCTTGATAGAACTATATCCAAGCCCCCCCCCCCCCCCCAAAAAAATTATATCCAAGTGTCTCACCCTTCCAGGGGAAGAAAATGAAAATTATGAGGGATCTAGGATCTCCCCACCTCTGTACGCAGCACTAGTCCTACAATGAGAAGCATTTAGCTGAATAAGGAGGGATTCCGTATAAAAATAATAGTGGGATCAAGTGATCAACTAGTTGTAGTCGCAGACCCATAAATTTTCATTCTTGGCATCTTAATTTTGGTACACTTACTAGTCTTGTGTCTTTTCCATTCTCTTCATCCCTACCTCACATTACCCTTCTGTAAGCACCGAGTTAATCCTGATGAAGTGTAAAAACATGCATCAATGGTGAATTAGTTAAGCTCTTAACCAAGGGATTAATCACATCAAACTGGATTTTAGGGTGATGCAATATCTTGCATATTTAGCTTGGCAAACATCATGCTTTAATGGAGGAAAAAAGGGATTAACTATAAGGGAGTTATAATTGTAGGGCTTACAGAGATTATGAGAACTTAAACGGCATTTGGTTAGACTTAATCTAATGATGATGTTATTTAGTTAAGCTTGTAACATTATTAGACATGCCATGGAATGGAATTGATTACATTACCATGTTTGGTTACTTATTTAAGTACTGTAACAATGATAGTGAAAGGAAAGTTGTGTGCTGCACAAATGACTTCGTTAATGATGTCTTTTGTGATGTTATTAAGTTTAACTCTCGTCTAAAAATCAGGAAAAAAAAAAGATTCTAAAAAAGAACACATTAATTGGGCTCCAGTTGAATATTTATAAAGAAAACCTCATCCTTACTGGTAAAGTGTTGCACGAGAACTAAATTAAGCCCTTATTTAAGTTAATTTTGCTCAAATATTGCAATTTGAGTGTTGATTGTGAGGTGATGGGTGGAAGAGCAAAAGATAGGAAGTAGAGGGGGGTTGTGCAAGGATTGGTAATCCGACAAGCGGTGGAGAGTGCAAGGGCTATGGATGACACCCTCTCAATGTCATTCTTGTATACATTTTTGATGACTTATCTCCAAAAAAAAAGAAGAAAGGAAATAGTGATTGAAGGTGAGAGAGAGTCAGTAGTAAGAGGGAGACTAGGGACTCTTGGCCATAGAACTATGTGTAGATAGGTTTTTTTTTTTTGGGGGGGGGGGGACTAAAATTTGATTTCATTTAACCTTTTTCCTAAGGAAAATAAAATATATTTCATATATTAGGATTAAAAGGGTGGTACGAAGCTATCAAGCTAGCATCTTACAAAAGAACTATATCAAGTTGAAGTCGATACTATCTACAAAATCTACAGCATAAAAAAAAAACAAAAAACAAATAGCAAAAGTTCCTATTGATCCAAAGGTAGAGTTTCTTGATCAAAAAATCTGTAATGTACCCAGAAACTGTCGAAGACTCTTTTGTTTCTCTTGCCAAAATACAGCGTGAGATATTTCCGTGCCATTCTTCTTTAACTTTCCTACCAAATAAACACTCTATAGCTTCTTTTAACTTTCCTACCAAAGGAGCACTCCCTAGCCAGAAGATGGTTCCCAACACTATTTAAAGCAACCTAAGAAACACCCAAGCACCTCAAAGCTAGCTCCCAAAGAGCTCTCATAAATTGAAATAGGGCAGCAAGCGACCAGTGGATTCTAATTCCCCCTTGCACATAAAGCAACCTATTCACTAAGGATTTCCCCTCTTTTTTAAATTATAGCAATTAGCAAGTCAAAATATTTTCCATGATATGCTTGCCAACACAAAGTGAAACCTTTAAAGTAGCCGTAGAGTTTCTAAATAAGCTTCCAGAAGTTCCAAGGACACCAGTCTTCTGATTGAAAGTTGAATGGATGAATAAAGAAAAGATAGGGTGATGTAGGACGCTCTAAGAGCAATTCCCACACCTAGAAAATAACACAAGAATTTATGAAAACTTATTCAATTCATTCAAGTGTGTCTTTCCCCAAATGCACGGGGGGGTTTATATAGCAATCAATACAATTGGAAAAAGGAATAGAAAATATATTCGAAGATTACGATAAGATTACGATAACTAAAAATAATCTAAGAGATAAAAAGATAAGATTTTATCCTAAAAGATAACCTACAAAGATAATAAATTATAAAAATACTTCACGTATGCTAATATTAAGATATATCCATATCTTCTTAATTCTCCTTTATCCTTATCCTGCATCACAGGGCCTTTAAATATAAATGACTAAATTTTGATTTTGTAAGTCATTGTAATCAAAATTTCCTTGTGGTAGCCATGATAATAAGGGAATTATAATTATATACAACCAAGCATGGTAATGGCAACACACTTGCAAATTTGATTGCGTTAGTCTACCAAGCCATTAGACTTTTTATGAGAGCCATACAATGTTTTGTCAATTTACTGGGGTTGAGCTTGGTGCAATGATCACAATTCTGGTTCCATGAATTTGCCTGTTTTTTAGCGATTCCTTTGCAAAGTAGTATTTGTGACCTCTATTCTTTAGGGACTTTGGTTTACCAAATAAAATTTTGGTATTGATATATTCTTGCGTGTCTTATGGCTTTTGTTGGTTAGCAATGACTTTCAACATTCTTTATGTTTCTTCATGTATATAAATATATGCAGTCTGCGTGCTTTATGCATCTCTTTTCTACCTCAAACTTCAGAAAGCTGCAATCAAGAAGATGGATATGCAGGCAACAAGAGAATTTCTTGCTGAATTGAAGGTCTTAACACATGTTCATCACTTGAACTTGGTATTAGTCCTTCCATTTCTTTCTCTAGAATCTAGATCATGACTAGATGATTATCACGGGCGGAACTACATTGAGCTAACGGTGTCCACAGACACCATTACCTAAAAAACCTGCTTATATTTTTGTATTAAATTCTTTCAAAATTTTGGCATGGACACCTACAAATATTAACTGGTGTTAAATTTGACGGAGCTACAAAAAAGAGGCACCGATGTATAAAATCTTTGGATCTGCCAGTGATGATTATTACTATTTTCCGTCAACGTTATTGTCTGCTTAAGTTACATATTTGTGCTGAGATAATGTTATCTTTTATCTTATTCATATACTATTCTCTGCTTTACTAGGCGTGCTGTCCTATACCCTAAAATAGAGGAATCCTGTTCAGTCTTTTATGAAAACAAAGAGCGGATAATATAAGGAAGGAATGATCTCAGTATGTCAAGAAAATGCCATATTTCGAACGGATTTGAGAAGGATCTAGGTTTCTAGGTAACTGGGATAACGTTTTAGTGCATTCTGATGACTATGTTATTTATACAAGCTTGATATGAGAAAAGATGAAATTACCTGTTGAGTGCATTAAAGATCTCTCGATCAAGACTTGATGTATTTTGGGATAATAAGGTTTTCTCTTGTATTAGAAGCTGCAGAGCTTATACATATGACTTTTATGGGCTTTAAGTCATCTCTGCATAGAGTGATTGGTTTGCATCCACCTGTTCTGCATACAAATAAGAGAAATAAGGGAAGGGGAGAAGAGGGAAGTGCCTGCCGGGGGAAGGGGAGTTGGAGGGAGGAAGGGAGACACCAATTACAGTGCATATCTACTTTCTGTGCTGCTTGATCTCATTTCCCTCTCTTTAATTATTTAGCCCCTTCAACTGTCCTGTGTTTTGAGCCGATTCACTTAATGATTCCGTTGCACCTAAATCCTCTGACTTCACATGTACAGGTATCTTTATGTGTGCTTTATATGCTGTTCCTTTGCTACTTGCTTGACTTATGGCGATTTCCTAAATTCCCTGATGATAATGGTTTAGAAACAGAAAGATAAAATCTGGAAGTTGTCTTTGGAAGCCCTGCTAAGAGTGGTTGACGCCCTCAATTAGAAACTCTGTCAATTTCGTAAGGTCCCGCCAAATCAGAATTTCTGTTAGGGTAAAACCTTCCATCAAATATCCTTAAAATTTCTTAATGTCCTCAATAGCTGCTCTTAAGGAAATAACTGTCAAGTTAATTGCAGGTTCAGCTGAATAATAAGCACATGATATTTCCGCAGTGTGACTATTTACTTCTCCATGATTAGGTTGTTGAGCATGTATCAATGTGAGGAAAATTGGTCACGAGGTCCTATTTGGGTCATGCACGAGAGAGAGTTTTGGATAGTGGCCAAGCAAGCAAATAAATAAATAAATAATGAACTCAAAAAACCCCATGTATAATCATCAAATCCTTAAACCCACTTAGTATCCTCCTTTTGGGCATGTTATGCAAATTAGATTTTCTAGGAGTGTGGACAAGTTGGTTGTTTTACTATTTTTTGGTTGTTACATATCTAATGGTTAGTGATTGGCTGTGCAACTAGTCATCTAGAAAACTAGTGTTCTAGAAAATTAGCTATTAGGGTAACTGATTAACATAAAATGACTAAAAGGTCATTGTCTCCATTTTTTTTTTTTTTTGGGTTTTGGTGAGAGGGGTGGGTGGTCTTTTCTTATTCATTTCTTCTTCTTCCTCTTTTTCATCATCTTGGTCTTGCACTAGTCAACCTAAATTGTCAAATGGGCGTAATTTACCTAGTATCTCCATAATAAGTTAACGTTCTATTATTTTCTTAAAAAAAACAACGTAGCACATTGCTTTTCGAAGAAGAAATTATGACAGTTCTACTGCTTGGGACCTTTGGTATGAGTTTGGTAATCGATGTATTTGGAATAATAGCAGAAGTTAAATACAAAATGACATTACATGCCTTTTTACTATTTTTATCATCATTAGTAGATCAGCTGACCCATAATAATTTGACATCTACATTTTAAAGTTTTCAGAATATGTATTTAGCATTTTCCAGGAAGCATTAATGTTATTAGTTTATTACTAATACAATTAAATGAAACTATCTATTATCCAACAACTGAGAAATTTCTTTTTGGTGGAGCGAACTAATGCATTTTTAAAAATATCAACACCACATTAAACTCTTAGTTTACTAGCGCCAGTGCTATATTGGGGAACCGATAAAGGAAATTCTTGAATATGGATGTATATATTTTGGCTGGCAAGAGGAAATGAAGGCAATCCAATCATGCATATCGGGCAGGTTGTACAGAAAGGATACTAATCTTAGCAACAAATTGAGGGAAATTGTGGAACTAGAACTTGGCCCACTAGCTGATGATCTCAGTTCATTAGCCAGATTAATGTTTGCAACGACTGATTCAGCCACTAACATCCACCCAAAAGACTCTTAGCAAACACTTAAATTGGAAGTAGTAGCGTGTTGATCTTGTTTGTCTGATCAAACCCATTGCTAGTGGACAATGGACATAGATTCTCTCTGCAGATATTTTGCCTGTCACATGTTTTGATGTCTGTGCCAGCCCAAAAAGTACTTAATGAGATTGGTTTCTACTCACCCACTATCAACCGAGTGCAGGTCCGTTTGATTGGCTACTGTGTTGAGCGCTCCCTTTTTCTGGCGTATGAATACATCGAAAATGGTACCTTAAGCCAACATTTGCGTGGGTTAGGTAGGCTATCTTTTCAAAATTTATTCCTGTTTGATACCTAATGCTACACTGATTTCAATTTTTTTTTCCTTTACCACTCTTCAGAAAGAGCTCCATTGCCATGGCCTACCAGAGTACAAATTGCTCTTGATTCTGCAAGAGGTCTTGAATATATCCATGAACACACTGTTCCGGTTTACATCCATCGTGATATTAAGTCTGCTAACATATTGATTGACAATGACTTCCATGCGAAGGTAATTAATTGAATCCGTCTTTCCATTGCAGTCTGAGAGTTAATTGCTGACAGTTGTGCCATTGACACAGGTTGCAGATTTTGGATTGGCTAGGCTGTCGGAAGTTAGAAATGCATCTTTACCAATTCGTCTTGCAGGCACATTTGGATACATGCCTCCAGAGTAAGTTCCCTATTTATCTGGTCCCCTGATAGCAATGACAAGTAATTAAATGCAAGGGGGCCGTCTAGTTGTGTCAATTTACTGCATATAATCCATTACCAAACAAATTGAGCTGATTGTCGAGGTAAGGATTTGAATTAGGTTTAGTACCCTTGAGAAACAAACTCTCTGCTTCTTGGTATTAAGGTTGCGTACTTCTGGATTATGCTAGGCCTGCCTTATTGGGATCCATACGCACTTATGCAGTGATGATTGCTTGTTCCATCATTGTCTTGTACTTGCATGATTGTTTGTTTAGTGGAGGTCAAATTGATAGCAACTCCTTCCACTGTACCTCGATCTGGTAAAATGAGGTCTTAAGATGTAATCCTTTCTTCAGACTGATGTTTCCGTTGGTGGAAGCAAAGTGCTGATCTAAAGTCTGTGATGCTTTTCCTTTTGATACCATGTTGCTTAATTGGTACTTTTCTTGGGATAATTTTAGTTAAAGATACCCCGGGGCATCCTAGTTAGAGAGATGGAACAACTAACTGGCTAGATTTCTCTCTATGCTTCAGTGTTATAACCTTGAATATATCAAAGCTTAACATAATCTCACCCTGGTACAATGGGCTTGTGATAAGCCTCCCTTTATTGATGCCATGTGGAAGTTGAAACTCCGAACTCCCTGGAGGGTGATAGCTTTTGTTTGAAGTGACCACTTCTCTAGATTTTGCCTGTGAACATTTGATCTGCTGCACCCTGTCCTTTGCAGGACTCTAATTTGTCTGTTTGATTTGACTTTTGAAATTCTTAAGTATGGAAGATGCCATTTTGCCACCAAGTGAACTATCATTTGATATTTGCTTTCACTGCGTGAATATTTTTTTGATTGTTTGCAAGAATAGCATTATGTCAAAAATTATCTGAAACTCAGTTCCTCAATGAACCAATTGTCCCTTGGCTACTGACTATGAGTTTACAATAACTTCATCTATTTTGGCTGTGGCACTGCCAGATATGCCCGGTTTGGAGATGTCTCTGCCAAAGTAGACGTTTTTGCACTTGGTGTTGTCCTTTACGAACTCATATCAGCCAAGGAAGCTGTGGTGAAGGAGGATGGCCCGGTTCCTCAACCGGAGAGCCTTGTTTCTTTGGTAAGCATTTTGTTTTAGCTGTAAGTTGGTCATATTGATCTGTGTCTACATTCTAAATGATTTCTGGTTGAAGAATTCTGTTTAACAGAGTACTATTCTCTCATTCATGGGTGGCTTCTTGCTTCACTTCCAAATGTCTTGACTCATGGAGTTGATATAGATGGATGCGGCTTGAGTTATCAACTTTTTACTACCTTTTCTTAATTGTTTTACATTTGATCTCTTTCCTTCTGTTATTGCTATGGTCAATGAGGATTATTGTGATCCTGATTCCACTGACAAGGAATTCACAACAAACTATGCATTACTTAATTGCCAAAAAGGCAAACGGTTGTTGGTTTGGGATAACTGTGACTTCTCATTTCTTCAGTCAAACCCCTCAGAATCGATAGAAAAATATTAACAATTGTTCAGCTGAACATATTAAAGGATTCCAAGCATTAGGGTTGGGGTCTGATACGGAGACATGCACAATAAGTACAGTACGCTGTCACAGGTTGTGAAGATTGCTTTATTGAACCCAAGTACCTGTTTCACACTGTTTTAAACTATTGCTGTATACAGCCAATATGATATGATTATGTAGCATTCTGACTAATGTTTGTTTCTTTTACTTCCAACAGTTTGAAGATGCTCTTAGTCCGCCCGATCCAAACAGCATACGCAAACTAGTAGATCCGAGGCTTGGTGATGATTACGCTCTTGACTCTGTTCTCAAGGTGAAACATATCAGCCAATGACCAGCAAAATTTAGGCCGGAAAATATCCATTTGAAAACTCATTTCTGTTTTTCTTGTTGATCATATGTTGCAGATGGCAGAGCTTGCACAAGCATGCACCCAAGACGATCCCAATCTCCGTCCAACCATGAGATCAGTTGTGGTTGATTTGATAGCTCTCTCTTCAATGACAGACAATTAGCACATTGCCTCCTTATCTGAGCATGGTCTTCTTAATCTTGTATCTGGAAGATAGGAACTGCAGAAATTTCATGGGTGTTCTCATATGTACCTTTTTGTCCACTTTTAGATAGTTGAAACAGTGATTGTTGGGTAACTTTTCTGCAGGGGTGCGCGATAAAATGAAATATTAGGCAAAAGCTTGTAAAAATGATAGGAAGGAAAATGATTCCTTATTCTTAAGACCTTAGTAAAATTGTTACATTTCACTGCGATTACCCAATGGTAGGAAGTTAATCCTATAAAGACGGGCAATAGAGAATGGCCAAAAAATAAAATAAAATTGACAACACTTGTGCAGAAAAAGGGAGATTAACAATACACCACCATGTCCATAAATCACCTTTGTCAACAAATGTAGAAAAGAAAAGAAGAAACCTACGAAGGCCACCCAAAGCAGAAAAGTAAGGACAACAATGCAGTGCGACAGCCTATTGATTGATTTTCATGTTTGTTCATTTCAAATATCAGGTATTTTTATACAATTTAAAAAATACTTGGCAGTACTGTTCAACCTCTCAATCCCAATAGAAGTCTAAAGTAGTTATATGTAGGGTTTAGTTGTTTCGACTGATAAAACTCAGAGCATTATTCTCAGAGATTTTTATTTAAATTCCATCTAAATTAGACATGGCAAAACTGATTAGAGATTCGAAACTCGAACCAGATGACCGGATCCACATCCGATAAAAGGCTCAGCCGAAAGTGAACTCGAAACTCGAATTGACATGGATCGAACCAAACTCGATTCAGAATTTCTGACAACGTTGCTTATTTTTGCGTGGCAAGGTTATTGAGCCAAAAATCAGTTAACGCAAAGTTTATCCGTCCCAAACTGAACGGACTAAAAATATCGTTTAACCTAAAATTTAACCCGATCTATACTCAATCATGCCAGGTCTAATCTAAATTGTCTTTTATCCTTCATTTGCACCAAAAATAATAAAACTGCATGAAATTACTTCGCCTTGACAGTGGCAACGGCTAAACCCCTGGCCGCGTTAAAGCATCAGCCTGGCTAAAAACCCTCCCGCCCCAAATCTCTTCGGCCGTCGTCGGTTCTATCAGCGCTAGCGCCACCCTTTTTCCGAACCAGGTACATCTCTCTCTCTCTCTCTCTCTCTCTCTCCAAATGATCTAATTGCGTTAGAAATTCACGATCTTCGGGTTTGCTGATAGAGACAATGGCGTCGAATCCTTCTGAATCTGTGGAGAAGCAACTAGCTGCAAAGATTCAAATCTACCCCACCACTACCGGGGTTTCTCCCTTTTGGCGAGGTCTCTGTCTCTCTCTCTCTCTCTCTCCCTCCCTCTCTCTCTCTCTGCGCGCGCGGGGGTGTGTAGCATTTTAGAGTTATGTTGATCGAAAGGTGGTATCTTTTGCAGAAAAATATGAGAGAGATGCTAAAAAGTACTGGGATATCTTCTATAAGCGTCACCAAGACAAAGTAACTACTTCTCTACCTTTTTTCCTTTTTTGGGGGGGGGGGGGGGGGAGGGGGGTTGTCGGTTTCATTGCTGCTGAATGTAATTGTTCCAACCTCGTTTGCTGTTTATGGGAGCTATGATAACAATGGGCTTTGGGGTAATATCATTGTTTGTGGGGGTCTAATCGTTCCTTTGTTTCAGTGCTATGTACGTTGGATAGTCAAACATGTAGATTGTAGACTTATATTGTTGATTTGTTAAGGTCTGTGACAATTGGGTTGTTTGGAACTTCTTTTGGATGATAGTCCGTTACAACAACATTGGTTTATTAATATTGTTAAGTTATAGAAGTCTATTAATGTAAGTGGGAGCTTTGGGATTGGACATGTCTATATATGTTGGTAAATGTCTCCACAATATGAAGTCTTCTATTACAAATTGAGTGCTCAGAAATTCTAGGATACTCTAGTATGAAGTTCTTCAATAGAGGTGTAGAATTGTTTAGGGATAGAGCTGGAATTTTTAGTGAAGTTCTAAAAGTTTTGATAGAGGTCTGAACTTTTTAGAGCTCATAATAAAGCTCTGGATTTTTTTGTGGAGCTGAATCCATAGAACATGAAATGAATATAGCCAATGTACTACTTCTTCTGAGGGGAATAATTGGTGCTGACATTGTCAACTGCCTTTCTTATTTGTTTTGTCTATTTGCATATCAGTTCTTCAAAGATCGGCATTACTTGGACAAAGAATGGGGTCGCTACTTCACTGTAAGTTTTTAGCACTTAGCAATCATAAAATGTACTTCTCAACCTAGATGTTCATGAATCCTGCTCACGAATCATGTTCATATCAGTTATTTGTTTTTGCTTTCTCTTGACCCGATGTTTCAGGGAGCTGGAGAAAAAGTCCTTCTGGAGGTTTGCACTTCACTTTTCTCTCACATCAGTTTCTGTGTGGCAATCCAAAAATTGACAAAAAGGAAATCACTCCTGCAATTGTGCAATTATTAAAAAAAAAAGAAAAAAAATCTAAATTTAAACCTATTAGTTTGTGTTCTTGCATTGTAATGGCTATTGAGTTTTTAGTTTAGAATGAGTTGGCCTTTTCCCTCCAGTGTTTGCTTGTACCTTATGATAAATAATTGGAGAAAATTGGCTTTCTTGACTGATCAGCAGGTTGGATGTGGAGCTGGAAATACTATTTTTCCTCTTCTTGCTACATACCCAGATGTTTTTGTCCATGCTTGTGACTTCTCTCGGAGAGCCATTAACTTAGTGCAGGTTTGTCCCTCCCCCTCTATTGGCCCTTTTTATGTTAATGGAGATTATCTTCTTGCTAATTGACTTATTTCTTTCTATTAATCAATTTTTGATAAGGATTTTTTTTTTTTGATGAGGTAAAATATATTTGCACCAATTTTTGAAAAGGGTTTCTTGTTATTAATCATCATTCAAAATTTATCTAAGCTCAACTTAAGCACTGTGCAGCTTACCCTGTGTAAATATTTCTGTTGTTATGAGCTTCCCTACCTCTTTTCATTTTTTTTGGGGGGGGGGGGGGGGGGGGGTAATAATCTTCCTTCGGAAAACATCCGCGAGAATAGAACGAACTTGACAATAGCGCTGACCTGCAGGTCGTGGCAGTCTGGAACAGACACCTAAAAAGCCATTTGGCTGGCTCAAACGAACCCTAATGAGCTTATATAACATATCTTTACGTCTATCTCCATACTTATTTAAGAATATGGTGTTAGAGCTTATGGAGTTTTTTTTAAGAAATAATATCTTGAGACATCTGTTGTTGAAAATTCCTTGTGTTTCTTTTGATTCATAGCTGTTAGGTGGTTGCATCGGTTTGACATGCATTCAGCATAATTTTTCATTCAGAACTATCTGAGAAGGGAAGTGTTGGAGTTGGAACATAATTCAGTTTCTTCTCTAGATAAAGGATTATACGTGTGAACAAGCAGAAAAATGCAACTAGAGAGGATGGTCGGATATCCTGTCTCCTAAAAACAGAACAAAAGAATTAATACGGGCTTGCCTCGTTTTGTTAAGGGGGGACCTCCTAAGACACCAACCTAATATCCAGCACAAACAGGGAAGCTGGGTAGTAACCCCTTGGCAATGGTTCTCCACTAGAAGAGATTGAGCCAAGAAGACGCAAGCTTTCTTTCTCAAATTAAATACACAACAAGACATCTGGCAAACGATTGTACCAATATCTTCTTCCCTTCCTAAACCCTACATAGACTCTCTGCACACGGGACACTCTAGAATGTTGGTGCAAACCTGCCGTGTGTGCATATAAGATCTGCCACTTCTCAGGCCATCTCCGTATCCCACCTGATGATGAGTATCTTTCTTTTTGCAGTCACACAAAGAATATGCAGACACCCGCATACATGCATTTGTTTGTGATCTGACAAGTGACGACCTGAGCAACCACATAGCTCCTTCTTCAGTTGACATCATAACTATGGTATACAAATAATGCCTCTTGGTTCTTTTACTGGATTATCCTATGCATAATTACTGCATTTTGCGTTTTGCGTTTTATGTATTGCATATTGCGTATTGCGCACCAGCCCGTCTTGTGAAAGGAGTAACTGCTTGTGTAATCCTTCAAGTTGTAGTTTATGTTGTTTTTATTTCTCTATCTGACCCTTGAAGCAGATATTTGCGTTGTCTGCAGTGTCTCCTGAGAAAATGCCATTAGTGTTACAGAATATCAAAAAGGTTCTTAAGGTAACAGACATGCAATATTCGTGTTCTGGAACTATTTCTACATGATTTTTGAACTCTTAACCCCCCCCCCCCAAGAAAAAACAAAAGGGGGGGGGGTGTTGTCGGAGCTTTCACTACTGCAACTTGAAGCGTGGTGTTGTTTCTCTTTGCAGCCGAATGCCCTTGTGCTTTTTCGTGATTATGCCACTGGTGATCTTGCTCAGGTATGATAGACTTCTGAAAACTTCTTGTCTTGGACTTGAGCCTTCACTTTTTCTTATTCCTGTTCTCTTGGTGAAGTTTTAAAATTTTTTTAGGTATGTATGCTTCCACCATTGTATTATTATAGTTGTCATATCCACGATATCTATCTTTATCGATTAGACACTAGGGATAACGACTAGACTGCTTCTCGGATAGATTGCTTACTTGGAATTGAGGCCCAAGGCTGTATGACTTGTTTTTCACAGAGAAGTTATTTCAGTTTGGTTCCTAGTGGACAAAATCAAATTCCTAAAAGTATAATGGCTTGACTTTCTGCATCAGAAGATAGTGTTCTCTTTTTAAATCTCATGATTATTTCAAAGCCTGGGAAAGATGTTGAATGATACCCCACAATGTCAGATTACTCTTTTGGGGTAGAGTGCCCCATTTTTGAACAGTTGCTTAGCTTTCTGTTCAAAATAGCTGAGTGGAGGGCATACTTTCAAAATAAGTTGTGTCCTGGTGTGTGTAACAGATCTATCTTTCATTATGCCAGGAAAGGTTTACATGCAAAGATCAAAAAATCAGCGAGAATTTCTATGTTAGAGGTGATGGTACAGTAAGTTCTGCAAATATGAGTTGCGGATGCTGTGATTTGTCTCTGTTTTTATGTGTGAACTGTATAACAAGCTTTTCATACATTGCTTTTCAGAGAGCTTTTTACTTTTCTGAAGAATACTTGAGATGTATGTTTGAAGATTATGGATTTGTTACCAAAGAGTTGGGCTTATGTTGCAAACAAGTGGAGAATCGATCTCGTGAGTTGGTGATGAACCGGTATATGTCAGCTTGTTTTTGTCATTGTGCCATTAGAAATACCTGTATCCATAATATTCAATCTTCTATTTGGATTCAAATCCAAGCAAGTCCCTGGAGTCCCACCCCACCTACACAATTGTTTTCCTTTTTCTGGCCCCGGGCCGGGGGGTGGGGGGCGGCAGTTGTTAGATATAGGCACCCTTCCCTTTGATTGCAGAGGAGTTGTGTTTGTCAGACTCTAGCTTTTAGAAGCAAGGACTGTTGTTCTGAGGACAGTTTTGTTTGAATTATCATTGTGTAGTATACCTGCGTATTCCTAATTATTAATTGTTCATTTGCCTGGCATCTTATCTTAATTTACAGCGAAGCTGCCAATCATCAGCTAGGAGCCACAATTTACCCATGCTTGGGATTCCTGCATTGTTTCTATTCATCAGTCAAAAGAAACTAAACATGTTTCATGCCATCAATATTTAGTAGCAGCTTTTCTTTTTTGGGGCGGGGGGGGGGTCAGAAACTGTCCAAGGCCCGATGGAGGCAATGCCTGATTGAACTAATTATCCTCATAGGGGAAATTGGTCTGTCAGCATTGAACTTGGGTCTTATGAATGGGAAAAGCACCAATGACCTTCTTGGCTTCTGCTATATGACCTCTTTGAATTATTACCCTATAATTTTCTTCTATTGCATCCCCAGTGATGTACTGATGTATTACCATGCATGTGCGTATATGTAAGTTAGACTATTCACATACATAATAGAGAGACTTTGTATGACCGTTTTCCCATCATGAGAACTTATTAAATTGCTGAAACCCCCACTTAGTTTGAAAAAGCGCGAAGCAGACTGAGGCGCAAAGGGTCATACAAAGTCTCTCGCCTATGAGTGCAAAATTTAAGATAAGCTGCAAAAATAATTATAATCATCCCACAGCT
>JACYFF010019584.1:5755735-5781168 GCA_017589665.1 Selenicereus undatus
AAGGGAGCTCTTTGCCTACAACTAATTTTCCTAAAACAAACTAGAATTAAGATTTGATGTTGCGATATGAAGGTTAACATCCTTAGACCAGCCTTAATGATTATTGTGTCAAAGATACTTTAGTTAAGGTATTTAGGTTACTGAATATAAATTACTAAATCTTTACAGTATATATGATGTCAAGCAATTTTGTCACTATAAAACAGAAATAAATAATAGTTGTTGCATGGTGAAACACATGAGTAGTCCACCAAAATACTTTTGTAATCTTTGATTCCACAATAATTAAAGTTAACTATCAATTCATAGGATGAGGCTCGTAATTTCAATAATACAAACTTTCTTCTTTTTTATTTGATATATGATTTTTAAAAAATAAATATATGCATATCATATCATTCGGATTAAGGGCAGTGAAAATTAAGCAGAAAAAAATAAGATTGAAAAAATTAATGTTCAAAATATAAAGAGTGCTAAGTGCAAAAAAACCGCCAGGTACCATTTAGATCAATCTGCATCCATAATAAAAATGTATTTTGTACCATAGTATTACAACCTACTGTTCAAAAACCAACTCAACCAAAAATTTAAGTTAAGATTCGAACTCGAGATCTCTCCGTTAGAAAAGCTCTGATACAATGTTCAAACACCAATCCAACCAAAAATTGAAACTAATTGTTGATGACTCAGAAATAGATTTATCCTCTAGATCTACTATAACTTCTTTTATACAAAAAATTAGAAGAATTGCTGGGAAAAAAAAATAGTTATTACTAAATTATAGGGCAAATACTTAACCAAGTCGAAGGTGGCCGTTAGAGCCTCGGCCATTGGAACAAAGTGGACAAATAAGACAAAGAAAAGGAAGGTCTTAATCTTAATAATTTAATTAATGTTAAATTAACAAAAAGGAGTTTCTTCAACTTCAACATGACAAGCTCACGCCAAAAGGTCTAATGCATGCGACGCTAAAGAAGCATAAAGTATATATGCTTTCGATTATATGTGGCTAATCATTATTTTACAGCACTAATCAGATTACACTAATGAGTCGCACAAGGTGTGAATCACTTACAAATGTTCACACCAATATATATAATTATATATTACATAAAGCGTAGTTTTCAGAAAATAATAGTAGTAGATACAAATATTTTATTGTTAAATATTTTATTGTTAAATATCTCACAACTTTATAAGTACTGATTAATTCTTATGTACGTTTATTATTTTCGGTGTCAGTTTGTGCATGGATTCAAATCGTTCAGTATAGGATCATTTTTATTAGGTTTACACAGAAGGAGAAGGGGGTGACAAAATCTTTACTCAAAGGGTTATACATAGGAGCTTGTTGAAGCCTTTCATGGCTACTTTAAACAGATTAAAACTTTAAATAATCATGCAGCAACAACAACAATAATAATAACACTTCTCAGTGTGGGTTCCACTTTTACAGGTTTTGAAGAGATCCAGATGTAGGGAATTTTATTTTTATAGATATCTGTTCTCGTAGAGAGACTGATTCTAAGAGATTTGCAAATAAATTAAACTTTAAATGATCATGGTTGGCTGTAAAATTAAAGATATGATGATTGAATAGTTTACTAAGGAGGACCCATAAACATTATATAATCGTGATTAACATCTGAATCTTCCAGAAGAAGCCTTGCCCTAATGATGCCAATTAGTGGGCATAAAGAAAAGTAATGACATAGAACCTTCCCTTTATGGCAGTGTGACATTATTTTATTGTGGGATAAACTTTCCCTTTTGAGAGAGAGAGGGTTGGAGAGAGAAAGAGAAAGCATAGACACATACATCATTGTGCATAGTGATTCCCAACAGCTTTGATTTGGCCTTTCAAATTATCTTTAAGGTATTCCAAAGTCGTATGGCCAAGGCCAAGTATGATGGGCACATCCAATAGCACATAGGAATATGATCAGAAAATTAATTAATTAATTAATTAAAATGAATGGTCCAAGTGATTTGATAGTTACTTTATTTAAATAAAATATTAATCCGAATATTGACTATGTAGAAAAATTGCATTAGAAAATTTATACCTTTTATAGATTGTGTGAATACCTTTTACTTCAGTTAACAAAAACACAATATTGAATTCCGGTAAATAAAAATTTGATTTAATGGTTTCATAGTTATTGTTCTTAAATTCGACTCTTAAGAAAAGAAACCCGACGTTAAAAAATTATATTTTTTATAAATTAGAATAGTTAACTCTATTTCAATTATACCTAACAAAACTGACGTAAAATCTGAACCGAATGATATGAATTTATACCTCACCTAACACCTGAAAAATAGTTAACTCAAATTGAACTTGAAACTGGAATTGACCTGAGTCAAACCGGCTGTCCAAACTTTGTTTCTGCTAAACTTATTTTTCTCTGTCAAACAAACTTATTGGACTAGGACTCGAGTTACTCAAAGCTAACCCGAATAGAAAAGAATCCAACTCAAAATCGAAATCTAACCAAATATAATTGATCTAAATATGACTTAATTCGAAGTTAATCCGATTAAAAATCAAATCAAATGATCTATTTGCTAGGTAGGTGTAACTTCACAATTAAATAATAAATAATGCTATAAAATAATAGGAGTATATGATTCTGATTTTTATTTTTCCCTAGTGTTGCTTTGATTTTATCTTCTGCACTTTCGGCCACCAAAATGGGAATCATGCAATATGCAAGCATGTTGGAATCCAAATGGGAGGCTGGGGTTGGCCTCCCCTGGTGATTCACAACCAACCATGGAGATGTGATGTGTGTTGGAGGGAAACATGATACATGCATCTTGGATTTGGACCATCACCAATAATTGAATTTTAAAATATCTAAGAATAAACTTTAAATGCATGCATTTTTTTACCCATATAAATATTTTAATAATAAATTAATTCTTTTTTGTATTGTTAAGTAATTAAATTAATTTCCTGATAAAGCTAGCAGTATCATTCTTATTTTCATACACAAATTTAGACTTTTAGTTTAGTTAATTTATTGACAAATTTTTTTTATTTCACATATAAATATAAAGAAAAGCACCTCTTATTAGAAGACAAGAAGAGGGAAAAAAGATTGACTCCAACGCTGACCTTAGCTTTTGAGTTTCTGAACTGCTGGCTCAAGGCCTCTGGGTAGGCCACACCAATTATAAAGTAGTGGTTCCTATTAATAACACATAAAATGGGCAACGAGACTCAAAATTTATCCCTCTTCTCTTTTGGTAAGTTAGGGCATGCTATTTTGGAGTAACCATGAATTTATTTTTAAATTAATATAATTGCTATATCTATGCATAAATATTGAAATAAAATCTTCCAAAATTAGCATATATGTGTCAAATTTTTAGAAGTTTGGACTTTTCTTAACCTAACTCCAATGAAGTCACATATGTCATTATTTTCAATTACAATAGTAAATAATAAAAGATATTTATTATTAGAACTATGGAATATTAGAGCTATTAGATTACATTACGATGATAGTTACAAATACTATTTATTATAAATACATAATTATTAAGAAATAATAACATATTTCTGCTTTTACTACTATTATACTACTGTTACACTACTACTATTATACTAGCACTACTACTATTACTACTACTACTACTGCTGCTGCCATCGTTATTGTTGTTGTTATTATACTCATGCGATCGTACCACAAATAATTTATCATTTATGAATCACGTAAACTTATTGTAGCCAGTTAGCTTTGAAAAAGGAAGTGGAAAATCCAAAACTAGTTTAAGATATCATAAATTGAATTTTCTTTTTTTTTTCATTCACAAATAATTTCGGGTGTGAGATTTTCTGCTTAATTTTTTTTTAAAAAAATTGTACTTTTTGACAGAGGATTAAATAATTCTTTTCATAAATTACATGAATTATGAATGTGATTTACTATATTTTTACATATATTTATTACAATTAGAAAACTCAAAATTTTTTCATGCATCAAATGGATATAGAAAATTAAAACAACACAAAACCTTCTAATCTTTTGACAAATGTTACTCATACTTTGAAAACTGTTAATTTATGAAACTAAAAAAAATCTTTTTTTGGGGGGTGCAGTTGAGGGGTTAAGTCCAATAAAGAAATATTATTAATGCACGTTTCTAGGTCAAGCAGTCCCTACAAGATCTACCTGTAATACGTCCAATATCTCCTTAGGTGGAGAGTCAAAGTACATTACCCCTATTTCACTATCTATTTCTAGATTTGCTAGCTTATCCGCAACCTGATTTGCCTCCCTATAGTAGTGGGATGCCTTGACCTCCCAGTCATCCCTTGCAAGCAGTTGTTTGCACTGTGTAATGAGCTGCTAGTGAATAGGATTCCATGATCCGTTTCCTCGTAGCATTCCCACCACAATCATTGAATCCGCCTGAAACCAAATCTTCTTCAGCCCCAAGTCTCTAGCCATTTTCAAGCCACGAAGCATTGCTCTGAGCTCCGCCTTGATAGAAGTACACTTTCGAAAGTTTTCAGTGAAGCCTTTAATCCATTCTCCTCGATGCCCCCAAAGTACACCACCCCCTGAAGCAATTCCCAGATTGCCATTTGATGTCCCATCAGTGTTCAAAAGAGTCCATCTTTCAGGGGGGCTTCCCATCTTATGAAAGTCTCATTCCTTTCAGTTCTGGTTGCGAGTGCAAACGCGTTATCCGACCCTAACGCATGGAGTATGTCTCCAAATCAACCCAGTAGAGATCTACTCTTTGCCTCCGGAGTCTCCCCCTTCCTATTGAAACAGAATGCATTGCGCCACTTCCAAAGTTACCAAATAGTGATGAGGAATTTTGTTGCCCATTCCAGATCGTCATGTTTCCCTTTAACATTAGCTTCAATTTAGGTATTACAGTATGTGTCAGGGGCTAGCTATTTCAAACTGTGGCCCTCAAGATACCGCCACATCGTTCGGGCCTACGACAACGTGTAGCGCTGACTCACGCAAGGTGCCACATGCCCCACAACTTGGGTCACGCATTAGCCCACGTCGTGCTCAATTCTCGTTTGTCAATATTTTGTCATGGAGCACTAACCATTTGAAGACTCGAACTCTTTGAGGGGCTTTAGTTTTCCAAGACCCAACTCCAACTCTTTTCCTACAAAGTCGTAGGTTCGTCTTGAATGATGCTGATGGCAGACTGAAGTTTAAATTTTCCGTCTTTGTCTCCAATCCAATAGTAATTATCTCCAACGCCCTCTTCTAAGAGTTTAAAAGATGCAACTCATGCCAAAATTGGATGCTGAAGGAAGCCGGAAAAATCATCCCACTTCCATCCTCCTTGAGTGTCCCAATACTCATACAAATGTTTAGCCAATTCAGTTAGAGGTACATACTGTGTAGCGACTAGCGAAGATGAGGAGTCGAGATGGTTCCGTCCATCGATCGAGCCAGAACTGGGTCGCACATCCATCCCTAAGCGCCATATTTACGTTTTCCTCCACGTGCCGCCACTGCTCCACGATGCCCCTCCAAGTGTTAACAAAAATCAACAAAAAAATTTCACACATCATATGAAATATTAGATGATTTATTATTTTGTATATACATTTACTACAAGCAAAAGCTCAAAACTATCTCCTGCGTCGCGCGTACGGGAAAACACATACTAGTTCAAATATTACAACAGTAGAAAAAGTTTGGAGAGGTTGAAAAGAATAAAAATACAAAAATATAAGCCCGATTTAATTAGTTCAATCAAATCTAAGATGAAAAAAAATTGAATAGTAAGAAAACAAGTTGAAGATGAAAGGCCCTTAATTTAATGTCTAAACCAAGAATAGATAGCCGATTATTATATTATGTAAGTTGTTAGGGAGGAAAATCACTTGAATTAAAGTTTGCGTCAAGGTGTTGCTCCTGAATTGGTAGTGTGTAATATATTTCTGTACATTCCCTTTTGTTAAGTATCTGTACACTTAAAATAATAAAATGTCAACATATGTTTCTTTCATACCTTCAACAATGTATACATTTTTTTTTGAAAAGGTAAGTACAAGGAATTTAGATAGCCCTTCTCGTAAGAGTTCTGTCTAAATTGTCATCTACAAGAATACAAAGAAAATCCCTACACGAAGGGGAGAAAAAATAAAAAATGGATGATGAAAGAATAATATACCCATACTTTGCTATTCAATTAGCTACCATGTTACCTTCTCGATAGGTACATTGGAATAAACAATGCACATTAGAAGAGAGTATATTGTAGACGTGTTGTAACAAATTTTGAATCTACCAAGGAATATGAATATGACTTCAAATCACTTGAATAACGACTCTACTATTGCCTTCAACAATAAGATGATGATAGTCTGCTGCTAAAGTTGCTTAGATCCCGTCACGTATGGTTGTCGCTTCTGCGACCAAGATTGGGGCACCCTCCAAGAATCGTGTTCCCGCCTGAATAAAATGTCCTGCCCAATCTCTAAGAACAAACCCTGCTGCTGCACCGGAAGAAGAATGGATACCATCAAAACTGAGTTTACCTGACCCCCCTAGTGGAGATCTCCACCCAATGAGTTGGGTGGGCTTGTGAAATGGTGGAGTAGATGGAGGATGTAAGGAAGGAAGATGGGAATCAGAAGTACGTAATCTCCATTCAGCCCAATTGCGTTTTGCCTTGACTAGGGAACCCATAGGTTTTGGTACATCATGGTTAAAACTCATAGCATTACGAATCTTATAGATACTCCATAGGAGAATCACTACCCAAGTAAGAGAAATACTTTGTGTAGTATACAAATCATGTAGTCCTTCCCGAATAGAAATAGGTAAATGTGGGAAGGGGAATGACGGAAGCCAGTTATGACTAACTGCAAGATCCCAAGTTTTCTTCACCATAGGACATCCAACAAATAGATGATCTACATCCTCAATTGCTGTAAGGCAAGCTGGGCAAAATTGATAAACTTGTATACCTTTGCGAAAGAGATTAGCCCTCGAAGGGAGTGCATTATGACAAAGCTGCCATAGGAAGATCTTAATTTTGGGCATAACATCAAGTTTCCATAAACTTTCATGAATCTTGATCATGTATGATGTTGTCATGAGCTCTCCAGGTAGTAGATTTGGTAGTGAAGTCTCCACTACCTGCGAAACCCCAATAGAAGGAATCCTCCATATTCGTAGGCGGGATAGGCACTACTAAAACATGAATAAACCAGGTTTTGTGGTAAAACCTGAGATAATTTATCTGTGTCCCACAAGTTTGCAGATGTGATAAATTCACTAACCTCGACTTGAGAAATATCATGAGCCGATGGACCAGGAGCAAGAAGCTCGACCAAAGGTGACTCATGGCACTAGTTATCTAACCAAAAAGAAATGGTGTGGCCATTGCCTAATTTCTATCGTATACCTCGTTTAACAAACTCTCTAGTACAAAGCATACATTTCCAAGCCCATGAATCAACCTATTTTTTCTTATACTGGAAAAAGCAATTAGGAGGACCATATTTAGCACACATCTGTCGAGCCCAATAATTATTCGATTGGGTGAGGAACTTTCATGCGAGTTTTGTCATAAAAGCAGTGTTAAGGACAACCCCTGCTTTACCGACCTAATCCGCCATATTTTTTCAGGCGACACATCATGTCCTAGGCAACCATAGGAAGCTCTTTCTCGGTATTAGATTTTTTCCAAAAAAAAATCACGATTGATACAATCCAAATTTTGTGAGATAGTAGTAGGGATTTAAAAGCACTACATAGTGTGACTTGGCAAAGATTCTAAATTTGACTGAATGAGAACTACTCGGCCAACTTTAGATATAGAATTAGCTTTCCAATTAATAAGTCTAAAGGTCGCTCTATCAAGAAAATTCCTGAATAATTCTTGAGATTGGCATCCCTGGAAAACGGAGCATCCTAGATACTTACCCAATGATGAACTTGTGGGAATGTTTAAGACTCTCTTAACATATTGCTTGTCAAGGGAAGGAGTGTTCTTGGAGAAAACAATAAGTGACTTATGCAAATTAATCAACTGACATGATTGTTGGCAGAGTGTGTCAAGTATAGCTTTCAAGTTGAAAGCAGCTTGAGAAGTAGCTTTGCAAAATAATAGACTAGCATAAGCAAATAGTAAACATGGGATTCGCGCTGCCCCAGGTGCTAGCTTAATTCCTATTCCTGATTTGGGATTCAACGATTGATGAGATAATCGTTGTGCCAGCACATCCATACAAAAGAGAAAAAGATATGGTGACAAATGATCACCTTGACGAGCCCATGAGTGGGTTTGAAAAATCCACATGGTTCATTATTTACAAGAACAGAATAAGAAATTGCAGAAATGCATTCCTTTACCCAATTGATCCAAACAAGATGATAACCTAGCTGGGTCAAACATTTTAGGAGGAAGTCCCATTCGATCCTATCATAGGCCTTTTTCATATCCAATTTAATCACAACGTAACCTTTTTTGCCTTTGAAATGATAACATTTGTTCATCACTTGATGGACAAGTAAAATATTGTCATGAATTGCTCGATGCGGTACAAGAGCACTTTGAGTAGGATGGATGATACGTTCCAGAATCGAGCGCAATTGGTTAACCAAAATCTTGGCCAGAATTTTATAGAAGGTGTTAAAGAAACTGATAGGTCGAAACTAAGCAGTGGTTTCTGGGTTATCCACTTTTGGAGTAAGAGCTAGAAGAGTGTGATTGAATTCTTTGAGAAGTTTTCCTTACCCAAAGAAGTCTTTGATAGTAGCACAAAGCTGATCCTTGAGAATGGACCAGTGTTGCTAATAGAATGAAGCTCCAAACCCATTTGATCCTGGAGCCTGAAATGGATCCATCTAGAAAATTGCAGTCTAGATTTCGTCCTCAGTCACAGGACGAATAAGTTCAAGATTATCCTCCATGGTAATCAAAGGTGAGATAGAGAGGTCAGGAAGTGGCAAAGAGAAACATCGTTCCATTTTAAATCGGTGAGAGAAATCTAGAATGAACTTGTCTTTGATGGATTCAATCTAGAATGAACTTGTTTTTGATGGATTCAACAATGTATACACATCTATAATTCATGCTGCTTAAAAATCAATTCATTCGATAAATTAATTAACAATGAAAGTTTAAATATACATATATCTTTAATATTACATATTAATTCGAATGATCTGATGATGGTTCTCTTTATACGACATACCAAGTATAAGTCAAGAATAAGATAGCTCCATTTTTTATGATTTAGCGATATATTGACTTTGATTAATGGAATCAAAATTCAACAAAAATCAATAATATGTATGTGCTTCAATGTATAATAGCATTATTTTCTATTCATAAAATTCAAATTTGACTTTTATCAGCCTTCATACTTTCCTAAACATCAAATTATTTTAGGGTATGATCATTATAGCATTTAGATCTAGTGTTTAACGATTATTGATGATTAGCAATGATTGCAAACGGTTAAATATGTTACTTTCCTAAACAGTCAAATATTGTCCTTTGAATATTGTAATATTCCATTGTCCAAGATGGACTTGTTCTCCTCGATGTGTTCTACCATCAACATTCAACATTGTCCAGCATCATTCAATGTTTACTAAAAGTATTTAATTATATTTTGAAAAATTAATATTCAATATTATTCAACACCAGTCAACACTACTTAAAACATTCGATATTCAACATTTTACTATAGATTGAAAAGAACAAGGTCCTTAACTAGCTCGCAAAGTTGTACAGATTGAGTTGTTGGAATCAACAAAAGGAAAACTAGTTTCAAAGATGCCTGTTCATATATTGTTCAGATCGACTCAGGGCCTGTTTTTTTCGTTGAAAAATTGCAGGTGTGGGATAGGTAAGAGTAGAAAATGGGCGAATGAGTGGGTGGGAGTGGGTAGGAGTGATATTTATTTTTAAGTGTGGGAAAAGGGGGGGGGGAGGAGTTGGAAGGAGTTGAATGAAGTAGAAGAGTTTATGTAAGTTATGTATTTTTTTTTTAATGTTATCTTTATTTGTAATAGTAATTATCGATGAAAAACATTTTTTAGACTAAAAAAAATATTTTTCTGTGTTGACTCAGGTACGAAATATTGTTTCGTGGCTATTGTTACCCAAAAAAAGTTGTAATTTTCGTTATTCGTAAAACAAATTATGGATATTTTTTTTTTCATATATTAACCCAATACGAACAACGAAAAAAAAGGCATATGTTTAGGCCTTGTTCTTTTCGTTGGTGCATCCAAATTTAACAACCCCAACCCACTTCAACTCACACCAACCCACTTCACGAACATCAATAAAAAAAATACCAATTTCAACCCACTTCAAGCAACTTTAACCTACTTCAAGCAATTTCAACCCATTTCCCACTATTTTAACCAACTTCTACCCATCATACAAAAAAAAAAAAAATTCAACCCACTTCAACCAGCTTCAACCTACTTCAATCCACTTCAACCTACTTCAACCTACTTCAACCCACTTCAACAAAAAAAATACTCACTTCAACTCCTTTCAACCCACTTCAACAAAAAAATACCCACTTCAACCCAGTTTAGCTCACTTCAACCAACATCACCCCGTTTCTCACTATTTTGACCAACTTCTATCCATAATACAAAAAAAAAATAAAAAATCTACCAACTTCAACCAATTTCAACTCATTTCAACTCACTTCAACAAAAGACACCCAGTTCAACCTATTTCAACTCCTTTCAACCCATTTCAATGAAAAAAAACCTACTTCAACCCACTTCAATCAACTTCAATCCAATTCAACCCACTGCAACCAACTTCAATCCATTTCTCACTATTTTAGCCAACTTCTACCCATCATACAAAAAAAATTCAATTAACGTCAACCAACTTCAACTTATTTCAACCTACTTCAACCCACTTTAATTAAAAAATACCAACTTCAACATACTTCAACTCACTTCAACAAAAAAAATACCCACTTTAATAAAAAAAAATATCTACTTTAATCTACTTTAACCTATTTCTACTAGTCCCAACCAACTTTACCCATTTACCAGTCCACATTTTCCAATGAAAAGAATAGGCCCTCAGCACACGAAAAACAATCATCTGCAATTTGTGTGAACTTCCAATATTTTGTTACTAACGCACACGGAAAAAATATCCGTTCAGAATACACATATAATACATCTGCACTTACTGTCATGAATTACAAACAATGCCAAAAAAATTTACACATTCATTTATTATGCCGAAAAAAAATCTGCAAATTTGGCCCCAAATTACGATGAACGAAAAATAAATTTGTTACACATACAGAAACAATCATCCACGCTTTGATGACCTATCAAATATTTCGTAACCAACGCAAAAAAAATAAATAAATTTAAGCATCTCTTCCATATAAAGCATCAAACCCAAAATCTCTATCAATCATAAAAAAACTAACATTTGCTTAACAAAGCAAAAAAAATTAGTTCTTCAATATATATAACAAAAATTCCGTCATCTACAATTTCCAACACGACTAACAAATATGGCCATAACATTTGAAAAATAAATAAAAATTTTCATAATTATTATCAGATTATTCATACACACAATTACGTAAATTATAAAAGTTTTCAAAATAAGAAAAATAATAGTTATATGTACAAGTGGGAAGGAGTTGTATTTTTTTTAAAGTGTGGGAAGATGTAGGAAAGGGGGGAAGGAGTGGGTTGGGTCCATTAAGGGTCTGCTCTATTTTGCGTTTTAGATAAATAAATAGATGTAAGGAGTTGTAAGAAGATATAAGGAGCTGTAAGGAGATGTAAGGAGTTGTAAAAAGATGTAAAGAGATGTGAAAAGATGTAAGAAGTTGTAAGGAGCTATAAAGATAGATGTAAGGAGTTGTTGAATGTTATAGAATATATATATGAGATTTAAGAAGATTTAAGAAGATATAAGAAAATGTAAAAAAATGTAAGAATTATGTTAAGGATGTAAAGAGTTATAAGAAGATGTAAGAAGTTATAAAGAGATATAAATTTTTATCTAAATTCTTAAAAATATAAAATAAAACAAGACCTAAACTACGAAAAGAACATAGCCTAAGTTCTTCAAAAGAAAAACAAATTATGCCAACAAACACTAACAGAGGAGGGACCCAACAATTAGGAGAACCAAAATTTCCATTAATCTGGTAAGGCCTAAGAGCTAGGCTGCCACGTCTAATACAAGTGCACAAGCACTTTTTGTTGATTTCAAGGAGGAATATTTTGTTTTTCACACTGCATTTGATAGTTTCCCCTTTGCTGAATAATTTAATGGTTGGTCAACATGTTAGGTACACATATAGATGTGAAGAACGTGTAACTAATATGATTAAGGCTTGTTCATTTCAACAATTTAAAGAGCATGTTCGGCGAAATTGATTATTTTAATAGTGCCTAGCTAATTGCTAGTCACCTATTTTGGAAACTATTAATCGTTAGTTATTTAACAATCAGTAATTAGCAAATAAAATAGCTATCTAATATATATAAGCGTTCACTAAAAATAGTTGAATGCAAAACGGCGATTATAGTATTTTCCAACACCTAGGAATAATCGCTAATTGTTACTACAGTTCATCAACGGTTAGTCGTGGTTATAAATAACGTCTAGAGATAGCAAACATTCGTTAGCTAGTTTTCACCAATAATTAATACGTTTACCAACACTTAGCAGCTAGCAAGCTTCGAGAGTGATCGGTAGTTGCCAAATGCTTTCTAAATGTTAAAACGAGCAAGCCCTAAATATGGATTAATTTAAACAACTTGATTCAATCAGTTCAATCTGGTCAAGTCCGAGTCTCAACTCCTCAACCCAACCCTATTCCTATTTGCTTGGTTGTTTGCCATTCAGCCCTATTGCTAGGTATCTATAAGATGTATTGGTATATCATATATGCGATTTACATACGATGCAACTTGTGACACTTGCAAAAGAACGCAACTTGCAAGATTAGGGTTAACAAGCTAGAGCGACCTCAGAGAACAGCAGACCGAATTTCACATGAAATCAAAGGCACAGCGTATCAAATTTGTCTTTACTTTTACGAAGTGACAGTCTTATAAAAAAGAAGACCTAATCAGTGAACAGAAAACACAAAAGATTCCCCTAAGATTTACTCAGCCCCCCTCAACCAATCAAATGCTAATCAACATTCATATCAAGAAATATGCCTCAGAGAAAAAGGGAGATCCATCACAAACAGTCAAAAGAAGCTGCAAGATTGAGCATATTACAACTTAGCGTAATCTCTTTGATACACAACCTTTGTTTTTTGTTCGGTTTTTGATTTAGATAAAACATTTACTATCCAAACCACGTTAGTAGCTAAGATCATATTTGATAAACAGTTATTAGCTATTCATTATTTAAATTAACTTTTTATAGAAAAATTATTTGATGAAATTAGTTATTTCTAACAGATTTGTGAGACAAAAAGTTAATTATCCAAAAAACTCTTTCAAAAAACTCATCAAATTAGCTTTTTAAATTATCTTTTTAGATCCGAAAAGCTATTCTACCAAACACCTAAATTAATTTTTTAGGTTGCAGATAGTGGTTTAGATAACGGATAATTGTTTATGTAGCGAATAACGTTTATGATTTAACTATTAGTGGATAACCATTTAGACGAGCAGTTGAAACAAATGTGTTCGGTAAATTTAGCTATTAGGTAAGCTAATTAATGTAAATTGAAATAAAAGCATATAGATCATTTCCAAAGATAAAATTTCAACAGATATTTTTTTGCCAAACAATATGTAATGCTATTTTTGAATGTCAAAAGTTAATTATGTTATTAACTTTTCAAAAACGCTATATAAAATGCTAAACGCTACTTAAAATACTAGTCAATATACTAGGTTATCAGGTATTAAAATTAACTTATTAGTATATTGATTTGGTCAAAATACTAAAAGCTACTCAAAACATTGTTGCAAACACGACCTTTGACATCGTAAGCGTCAAGGTTTCCCATTTCGTGAAAGAGTCAATCCCCTTCTCAAAAAAGACACGAATTTTATTCTTTTTCATTGATCACCCCTTTCTCCTTTTTCCCTAGAAGGACTAACTAAAGTATAGGAGGAGAGTTCCTTGGATCCGAAATCTGAGGTGTGCCTTTTGCCAGGAACGATGGACAAGGAAAGGAACGACGGCCTAGGACGCAAGCCATCTCATAAATCCGTTCTTTGTCACCTCATCACTTCTGAAAACTCTATTTGGAAACAGTTTTCTTTTGTAATGAGTGCAGAAAATCAAGTCAAATCATGAATACACTTTGATTCTGAACAGGGCTCGTCCTATGTATTGGCCTCATCCATCTCAAAGCAAAATGTCATTGGTAAACAACAAACTAACATCTAAACGTGAAAGCGGGGACTTCTCAGGAAACATTCGCAACCACCACCACCACTACCACCTAGACCTGATCAATGGGTTAGGGACCCGCCCGATCCGACCCAACAAATCCGGAAAAATGAGGGTCAGGTTTGCTTTTTTTGTCTTCGCCCCGCCCCACCCTCAAATTGAGAGTACCTGACTATGATGAGGGTCGGGATTAGGTAAAGGTTTTGACCCGCTGACCCTCATTTAAAAAAAATAAAAATAAATAAAAATAAGATACTTTCGTTTTCATTTGTTCAAAACTTTTTCGCTTTCACTTTCCCATCTCCCCTTAGCAGCTTCCCTCAATTCATCTCATCAAATCTCACTGGTTTGTAACCTTCCAACACACCCTATCTGATGTTTGGAGTAGACTGAGTAGTCATTTTAGTGAACTAATCGGTCTATTGATTTAATGACTAACTTATGCATTATAGTGTTTATAGTTGCGATACATTTCATTGGCACATTATGTTATCGTTTAACTTTTTATTTTGCAATATATTTAATGTTGGCCTTTATAATAAAAAGAGAACTTAGTTAAAAATCTCATTTTCTATATCGGAAAGCTTGAAGGTCAGGTCTGACCCAATGATTCGAGGGTACCCGCAGGGTCAAGGTTAGGGGTATGTTGACCAGCATGAGGGTCGGGTAGGATCAGGGTTGAGAAAATCCTATCTGCCAACCCTCAACTCAATAAAGGGCAGTCCGGTGTACAAGTATCTTGCGTTCACGCACAGGGTCCGGAGAAAGGCCGCACCCTAAGGTGTGAATTGTAGGCAGCCTAACCTGACTTTGTAAGTGACTGATTCCACGGTTCGAACCCGCGACCTTTTGGTCACACGGAGACAACCTTACCATTACTCCAAGACTCCCTTTCTATTTGATCAGATCTACTTCCACCAAATATGAATCAGGATTGCGCACAGTCTGGGGGAAATCTAAACTTCTTTGCACATACCAAATACGATTCACAATTGAACAAGGTCCGCGGAAGATCTACGAGTGCATATATACGGAATTGAGATTGTGTGAGGCGCATTTAGAACCTTTCAACTGGGGGCTGGGCGGCAATAGAAGAGGTACCCAGCGAATATAGGGCCAAGATCAGCGGACAAAAATGGAATCAGAGATGCTGAAATGACATATATTTAGGGCCATTTTTTCATAGGTAAATTAGAATGTGTAAAAAGATAAAGTAAATTCAGGTAAGATGAAATTGATTAAGGTAGGTTAAAATAGACTGAAGTGAATTGAATTTTTTTTATATGATAAATTAAACATGGTTAAAGTAGTGAAAATGGATTGAAGTTGGTTAAATTTGGTTAAAGTGAATTGAAGTAGATTGAAGTAAGTTAAAGTTGATTAAAGTTAGTATTTTAGAATTGACCCACGAAAATAATAGAGCCTTAATATAAGGCCCAGATCAGCAAGGTTTCCACGGTCAAAACTGCATGTTCACAGTCATGCAGAGTCCAATGCCTAATGAAATTGTCAATGAATATGGCAGCAAAGCTTGGGCTAGGGGTCATCCAAAAGGCAACTACAAGAAAGAAGTCAACATGAAAAGAAAAATCACTCCAAAATAAGTGGCCAAATTGTGCCAAAAGGCGACATTCTCCTTGACCGAAAATACAATACAATTTAAAGTATATCTATCGCTCCCTACAAAATTTCAACCTGCGGGTCATCCACAAATAGCAAGTCATGTTACCCGAATAGGAGAAAAGAAGACACTACACAGTACTAGGTAACTACCAGAGATAACTGTAAGTGCTATGTCATAAATAATGATCACCCAATAAGCAACGCTTCCCCAAATCTTCACTAACTGGACAGACAAATATCTTACCTCAAGACATGAGGCAGACAACACTTAACAGTCATTAGATAAGATCCGCAACATTAGCAGGGAGCTCCTCCACAACCACATTGTAGAATTTCTGGATATCGTAGAGCATCCTCTCATCATCACGGTTCACAAAATTGATTGCAACACCCTTCCTTCCAAAACGTCCACTACGTCCTATCCTGTGTAGGTAATTCTCTGGTTGAGTTGGCAAATCATAGTTGATCACCAGGGAAACTTGTTGCACATCAATACCACGGGCCAGAAGATCAGTGGTTATCAGCACACGGGAGGAACCAGAGCGGAATTCACGCATGATGATGTCCCTAGTATTCTGGTCCATATCTCCGTGTGTCGCTGACACAGTGTGGTCACGGGCCCTCATTTGGTCAGTCAACCAGTCGACCTTTCTTCGGGTGTTAACAAAGATGACACTCTGGGTAATTGCCAAGGTCTCATAAAGGTCACAAAGAGTGTCAAGCTTCCACTCTTCCTTGTCAACATTAACATAAAACTGTTTGATCCCCTCAAGAGTGAGTTCATCACGCTTCACAAGAATCCTCACAGGCTTGTCCATGAATTTCCTTGTTATCTCAAGCGCTTCTGGAGGCATGGTAGCAGAAAACACTCCAATTTGAATCCTAGGTGGTAGTTGCTGAAAAATATCATAGATCTGAAAAACAGAATTGGAAATTAATACCTAAGTGAGAAACTTTAGAAAAAGATCGTATGAGTAGAAACATTCGAAAGTAACAAACAGCCTCCACATGAGACCAGCAACCAGTGCGAGTTGCATTATATTTGCATTTCAAAAGAATCACATTTAGAAACTCAATTAGCAGAGAAAAATAAACTTTTCATATAATCCAAAAAGAGGATCAGGCTAAAATTACAACCACTCCACACAGCAGCATAGTCCTTACAATTTGAATCTATTTTCCCCAGAATATCATATGCAGTACACACATAACCTAATTAGAGAAAATGAATACCTGGTCCTTGAAACCTCGAGAGAGCATCTCATCAGCCTCATCCAAAACAAACATTTTGATGTGGTTAGCACGAAGAGATTGTCTACGCAACATGTCGTAGACACGTCCAGGAGTACCAACAACCACATGTACTCCAGCCGCAAGGATCCTTTGATCTTCACGGACAATGGTTCCACCAACACATGCATGAACCTTAACGCCTAGGTAGTCACCCAAGGCACGCATGACCTTCTCAATTTGTTGAGCAAGCTCCCTAGTAGGAGCCAGGACAAGAGCTTGGCATTCCAACAAGTCATAATCCAACTGCTGCAGGACTCCAGAGCAGAAAGTGGCTGTCTTTCCAGTACCCGATTGAGCTTGTTGGATTACATCAAGACCCTTGATGAAGGGTACAATTCCTCTTTGTTGAATGGCAGAAGGTTTCTCAAAACCTATGATTAAACATCATAACCTAACTAAGATATGAAATAAACCCCAGAATACATCAGACGAAGCATAAGAATGGGATTACCATAAGCATAAATTCCTCTGAGAAGGTTCTCTTTCAAACCCATCTTATCAAAGCTATCATAAACTTCATCATATGAAGTGAAGAAATCCTTTCCTTCATCAGAAAGCCTTGATAGAATAATGGAAGTAAAAAAAAAAAAGGAAAATCAGAGTTCCAACATTATGATCGAGAGATAATAAAAACAATACTTGCAACTTCAGCCACTTATGACACATATAATTAAGTAAAAGGATAAATGCTTTCTTTCCTTTTCCTCAAACCGGGGTCGATCAGGATGAGAAGGCAACTTACAGTTCATTCATCTTGGTGTCATAGTGACGAGCATCAAACTGAGAACCTTCAGGAGCAACTCCAGCCATGACTGCAAGCTCAAAAGCACAACCCCAGTCCATAAATACACAGTGAATAAAGCAAACTTGTCGCAAATCTTACACAGAGTATCTCCCAGCAATAATCAAACAATAAGTTCCCAAAAGCGCCAATACAAGCAAAGCAACAACAATAGAGAAAGAAAAACAAAGAACTTCCATGTTCAGTATGCCTACTTAAGCATGACTAAAATCATTAAAAAAAAAATCAAAATTGACGTCCTAAGATACAACTATGCTCGCAAACCATATAAACATCAACATAGACATATCAAGCAAACAACTTACGAATAATTCATCCATCAACATAACAAAAAGGCAAACTTTAACAACCACTCCGGACAGAAAGAAGAAAATTCCCAAAAAACACGGAGGTTGCATGTGGTAGCAACTCAAACACAGGTATCACACATCCAATAGTTCAATAATCACTCATTATTCGGCACTCAGGTTCAATCAGACACTCAAAACAACAAAGAAACCACTAAAGATCATGTTTTTGGATTCACTAACGACAGAACAAATTAAAACTCCAAACTAAACTTAGAAACTCAACGCACAAATCGCCAGAAAAGCAAATTTCGACCAAAATCAAGCAGCAAAAAAACGCTTGCAATTGAACTGTACCACCATCGATGGATCTGAAAGCACAGATCCTATCAATTACTAGCGGAATCACTAAAGCTACCAGCAACTCACAAAAACAACAAATTTGCATCGATACACATACAGATCAAAACGAAACCAAGGAAAACGATCAAAAGATTGAAACTCACTTGATTTGAAGCAGAAATTCGAATTGAATGCTATCGGCGTTAGTGTGTAAATCGTGTGCTAGGGTTAGAGCCTTGAAGGAACTCTAACCGGATCTCAAGACAGAGAGACACAGAGAGTGTATGAGAGGTAGTGTTTCGACAACTGTTTGTCTGCAAAGGGGTACATCGGGTAATACGCCATCCCTATTTATATTATCGCCCAAAAATAAATGACTTATTTTCTTCTCTCTATTCAACGAGTCCACGTGTGCTTGGTAATGTTAAATAAAATACTTTTCCCAGTCATATTATTAGTCAATTTTAGAAAATATGTAAAAATAATTATTATTAGAAAAAATTAATATCAATAATCTGGAACATTTGATGTGAATAATCTGACCTGAAGAAATTATAGCGAATGGTCTAATATTTGACATTATTTTTTATAAATAATCTGATCTTAGAAATTTTATATCAGTACAACCGAGTCAAGTTTACCCGAACTCTTTGCTAATGCACATACAAAAAATAGAGTCGAAGGTCAGATTATTCGCTATAATTTTCTCAAGTCAAACTATTCGTGCTGATATCCCAATAGTTTAGATTATGAGCGTCAATTTCTCCTTATTAAATATATTTACATTAATAAAAAGGAGTTTTCAATTATAAAAAACTATATTAAATTCTTAGAAGAGTAAATTTTGACAGCAATATGGAATTAAAGAAAGTATCTACTAAAGCTTCTTAGTACAAATCCAATATTTTGATGATAGTAGCCGCATGTAATTTGCTTGTGATACAATAACATTTGGTGAAAAAGAGAGCACATCAAAGTTCTACTGGATGAATATTTTTTGGTACACCTCTTGAAAGCATGGACACATTGTGCAGAAGGATTAATAACTCATCAACCATATATTATGATGGCTTTAGGCATTTATTCACTTATCTTTGACATCATCTTAGAGGAAGCTAGATCTTGTAAGATATCTGGAGTTTTCCAAGCCCCTTTAGCGGACCAATCATGGATATGGGTCTGGAAAACAAAAGCTCCAGATAGATGCAGAGTATTCTTATGGCTGGCACTCCATGACCGACTCATTACAAATGCAGTTAGGGAGAAGTGAGGCCTTCCAAATGATCCGTTATGCCTTCTTTATGAAAGTGAATATGTGGATGCCGAACATGTATTGAGACGTTGTCCTGAGGCCCAGCAAATCTGGTCAGTTTTCTTCAACAACCGATGGGGGATACAGGGGCAAAATTTATGTTTTCGGGACTGGGTTAAGGAAAACATGGTGGGTCACCAACTTCATGAGGATTGGCCCACTAATTTCATACTCACGGCATGGTTTTTATGGAAATGGCGGAACATGAAATGTTTCGAGACCCATGGGAATATCCCACCTGATAAAGTAAGCTTTCTAATGGACCGATTTAAAGAGATTCAAAAGGCCATCAACAATGATGTGATCGACCCACAAACTATGCAGGCCCAACGATTGGAGACCCTTGTGGTTTGGGAAGCCCCGCCTCTAAGTTGGGGGAGTAATACGAGGACATCGAGGGGAGTGGATATGTGGGTTTTGTGGAAAATATGGGTATTTGCACCTCAACTAAGGCAGAATTGAAAGCGGTGCTCCGGGGCTTGCTGATTGCCAAGGAAAGATCACTGACAAAGGTTTTGGTTCGATTAGACTCTCTATGGGTTACTAATATGTTACGGAATGAAGTCCCGTGTAATACAGAGCATGCACCACTTATTGCCCAATGCAGACGTCTCACAAACATGCCGGATTGGGAAGTGAGCATTTCCCATTGTTACTGAGAAGCGAATCGAGTGGCCGACCGACTAGCCAATATGGCGGTCTCTTACTCCACTGATTGTACTACCTTTGATTCTCCGCCAAGTGAGGTTCGCAATCTGTTATTTGCAGATAATGCAGGGGTCTCATGGCTCAGGATACTTAGAGCTTAATGAAAATGTTTGGAGTTTTTCCCCTCTTCTGCACCAAAAAAAAAATATGGTTAACAGAAATACGTCATCTTATTTTAAGAAATCTTACTATATATATGGATAAAAGATATGCGATGATAGCAAACTAGAGTAAGATTTTCATCATATTATCGTTGTACGGGACTCGAGGTGAGCTAATTGATTTCCTTTATCAAAAATGATGGCTGAACAATGAGTTGATCATATCCTCTGTTCATGCCTATTAACCATGTGCTGGCTTTCAGCTAGGGCTGAGCAGAATCGGATACTCGGTCCATTTTTATAGAATTGAATTTAAAAATCTAGAACCAATCCTGGTCTTGTTTGGAACCGGATCCAAAAATATGGACTCGGTCCTGGTCCCGGTTGGAAACGAGTCCATAATTTTTGGAACCGGTTCCTAATTTTTTCTTTTTTCTTTTATTTCATTTCATTTAAATTTTTGGCTCGTGTTTGTAACTTTGTGAAAGAGTCAATACATCCAACAAGCTACCTAATCGATCGTTCATAATCAAATTTAATAGAATGATAACTAGACATTTACCATGCATTAAAGTCCAGTTGGTCAGTTAATAACTAACATTTCATTTCATCCAAGTATTAAAAAAAAAAAAAAAAAAAACCATTTTCCTATGGCACTATACATTAACAAAAAGATTTAGTAATATCAACGTATATGTGGAAATTATGACTACATCGGGAGAACAATACCTGATGTTAGTAGGTAATCGGATAACGCAAACATTAAAGGAAAAAGAATGATTGGACCGGATAACGGGTCCGGTTTCGGTTCCAAGTTTTCAGGACCCAGCTCCAGACCCAGTTGCAACCAGTTCCAGAATTTCGGAACCAGTCCCGAATTCAGTTCAGTCGGGTCCAGGTATGGATCTGGCATGGCCGAACCGGGCCCGGGTCTGAAACTGAGTACCTAGTTTTTTTTGCTCAACCCTACTTTCGGCTACGTTTGGTCATAGAGGTTGAAGTAGAGGTTAATGATTTGTAATGGTCAAAATGTTATGGACCACAGCTTGAAAGTGTTCGGTAAAGTAATGGTTAGAAGTTTATGTAGTGTCTTCCAAAAATTAATGAAGGTAGTTTTTAAAAATCTCTACCTCGTGGTTGCATTGCAGATTAAAAACTATTCTTTTTATTTACTGAAAGCCTTTATTTATTGTATTTTTTTTAGTTATTTTACATAAATCTACTACTTCAACAGATATATTTATCAAACGTATTTATTTTTAATCGTTAGTTGAACAGCTAATCATTAACCACTAGTAGGTCACAACTAATCGCTAATAAAATCGCTAACAGCTAATAGTTACTAAAACAACTAATTTTACACAATAAACCCTTCTTCTGTAACTCTTCTCAAAAATTCATATAAAGTGTCGTTAAATGCTGAAATATATAACCCTTTTATGTTTTGTTTTTACATATATAATCATAAAGCTACCTCACATAAGTATTTGTACATGCCTTTTTTTCCCTTTTTTTTTCAGGGAGATCCTGTTTGAATATAATACTTACACCTTAAGGTAAATTTGAATTGAACTTTTTACATTTAACGACTTGAAGCTTGATTTGAAAGGGAGTAAGCTTCAACAAATGTTAGAAACAGTGCAGGCTGTCACCATTATATGATAGTATTGGTTTTAGATAAGGTTGTAGTTGATTTGGTAAATTTCGTTTGATGTAAATTGTGTCATTTTATATCAACTTGAATTTTAGCTTGGTAACATGATTAGGATTACAATATTCAGAAAATATTTTTAAAAATAAAAAAGCATCAAGTTTTCTTTTCACTGGTTAGTGGTCCATTTACTTGCATCTAAGACTACATCAATTCAATTGTCGTCGGTCACATGAGAAAGCATATAAATTAGATAAGTTATATATAGTGAAAAGTAATTTTATGAATTACCACAAAGAAAATACTGCATAGCTTATAAAGGAACATGCTCCAATTATTGAGGTTGCTTTTGGTTCTTGTCAAGTTCTTAAACCTTAAGCAAATGGAGATGCTAATGAGAATTAGCCACATCACTAACGAGAGGCACTCATGAGATAGATGTTTTATGGTGACTATTAATAATTAATTGAGGTGACAAATAGTTCATCTAAGGGTGACAGATACTATAATCACACCTACATGAACTATTAGTCATCCTTAAATTTAAAAGTCATTCCAAAATGTATTATTGGTTGTCACAAAATCTTTAAAAAGTCACCCATAAATGAGTCGGTCTTACAATAAGCCTTATTTGAGATTGTGTCTCCAAAAAATTTGTATTTTTATTACAACTTCTGAACACGTTAACAAAATGTGCTACCTAACACTTATATTGAGCCAAATATAATATCGCAGTTCATTCAGAATATATAGTTAGACATTTAACTTGACTAGAAAATTTTATGGTGTCAAGAATTTCATATTATGTGTATATTTATATTACTTAGTTTAGCTCATTATTTTTAATTACTTATTATAGAAGAGTGTTGTTGGTTGTTAGTAATACTTTTTATTCATGTTTTGTGTCTAAGCAGACAGCCCCCGCCCAAAGAAAAAGGTAAAAATTAACCAAAAAATTGGTGGTTAGATAAATGTTATACCTAAACTTTTTCATGTAATAGTTAGGGAATTTCACCTCTTAAAAATTTATTTTTGAATAGCAGATTTGTATTGCAAAAAAGGGAAAAGAATAAACCTATATGAAAATTATTATAGTGTAGTTTTTTTTTTCTTAGTAAACCTTAGATTTTATTTCTTAACATTAATCTCTAAGTATATTGCATCCCCCAAAAAAAAAGAAAAAAAAAAAACTCTTAAGTCTATTTGACAATGCATTTGCCAGTACTAATGTCAAACAAATTCCTCTTCAAGAAAAAAAGTTCCTATACAAATCTTGCTTTTCCAAAAGTCAATTAGCAAATAAATACTAAAGGCATATTTGAATATCTCTTGAGCTTCAAACAAAAAAAAGAATATCTCTTTTATCGATCGGATAACTTTAAGGCTTGTTCTTTTCGTACGTTCTTTTAAATTTACCAACTTCAACCCACTTCAACCCACTTCAACCTACTTCAACCCACTTCAACCTTCAACAATTCACTTCAACCAACTTTAATCCACCTGAAAAAAAATACCAATCTCAACCCACTTCAATCCGCTTCAATCTACCTCAACCTATCTCAACCCACTTCAACCAACTTCAATCCACTTCAACCCACCTCAAAAAAAAAAAAAATACTAATTTCAATCCACCTCAATCTACTTCACCCTTTTACCACTCTAATTTATCCACGAAAAAAACAGACCCTAAATATGTAATGTCTGTATGATATGTGCACAAGTAATTTTTTTTTTTTGACCGTAAATATGGGCATAAGTAAATGAAGAGGTGGTATCTGTCCCTCCAGACACATCAAATAAAATTGGAACAATATAGAAAGAGCGATATCTAATTCACTTTATCTCCTTCTTTTCTTTTCTTTTTGTTTGAGTTACTTGACGAATCTTCGACGTATAATTTTGAATCCCCCGGGAAAAAAACATAAAACGAAAAAAACATAAAAATAAATAATAGATAAAACAAAAATAAAAATAAAAATAAAATTCATTAAGTAAAACAAAGCCGCCCAAACAAAACTTCCTGTGCAACTTACTTCCCCTGCAACAAATCAAGTGGAGCGGGCATATCTACAATCAACCCATCCAAACTTCCTTCCTCTGTTCTCCGATTTCTTGAACCCCAAAAGAGGAGAGAGAAAATTAAACGCCCCAAATCGGACTCAAATGGAGGAATCGGGGAAGAAAACTCATGGAATGCAGTCGGCTTTCTACTGGGATACGAACGAAGCCATGAATGGTCTGAGCACAAATTCGTACCATAACTCTCAATTTCAGTACGATTTCGACTACGATTCTGAAATTAGGGCAAAACCAGGGTCTGGGTCGTCCTCATCTTCGTCGAATTTTTGGTATTTCAGTGACCCAGAATTCAAGAGGAAGAAGAGGGTGGCGAGCTACAAAGCTATCGCCATTGAAGGTAAAGTGAAGGGGTCTTTTAGGAAGAGTTTCATTTGGCTCAAGGTTAGATTGCTTCGTCGATGGTTTTGAGTTTAATTTGATTTGATCCCATTTTAATTTCTCTCTCCTCTGTTTCTGGGGATTTTACGTCGGTCTTGGAATCAGCTTCAAATTTGTGCTGAATTGTGCATCTTATTCTTAGGCCTTTTCAAGCTTATATTTATGTATGGTATGCTTTTCCTTTTATTTGAACATCTATATGTAATATAACTAATGATATTTTGAATTGAAAGGTCCACTAATTTTTCCTACGAAGTTCAATTTGACGCCCCTTTTAATTAGAGAATCATTTTGAAATTTTGGATTTGCATAAATAAGATTACACGTAAAAGTAATTATATAACTTATCTTTCTACTGCCCTCGAAATTGATATGGTAGACATTCAACTTTTCACACTCCACAATGGTGTGACAAAATTCAAAAAAAATAAAATTCAATTACTCTTTATGGTGATATATATATATATATATATAT